>OX411544.1:42915779-43400779 GCA_948146395.1 Fragum whitleyi
GCTTGTGATCAATCAAAAAAGATGATCTGATCATGGCCACCAATAGTATATTCTGTACAAAATTAAAAGATAAATTACCCTTTGACAATTGGTTCAATTTATGGCTTTTAAGCAATATACAGCAATTCATGTCATTCGTACAATACATATTATTGATGATTTTATTACTCAATGCAGTTTATATGGCTTTCTAATGCCTGAACAAAGTATTTAATAAGAACTACTGTCTTTAAAGTACTGTTGATCCTAACCCAGGTTGCTTATAAAAAAAAGAACTTTGCTGTGATGTTCAGTATAACAGAAGAATTATTCAAAGTGACGTATAGCACCATGCAAACAAATACAAGCAAAATCTGTTCAATCATGTCATTCCCCTTAAATGTTACAGCTCTTTAAAGCTTTTGTTCACTGAATTTTGTCTGGATCAGTAATAACTGAATAGTATAGGAGCCACTTTGGTGCTTACCAAATTATTGAAACCAATCGATCAAAGAGTGGGCTAAAGGTGAGGTAATTAAGACAAGGTAAACATGATAGAGCTTTCAATCATGTGGCAGTAAAAGAATTACCAATTGTTTATGCATTTAGCAGACTCTTTACCTGGCTTCTATCTAAACCATAGGGATTAGACTGATCTTTGTGCCCTCTCTCAGACACTTGATGTAAGTTTTAAAGCAGATCTAAATCAGGATTAGGTGGAATAGGTACATGTTCTCTTTGCTCTGGTTCTAGATCTGCTTTTGCTATTTTGGGATATTTCTCTAAACAAGTCAAAATGTATTAGTTTAGTGTAAGAATGAAAGTGAAAATAAAAGTATAATAAATCAGAACTATAGATAAAGGGGATATTTAGGATTTCGAATAAAATATTTCAAAAGGGGATATTTTGGATTTTGAATAAAATATTTCAACAATACTTTCACAAATCCTATATTGTGTGCACTCATTGGAATCGTCTTATCCAGACGATTCCATTGAGTAACCACAACATAGTGGTTCTTTGAGACATAAAGATTTTAGACTGGCTTTACTCCCTCTTATTCCTACGTTGGATAGCAGCAGCAGCTGGAGGCTAGGAAAGGATTTGATGGTAGTACTGGTGTAAGAAATACCAGGAATCCGTTGTTAGGTGCTTCAGCTGCCGCGATATCACTGAAATAATGTTAAAAGCAATGTAAAACCCCATTCCAACAAACAAACAAACTCCCTCTTATTCAAGTACCTCTGAATTTATCTATTAATGTTTGTTATATGAGGGTGAAAGTTGTATTTGTATTCATAAAAGCATTCCATCTTCATTTGTATAATTTGTATATTTTAAGTGGCTAGTACAAATGAGTACTAAATGCTTGCTTGTATATTGTTAGGTACATGAACCAATAATTGTGCTCTGTTGCTGTAAAAAGAATGTGCTTTTTTGTGTGAAAAAAAATTATTTATTTCTTTTTTAACCCTTTGCTGTTTAATTCCTGCTTTTTATAACCCTGTCATGTTATGATTGAGAAAACATTGTGAAAAAAGAAGAAATTGCTCCTGACAAGCAATTTCTTCTTTTTCCACACTATTTACTACCCTACAGAATGGTTATTTTTTCAAATTAAATCCACTTTAAATTTTCGTCTGCAAAACCTTTGAATTTGGACAGGTCCAAAATTTTGTAAAACAGGAAAGTGTTAATGGTTGTTCATGATTCAATAGTGCTGTGTGATCTGGATTATTATGTAGATATTATTTTATTCTCACTGGAGTTTTTCAAACTTGCAAAGACACATATATACTTAAAAAGCCTAAGCTTATAAGTATGTTCCCTTTTCAAGGTCATGATGCAGTTTGGTTCCGTATTCAAAAGGTAAGTCTGAGTGCTTTGCTAGTCAGTGATTTTAATGTATAATTGGGTCATCTGGGGTCAAAAGTTGGGTCACACCAACTGTCAAATCTTGGTAAAGCCTTGTTGACACACTAGATATCACTTTTTAAGTCCAATCAAATTGGTCAGATATTGTCTTAATTAAATTTTGGACAAGTATAAGAAATAGGACGATGTAGGGTCATAACATAAACTTAAAAAAAAAAACCAACTTATTATATGTACATGTATTTTAGCTGTATCTTTGTCCATCAGTATTGATGCAAGCCAATCAGGATTGGTGATTGACTGGCTTTATAGTTCAAACAATTTCTTTTAAAATTGCTGAAATTGCCATTGTAAAAGCAAAAGTACAAGTAATTGGTTTGTCAAATAAAGGATTCATTTGAAATATTGAAAGTGGGTTTCATTTAACATTTATTCAAAAGGGATAAATGAAATATTTTCCAGTAACTGCTAGGGGTAAGTTTATATTCTTGGCAGTAGTTTGTTGTTTATGTCTATTTACCATGTGCATATCTTTGTTTATATTTATTTATGTAGTGCCACATTCGGGTTTTGGCTAGATAAACCCAGGATTTCAATAGCTTCATTATAATCTAGTCTTTTTTGTCATGCTAAATCAGAATATTCCTGTTTGATAGAGCTTTAGACAAAATCCAGGCTGATCTTCATCTACACCTTATGTTTGTCCCTTGTAAGCCTAAATTGTCTTGAAAATCATTTTCACTAGAGATAAAGAATTATCGATGACCACTTCTATGTGTGCCTTTAGCCCTTTGATTTTATTAGTCCCCCACCGGTTACCGGTTGGGGGACTATAGGTTTGCTCGATTCCGTCTGTCCGTCCGTCCGTCTGTCCGTCCGTCCGTCCGTCTGTCCGTCACGCTTTTGTCCGGGCTATATCTTCTAAACCATATGTGCTAGCAACTTAAAACTTGGTACACTTATAGATCTCATTGAGGAGAAGTGTCATGTTCAAGAACCGTTACTCTGCCACGCCCACTTTTTGAGTTATTGCCCTTTGTTGTTTTTACCCTTACATTCTTGTCCAGGCTATATCTTCTAAACCATATGTGCTAGCAACTTCAAACTTGGTACACTTATAGATCTCATTGAGGAGAAGTGTCATGTTTAAGAACCGTTACTCTGCCACGCCCACTTTTTGAGTTATTGCCCTTTGTTGTTTTTACCCTTGCATTCTTGTCCGGAACATATCTCCTAAACTATGTGTGCTAACAACTTCAAACTTTGTACACTTATAGATCTCATTGAGGAGAAGTGTCATGTTCAAGAACCGTTACTCTGCCACGCCCTCTTTTTGAGTTATTGCCCTTAGTTGTTTTTACTCTTACATTCTTGTCCGGGCTATATCTTCTAAACCATATGTGCTAGCAACTTCAAACTTTGTACACTTATAGATCTCATTGAGGAGAAGTGTCATGTTCAAGAATCGTTACTCTGCCACGCCCACTTTTTGAGTTATTGCCCTTTGTTGTTTTTACCCTTACATTCTTGTCCGGATCATATCTAATAAACTATGTGTGCTAGCAACTTCAAACTTTGTACATTTATAGATCTCATTGAGGAGAATTGTCATGTTCAAGAACCGTTACTCTGCCACGCCCTCTTTTTGAGTTATTGCCCTTTGTTTTTTTAGCCTTACATTCTTGTCTGGATCATATCTCCTAAACTATATGTTCTAACAACTTCAAACTTGGTACACTTATAGATCTTATTGAGGACAAGTGTCATGTTCAAGAACTGTTATTCTGCCATGCCCTTTTTTAGCTCCACTGGCTGAAAGCCACTGGGGCTATTGTCATGGCGTTGTGTCCGTCGTGCGTCCGTCCGTCCGTCCGTCCGTGCGGTCGTAAACTTTTCTTTAAAAATCTTCTTCTCAGAAACTACTGGATGGATTTCAACCAAACTTCACAGGAATGATCCTTGGCTGATCCTCTTTCAAAGTTGTTCAAGAAATTTTGATCCAATGAGAAACATGGATTTTATGGGCGTGGCTAATTTCCAAATATGATAAATGTGACTTTTCTCAGGTTCTAATTGATAGATACCAATTAAATTTTACATGAATGATCCTTGGGTGACCCTTTATCAGTCTAAAAAAAATTATTGAAATCGGATGAAAATTATGTATTTTATGGGCAGAGGTCATTTCTCTAAATGTTATATAGTGGAAACTTTGAAAATCATTTTCTCAGAATCTAATAGATAGATATCAACAAAATTTTACATGAATGATCCTTGGGTGACCCTTTATAAGTCTACAAAAAATTATTGAAATCGGATGAAAATTATGTATTTTATGGGCGGAGGTCATTTCTCTATATGTTATATAGTGGAAACTTTGAAAATCATTTTCTCAGAATCTAACTGATAGATATCAACCAAATTTAATATGAATGATCCTTGGGTGACCCTTTATAAGTCTACAAAAAATTATTGTCATTGGATGAAAAATATGTATTTTATGGGCGGAGGTCATTTCTCTATATGCTTTATATAGTGGAAACTTTGAAGGTTATTGCGATCGGGTGAAAAATTTGTATTTTATGGGAGGAGGTCATTTCCACTATATGTTATATAGTGGAAACTTTGAAAATCATTACTCAGAACGTAACTGATGGATATCAATCAAACTTCATTAGTATGATCCTTGGGTGATCCATTATCATGCAGCCAAAAATTATTGTCATTGGATGAAAAAATATGTCTTTTATGGGTGGAAGTCATTTCTCTATATTTTATAATGTTGGAGACTTTGAAAATCATTTCAACATCAGTAAAACCCAAAATATCTAAAAATCTAGTCAAACCTTGGATTTGCTATTACTAGAAATTCAAGCCTGTGGAGCGACACAAGCCATTCATGGCTTTCTAGTTGAGTTATTACCCTTTGTTGTTTTTACCCTTACATTTTTGTCTGGATCATATCTCCTAAACCATAAGTGCTAGCATCTTTAAACTTTGTACACTGATAGATCTTATCGAGGACAAGTGTCATGTATAAGAACTGTTACTCTGCCATGTCCACTTTTTCAATTGCCCTTTGTTGTTTCTATCCTTACATTTTTGTGTCGTACTTATCTCCTTAACCATAAGCCCTAGCAACTTCAAACTTTGTACACTGGTAGATCTCATTGAGAAGAAGTGTAATGCACTTCAAATTTTGTATACAGTTATAGATCTAGTTAGTAGGAGATATATTATAAGAAAGGATTTTTTGTTATCCGGTGGGGGACTCCTGTATTGCATCGCAATACGACATGCACTTGTTTCTTATAAGCCAAGGGTAGGTGCACCACCTTTTACAACATATCTTAGTGTTGCATAAACTGTGTCCCAAAAGGATAAACCATATTTCCTTTGATAATAGCGCCCTCCCTAATAGTAGCACCCCTTCATTTTTTACTAAGGAAACCCATTTCAATTTTAGGACCTTTTTGAGACTTGTTCTCTTATTTGAGATAAATTTCCTCTTAACAATTATCTATATGATTGTTTGGAGGAAATTCACCTCAAATTAAAGGGAAATGGGCCTGAAAGACATCAATTTCAATGGTTTTTATATACGCCGCCGGAGGCGGACGTATATTGGCGTCATCTTCTCCATCTGTCTGTCCATCCGTCTGTCCGTCTGTAGGTCCGTCCACTTTTCTTGTCAACACAACTCCTCCTAAGTTTCTGGCTGGATCTTCTTGAAACTTGGTCAATATTATCACCTCAATTGGTAGATGTGCATGAAGGAAGGAATTTAATGGATCATTGATTTTTGCCTGAGTTATGCCCCTTGAAAACTTAGTCTCTTGGGCAAATTGCCTCAGTTACGCCCCCTTAAAATTTAGTCTCTGGGGCTTATTGAAATTGCAGCCTTGTGAATGCAACTCTTCCTAAGTTTTTGGCTGGATCTAAATGAAACTTGTTGGATGTTATAACCGAAATTGGTAGATGAGCATGAAGTAAGGATTTTATGGTTCATTAATTTTACCCTAAATTATGCCCTCTTAAAACTTAGTATCTGGAGCTTATTAAAATTGCAGCCTTTTGAATGCAACTCCTCCTTACTTTTTAGCTCACCTGAGCACAACGTGCTCATGTGAGCTATTGTGATCACCCTTTGTCCGGTGTCTGTGCGTCGTCCGTCGTCCGTCAACAATTTCTTTAAATGACATCTCCTCCTAAACTACTTGACCAATTTTAACCAAACTTGGCAGAAATGTTCCTTAGGTGATTCCCTTTCAGAATTGCTAAAAGAATTGAAATCGGTGAAAAACTTTGGTTGCTTTGGCAACCAAAGTGAAGAATTTAAGAAAATCTTTAAAATTCTTCTTCTGATGAACAAGCAGCCCTACAGCCTTGAAATTTGGCATGGATGATCAGCTCACAGACCTTAATAAAAATTGCTAAAATCATATCTGTTGGGCCACCAGGTGCGGAGCACCAGGGGGGAGGGGTTGTACTTTGGGTAAATTTTGTAATCTTTAACCTTTTTAGCTCACCTGAGCACGAAGTGCTCATGTGAGCTATTGTGATCACCTTTCATCCGGCGTCCGTCCGTCGGTCGTTGGTCGGCGTCCGGCGTCCGTCAACAATTTCTTAAAACGACATCTCCTCCCAAACTAGTGGGCCGATTTACACCAAATTTTACAGAAATGTTGCTTAGGTGGTCCCCTTCAAAAATAGCTAAAAGAATTGAAATCCATGAAAAACTCTGGTTGCTATGGCAACAAACAAGAAATTTTAAGAAAATCTTTAAAATTCTTCTTCTTCTCAACCAGTAGTCCTACAGACTTAAAACTTGGCATGGATGATCAGTTCATAGACCTGAATTGAAATAGCTAAAATCATATCTTTTGGGCCACCAGGTGCGGAGCACCAGGGGGGAGGGGGTAGTACTTTGGGTAAATTTTGTAATCTTCAAGCTGCTTCTTCTTCGGAACCAGGAGCCCTACAGACTTGAAAATTGGCATGGATGATCAGCTCATAGACCTGAATAAAAATAGCTAAAACCATATCTATAGGGCTGCCAGGTGTGGAGCACCAGGGGGGAGAGGGTAGTACTTTTGTGAAAATTTTGTAATCTTTAACCTTCTTCTTCTGATGAATCAGGAGCCTGACAGATTTGAAAATTGGCATGGATGATCAGTATATGGACCTTTATTAAAAAATAGCTAAAATCATGACTGTAGATTCACCAGGTGCGGAGCACCAGGGGGGAGAGGGTAGTACTTTTGTGAAAATTTTGTATCTTTAACCTTCATTTTCTGATGAATCAGGAGCCTGACAGATTTGAATATTGGCATGGATGATCAGTATATGGACCTTTATAAAAATAGCTAAACCATGACTGTAGATTCACCAGGTGCGGAGCACCATGGGGGAGAGGGTAGTACTTTTGTGAAAATTTTGTTATCTTTAACCTTCTTCTTCTGATGAACCACAAGCTCTACAGACTTTAAAATTGGCATGGAGGATCAGCTCATAGACCTTAATAAAAAAAGCTAAAATCATGACTGTAATGCCACCAGGTGCGGAGCACCATGAGGGAAGGGGTAGTACTTTTGTGAAAATTTTGTAACTTTAACCTTCATCTTCTAAAATAACCAGGAGCCCTTCAGACTCCAATATTGGCATGGATGATAAGTATATGGATCTTAAATATAATAGCTAAAAGCATGAATGTAGGGCCACCAGATGCGGAGCATTAGGGGGGAGGGGGTAGTACTTTGGATCAATTTTGAAATCTTTAACCTTATTCTTCTCCTGGATCAGGAACCCTACAGACTTGAAAATTGTAATGGGTGATCAATATATTGACATTAATAAAAATAGCTAAAATCATGACTGTAGGGTCACCAGGTGCTGAGTGTCTTGGGGAGGGGGTAGTACTTTGGATCATTTTTTAAATCTTTAAACTTCTAATGAACCAGGAGTCCTACAGACTTGAAAATTGGTATGAATGATCAGCATATGGACATCAATTGAATTAGCTAAAAAAGCCTAAAATCATGACTGTAGATTCACCAGGTGCAGAGCATCTTGGGGGAGGGGGGTGCTTTGTTGAGAATTTTGAATCCCTACAGCCTTTATATTTGACATGGATTGATCAACTCATTAAAGAAAACTTTAAAAGTCTCAGACTCAGCCTGTATATCTGGCATAGATTAGCTGATCACAGACCTTTTATGAAAAAAGCTTAAATAAATAATGACCAGGTGAGGAGCAGAGGGGGGGGGGGGATTATTTCAAATGTTATCTGATTGAATAAGTGAAAATCTCTTGTACTATGGTTGCATGGACATACCTAGGTAATGAAGCTTTTTTCTCAGGTGAGCGACCCAGGGCCAACGGCTCTCTTGTTGTCTTTATTTAAATGAAACTTGGTCAATGTCATCACCATAATTTGTAGATGTACATGGATCAAGGATTTTATGGCTAATTTATTTCCCTGAATTATGCCCCCTTAAAACTTAGTGTCTGGGGCTTATTGAAATTGCAGCCTTGTGAAGGCAACTCCTCCTAACTTTTTGTCTTGATTTAAATGAAACTTCGGTCATTTTGAATTTGGTTCTGTCAAAATAAGTAGTGTCTACAATTATTTTCCTGAAACAGCAGCAAAGTGGTGGCGTATTTTGTGACTATGGCACTCTTGTTAAAATTAGAAAATGCATACTAAATAAAAGCTCACTGACCATGTTATTTATAGCTCCCTGGAGCGTTTCACTCAAATCACACTCCACACACTCATTCAATTTCATTCCAAAATCATTCATCTTGTCAATTTCATGACATTGTTAGCTGTATTATGGAATAATCACTTTTGCCATGTTCTCTGATATGCATTTTTAGCTTATTATAGTTTGAAAGGGAAGATTGATTTAGAAAGAATTGAATGCTTGATGAAATGATTGAAGGCAACATAAATCATAAATAGAGAACTTTTACAGAAGTACATTACTTTTCAGGAGCAATATTAAAGGCCAAAAAAAGACCAGAATTTCTGCATGGCTAGAGATAAATGGCAAACTTGAATGCTATAAAGCCATTAAACTGCTTTTGATTTAGCCAATTTTCCAGACAAATCTTTTTGATCATCAGATGGTTATTATATACCTTTGGAAGGGGATTTGAACATATCAGCAGTTTGACTTGGCTTTAGTTTCAATACTTTAAACTTCAGTAGTATTTCATATTTCAAGTACCCTTTTAAGCTCACCTGAGCATGAAGTGCCAAAGGTGAGCAATTTTGATAGTCCATCATGATGCATTGTCCATCATGCGTTGTCCACAATTTCTTTAAAACTTTCTCCTCCTAAACTGGTGAGTCGATCTTAATAAAACTTGGCAGGAATGTTCCTTGGGTGAAGATCCACCAAAGTTGTTCAAATGAATGAAATCCACCTTAAACTCTGGTTGCCATGGCAACAAAAAAGGATGAAAATAGGAAAATCTTCAAAATCTTCTTCTCTGAAACCAGAAGGCAGACAGCTTTCATATTTGGTATGTAGCATCATCTAGTAGACCTCTACCAAGTTTGTTCATAGAATGATCCTGGATTTACATTTGAACTCTACCCGGCTGCATCCTCTTTTACATAAAAGGTAAACTATGAAATCTTTAAAAAATCTTCTCTGAAACCAGAAGGCAGAATTTAGCTTTCATATTTTGTAGGTAGCTCAATCTAGTGGACCTTTATCAGGTATGTTCATATCAAACCCTTGGGGTCAAATTTGGGCTCCACCTGGGCATATCCCATTTTACATAAAAATATATTGGAAATCTTTGAAAGTCTACTTTTCTGAAACCATATGTCAGATCCAGAACCTTTATATTTTGGTATGTAGCATTAGTCAAGTGGACCTTTACAAATTTTGTTCATCTAATATCCTTGGGGCAGATTTGGGTGCCTCCCATGGGTGCCTCCCATTTTACAAAGAAACAAAGTGGGAAATCTCGTAAAATCTTCTTCTCTGAAACCAAAATGCAGAGATCCTCCATATTTTGCTCATAAATATATAGTTGACATCTACCAATGTTTTCATGTCGTGCCCCTGGGGTCATATTAATTTTGGGCTCTGAATTGGCTCACCCTATTTTATATTGACACAAAGGATGAAATCTTAAAATCTTGTTCTCTGAAGCCAGAAGGCAGGGTCTTTTCATAATTGTTTCATTTAATTGAATTTCATCAAGTTTCATTGCATGCACCTTAAATAGGGGTTGTGCCCAGGCATAACCTTTTTACTCCTTGCTGAAAACATTCCATGGTTTTGATCTTATGTAGATATAATCTCCTTGTTGACATCTGCCTATTTAATGGATGTGATGTCCATGGGGTCAAAGAGACTCAGGTGAGTGATTTAAGACCAACATGGTCCTCTTGTTGAGAACATTACTTATATCCCACATGTAGGAAAGGTTACCCAAAGCCCCTCTTTCAGCAGGGAATCCAGGATTTCTGTAAATGGGGTTCAAACATACAAAAAGGGATTCCTTTTCCTAGTACAGGGGTGTGGAATTCCCATGCCCGACTTGTCCGACACTGGCTTTTCTACTTGTGGGCAAGTACATTTTTCTAGGCCACTTGTCCGTGGACAAGTAGATACCAGAGCAAATCTTGATACAGTACTAAATGATACAGTACTAAATGATCTAGGAGAAAAGTCATCCTTTTGTTTGTAAAAGAAAGGGAAGAAAACATTGATTTTAATGAAGAAAATGCTGGGTTACAGCATTTTCTTCATTAAAATCAATATGTTCTCAATAATTATCTACCAATTTTTTTGTGGACAAGTTCATTTTGATCCTGGACAAGTAAGAAATCAGTTTTTACTTGTCCAGGGACAAGTAGAGAAAATCTGTATTTCCACGTCCCTGCCTAGTATTTGCAATTTTAACCCTTTTTCTGCTGAATTTAACAAATTTCATTTCTTCAGAACTTATCAACAAGTCAGCCTCAAGATTTTTGCACAAAAATCAAACAGAAGGCAGGCAGTACCAAGTATATGCTAAGAACAGACTGCAGCATGGTCTTAGTCTATACTGTCTGCCAAAGTTTTGTTCACAACAGGAATATGTCATGAACTGCTGGAGGGTTTATTGAAATTCTGCTTGAAAATGAAATATTGGGTTTCAGCAGGGGGTTAGCTGGATTCCTCCAAACTCTGTCTGAATCTGCGACTGTCCATCTGCTTATGAAGATATCAGAAAGATGTCTACATTAATGCACCCCTGAAAGTGGGTTTGATACAGTTGTAACAGACTAGACTCCAGTTTCATATGCACCTAGTTCGATCCCGGCTCCTCCTGTCTTTCAGGCAATACTTTACACCTAGGGCCTGTCTGTATATTTTTAATGACCTTAGTTGTTGAGGGGGATTTAAAACCCTATACAATCAAGAATGCATACTTGCAACTTACTTGTTTGTGTTTTCAACCTCTGATTGAATCTTAAGCTGAAATCAAGAGTTATAAAGAGATTTGAGAGAAAGTTGCATTTCAAGAATTACTGGAATTGAGAAACAGAAGTATGAAATTCTTGTAATTATCTTATCCAGAGGTAATTCAGAATGACATGATGAAACCATTAAATAAATCTGCCAAGAAATTATGGGTGGGAGATACCTAATTCTATTTTAGAATTGCACAAGGCATTTTAAAATTGACTTTATGCAAGATGCTAATTTCTTATGCCTCACATCAGAAAGATCTAGGGCATATTGTTTAGATGGTGACCGGCTAATAGATTCACCCCTGTCTGTGTGTGAGTGCTTGTGTGTGTGTGTTTCACATTCTTGTATTGGGCATAACTTCTAAATTAATGGTTGAGATTCAAAAAGATATGGCACAGTTACTGCCCTTAATTAGTACAAGTGTCATAAGAAAAATTATTTAGATACACCCTAAGTCAAGGTCAATGTTAAAGGTCAAATGATAAAATTGGTCTTGTCTGGACCAATTTTCTACATTTTGTTCTACATTTATAAATGTGTTTTAAAATCCCTTGATGAGAACTTGTATGGTACAAAGAGTTTCTAGAATATATTGAAGATCAAGGTCATGCCTTAAGGTCAAATGATTAAATTGGTATACTCTGAAGCATATCTTATTAATAACATTGTGTATAATGAAGAAATTCTTTGTTAAAAGCAATTTCTTCATTATACCTGATATTTTTTGAAAAACAGTCTATGGGTTTTAAAAGGCAAAATTGTATGGGAATGGTTTAAATTTGAAATACAAAAAATAATATTCAAGGTGGGCTAAAGCCAATTGAAAAGACCAGCTTGTCTTATCTGTAGATTAAGATAAGGTTACAGTGAGATCAGCAGCATCTTCCTGTGTGTATTTATTAAAAATCAAATATATCAGAAGAAAATTGGATATATTTTGAAGAGGAATTAGTTTACCTTGTTAAGGTGGGTAATGAATTTCCTTTGAAAATTTCAACAACATCTCTTGCATTTTTGTGAAGAAAAAGGCAAAACACCAGCCCTGCGTTCAGGAAGAAAATGGCGAAGCGTTTTTGAAATGATACCTTGCTTTGCACGTATGTGCACGTGCAAAGTGAGGTATCATTTCAAAGCGATCACAAAATGCTTTTATATCCTGAACACAGGGCAGCATTACCAAGGTTATAAAATAGTTTTGGGTTCCTTGGTTGAGAGGTCGAGTGGCTATCCATCTTGGTACTTTCCTTGGCCCTAACATTTTGCCTGAGTACTGGTTTGTTTCCTAGAAGCTGAATCGAGAGGGATCAATCTAAGTTGTATGAACTTGTATTCTAATCAATGTAAAATAAATAGGTTTAAATCAGTTAAGGAGGTATAGATTAGAGCCTTGTAGGTCTGTTGTTTAAAATGTAAGGTGTAAGTTGAAGGTGTCAAGAAGAAAAAGTTCTGAGTTTGATACCTTGAGCCTACGATTGATCTAAGTTCTTTCAGAGGTCCACATATTCTGTGGTAGTGCTTGTGAATTTTGCAAGAAACAGAATCAAAAAGGAATTATCTGAGGTATCATTAGTTAGAACTTGCTTTTAAAATTGATATAAATAAATGAGGATTAAAATGTGACCCGTCACACAAAAAAGAAACCAACAGGGAAATGCATAAAGTGACAACCCTAGTCAGACTGCACAATTTCCACAGACTTACCAGAGTCAAAACTTTTGCACAATAACAAATATTCTGAAATAATCCTTCTGGTAAACCTATGCTGGATCCAATCTTTTTTCCAAAGTTTTATTTATGAAGTCCCCATATGGTCCTTTTCTCGCATGAAGGCCTAGCCAGTAACAAATAAGTTATTGTGGTAAAAATATACTGTAAAGCTCACAAGAGGGCTCATAAAATGGTCTAGCACAGATAGTGGAACCTGAAATGACAAGATATTTACGGTCTATTTTCAGTTACGGTTGATGGAACAGCAGTTGGCAGCTGTAAACTGGAAGCCTGATGACTTTGAAAGGAGAATTCATGAGCTGGAGGGTCTGTGTACACAGAAAGATGGACAAATTCAGGATTTACACTGTCAGCTGGAAGATCAGGTAACACATCTTCTTGAATAGTCATATCCATGATACCTGTATAATATAAGTATCCGCATAATTTCTCATATAACCTTATTAAGTCCCCCTTCGAAGAAGAGGGGGTATATTGCTTTGCACTTGTCTGTCAGTTGGTCGGTATATCCGTCCTTAGACTATTCTTTGTCCGGAGCTTATCTCAAAAAGTATGCAGCAGCAAGCTAGAATCATGACACTTCACAGGTTGATAGATCTCATTGAGTGCACAAGAACCGTAACTCTTCTCATCGTATTTTTTGAGTTATTGCCCTTTTGCCGATTGACAAAGAATACGCTATTGACCTGCTTTTATGGGGGACATAAGTGTTTTACAAACATCTCTTGTTTTATTCTGCAACTTCAGAGCTAAAGATAGAGGTGGTATTTTGGTTTTCAAATTCAAATATTTCATAATTCCTTACATAAGCCCTGTCTTGTTGGTTCTCATTTGAAATGTCTCACGGAGACGATTCAAATGAGTATCCACAACAAAGGATTTCGTTGTGAAATAAAATTTAAGAGTGGCTTAACCCCCTCTTTTCTGGACTCCTGAATCTGTAGATTAAAATAAGATGGCTCAGTTGCAACTGATAGCTGTGGGACAAAAACTAAGAAAAGCCATGTGTGCAAAGAATCGAAAGCACTGATAGATATACCAATATTTCCTTTGACTATTAAATCAGGGTTTATGGACAAACTTGTGGAATAAGCTTAGAACAGACTCAGTAGAGACCCAGTTAGTTAAATTTGGTTAAATTTTGGGCTGCCAATTCTAGGGTTGTGTGTTCAATCCCCACTTAGAGAAACTTTTATTCAACAAGTCTTTATGATATAAGACCTGTCACGCAAAAAGGCACCATCTGGGTAGTGTGTAAGGTGTCGACCCTAGTTAGACTGCGCGGAGTGTACAGACTGACTAGGGTCGAAACTTTCTGCGCTGTGCTTATTTTCTGATTCTAGAATGATCAATCTACCTTCCAGTGAAAGAATCATTGAAATGCAACTTCCTATGCTGGATCAAATCTCTTTTTCAATACTTCATTTTACAGAATTTCCAGATGGTCCCTTTTTGCATGACAGGTCACATATACATTATTTGCCTCTAACCAATAGGCAAATCATGAGAAGTATAAATGAGTTGATTAAATCATTGTATTATTTGGCTAATTTCGCTTGAGACTCTGTGCATATTCCGTATATCTTCGGAAGATCCCCGAGTTCTAATTACACAAACCGTTAGTTACATATTTATAAATACGTAATTTAACCAGCAAGTGAGAAGAAATAAGAGCTCAGTCGGATAAGGTGTATCTCTACCAATCTCACATCTATGTTTTATTTTATTTATTTTTTTTTTTTTTTGCTCGTCCCTTTTACATGTTCACACTTAGGAAATATTATTTTAGTTGAATTATTAAACAACCATTTTCTACTGATTCACATTAAGGTATCTTAAGATGCCAAGGATCTATTATTGTTGTATGAAAGTGAAATATATACTGCACTTATTTGTCTTAAACCACAAGGAAAAGATGATTCCTTATTTTCAGAAAACAGCAATATTTCCCCATTAACCCTAGTTTCGAACCTGTTCCCAAAGGGAAAAAACTGTTGCCAAAGTTACCACACAAGCGCCTTGCATCAGCAGAGCCAACTCTGCTGTTGTTATTTTATATATCAAAAGTAAACTCAACATATGAATTATATGTTTTCAAGATTCCAAGAAAGTGGATAAACCCAAGTACACCCTACGTCTTAAAAGATCATATGCGATTGTAAGACAGAAAAAAGAAAACTTGAGAGAGAAAAATATACTGTCTCTAACTCAGTTTGAACTTGCGTTCTCTTGTATCAGAGGCGGATGACTTAACCTCTACACCACAGGTCCGAGTACTGTTCATGCTCCAGTAAACAGTTAAGTCTTAATGCTTAATGCCAGAATTTGTCGATCGGCGGTAATTTTCACTCACGGAAAATAAACAGAGTCTCAGGCGAAATTAGCCAAGGAATACCTTTTGTCAAAACAGGAGTATTTAGTAAGAAACAAATTAATGTGAATTCTATGTACTTTAATTATAGAGACAGCTTCGACAGAAAGATGCCAATTTGGTTGAAGAGAAGGCAGCTAAGATAAAACAATGGGTTACTGAAAAACTACAGCATGTAAGTCCTTTTGCACATACAGCCAGCCTGATTAGCTCAGTCGGTTAAGCACCTGAGTTCTTAACAATTCAGGTTCAATAGGGCTAGGGGGGGGGAGGGGATTCCCTGGCTGGCACACTAACTGATGTCATGTATCCTTACACTATCCCCTGTAACAACTAACCGTCTTCTTGGGGCATATCTCTATGGGCATAATTATGCTAGAATAACTAAAAGTAAATATGTAACATCTACTTTTATGGTTGGATTTTGAAATGGTTGTTACTATCATGAGTAGTAAGGCTTTTTGAAGCATTTACTCTTTAGTTTAAGGATCAAGGTCAAACATTCATATTGAGCTTGTCCTGGACATAGCTCCTACATTTGTGAATGGGTTTACAAAATAAATTGGTACCTTTCCAGGGTGCAGTAAAAAATAATTTGGAGTTCCTTTAAAACTATAGGCACTTTCAATAGATTTATGCTGACCCTTGGATTCATTTTCCATTATGATTATTTGTCTCATTTGAAATAAATTTTCAAAAAATTCCAAGGTCAAAATTAAAGACCAAAGAGGTACAGCTAAGAGGGCACGGATGACAGGGAGTAAAGTTACATGTACAGTCAAACTTCGGTCTCTCGAACAGGGGTAATCTTGAACACTAGGGAAAATTTGAACAAGGATCTCAGTCCCGGCAGATTTCATCGGTGAGACAATTACAATGAGTACCCACAACATAGGGTTTGTGCCAATATTTCTTAAATATTAGAATCTTTCATTTAATATACCCCATCTATCAGTAGCTATGGATCTACATTAAGCATTCAAATTGAGCAAAAAACCCCAAAAATGTCTAGAGCAAAATTCCCTGTTTGTATAAAAGTATTTTGAACATCTCTTATTCTAGAATCTGATGATTACATTGAAACTTTCTTTTCTAGTTGGAACAGAAGAATCTTGACCTTGAGGGTAAAAATGCTGATCTTGCCAATCAGGTGGAAACACTCAGGGATCGACTTCAAGCCTTGCCTTCTTTTGCTGCCAAGTATATACATCGAAATAGTCAAAAGGTTTGTTATTTTAGCTATGATTGACTATTGTAATTGCAGTGTGTCCTTTTGCATCTTACTCCCTGTCTTTGTTGTGTAACTCTAAAAATAGAAAATTTGACAAAATAGATTACCAAAGAGTTTTAAGTTGACCCACAAAATACTGAATCTAACCTCTTTATTTGATTAGCTGTTCATGGCATAATCCTACTGTAACTCTAGCTTTAAGGTAGTGGAACCGTAGTAATTCCAACTCATGAACGTTCACAATGTTGACCAAGGTTTCCTAATGAAGATCATTAGGAAACCTCGGTTAACACTGTTAAAGTTCATTACCTCTGAAAGGTTGTGGAACTATTAAGGGTCCACTACCTTAAGAATAGTATAGGCTCGGATCATCCTGCACATATCAGCCTACCTGCCTGCTTTCTCCTTTATTATTGTAGAAAAAATAAGAGCAAGACTGGTTAAGATGTCCAAAGAACAGGCATTTTGAATTTAACAAAATAAGGGTTAAAATCAAAGGTCTAAAGGCACTTGCAAACCTTATTCTTGAAAAATATTTCTTTTAAGAATTAACTATATATATTGCTCTTACTTGAATGGACTTTAGGGTGGTTTAGAATAAGATTATTTATCATACTGCAAAGAAAATTCTAGCCTTTTCTTTGGCTAATGCTGACCTGGTAAACATTGATATCTACAGCCACTCCACTATTACTTCTATTATTTCCTTAAGGTGTCTCGCTGGGAACATAGACAAAAAATCAAGCCGGTAATGGCAGCCATGATTTTCTTGCTTTGCTGTTAACACGACCCGAGTATACAGTCAAACTTGGTCTCTCGAACAGGGGTAATCTCGAACACTAGGGAAAATTCGAACAAGGATCTCAGTCCCGGCAAATTTCGCTCATAATTCATAGTTTTCGACCTCAGAAAACTCGTACACCAGGATGGTCAAACTCTCGAACACATTCTTCAGTCAGGAAGTTAAAAATTCGTTATACTTTACCTGGAGAAATTTCGAACAAAGGGCCTATCCCCAGTAATAAGACGTCATATTTAGGTGATTTTTACACTTTTCAGCTCGTAATCTTTTTTTGACACCTTATTGTCAATTACGCACCGTGCATCATAATTACCCATTTCGTGAAAAATCACTGTTTAATCTAGTTGAATTAAGTTGTTGTTTTGCCATCTGCCGTTTAAATTCATTACTATATATTGTCTCTTATTGATATCGGCGACTAGTTAACTTAGCTATGTCAAAAACATACAGATACGAAACGTCTGCTTGAAAGTATGACAAAAAGGGTCCGAACGAGTGAATCGTGTAGAAATTGGGGTTTTAATATTCGACGAATCTACATTTTTTTAAAGACAGACGTTAATTTATATACTCCACAAACTTTTAAAGTTCAACATTTGAACGGTGTTTAAATTTGACTTTAATTAATTTTTTACTTGCAACTGAGGCCGCGTACGTTACAGGAATAATAACAACGGTAGCCCTTTTGTAAAGAAAGTGAATGCAACGTTAAGACTCTTTAGTAAAAGTAATTTCATCATTTTTTTTCTTTATTCATTTTCAAACACAAATCCCATATATCAATTGTTAGAAAGCTAAAAACCAGCGAATTAAGAAGTGAAATTGAAGAAGCAAATAAGTATACGTATTTTCGGATACGATGTATTACAGGATGTAGCCATTTCCATCTTCTGGTATCTTCATAGATT
Organism: Fragum whitleyi; assembly: GCA_948146395.1. NCBI lineage: Eukaryota > Metazoa > Mollusca > Bivalvia > Cardiida > Cardiidae > Fragum > Fragum whitleyi. Next base: position 42,934,157 of record OX411544.1, read on the forward strand.
TTTGGATTGGTGGAACAACCAATCTCTCGAACAAATTATCAACAAGGTGTTCAAGCTACTGAAGTTTAACTGTACACATTTTGCTACAGTTAAAGCATGTCAGTTAATAACATACAAGTTATAAATGAAAAAAAGTTCTAATGAATACCTTTCAATTTCACTTATCTGTCCATTTAAAGTGCTATTTTTCTCGCAGGTTCAACCAAGAACTGCTTTCATTTCATAAAATTGCTGGATGTACTAGTGTGACATCACTGCAACCTGTGACATCACTACATTTTTACTTTTCATTTGAGGGGCTTTGGGGGATATTGGTCTTTTCAAAGAATTCAGTGTATATCAAGGCATTAAATAGGCAAAAGAGAGATATTAAAACTTTGCCGTAAAATAAATTTGTAATATGGTTTCTTTCCTGAGTAATTGACAATTTATTCCCGGCCATAAAAATGGTGTCAATCCTTACCTGCCGCTCTGGTGACATCATTTTTTACAGTCAGGAATAAACTGTCTTATACCCCAGCAAGAAACAGTATAACTAATAATGTGCAGGCTGGTCTTAGTCTACATCACCTGTTAAAACAGTGATATAACTGCTTCTGCATGACAAGGGTTAACTTTTTGTTGTTTATTCACAGGATGATGGAACCTCGTCAGATTCCAACGAAATCAGCATGCCAACTTCTCCTCAGGAAAGTCTCACAAGGTCACATGACACAATGAACCAATCAGATAACAGCCAACAAAACAGGGTGTATGAGAACATGAGAAATCATTCAATAGAGGCAGATAAAACTCACTCAGGATCAAACACTGTGAATCAACCACATATCCCAAACTCAGTGTCATATACTGAAATAAAAGAACACGATAATGGATCAATTTCAAGTTTTAATACCTCAAGACCCGAGTCTGAGTTAGGGGTCTCGCGACCTGAATCAGAAGCTATCTATGCCAGACCAAACAAGCGGCCCTCCTCATCTATCATAGAAGCTCTACAAATCGAACAAGAGTTGTTTGGTTTGGATGTGGAGAGTCCAGGACCTGACAATGATTATAGAGATGATATGGAAAGTCCAATATCTGATGATAAAAGTGAAGGGATAGATATCGATATATCAGGGAATGTGAGTGAGGACAGCATGGAGGATCCCCTATACCAGGAGGTAGATCAAAATCATGAGAGTACATATGAACCTAAAAGGTCTGCCCCACCGCAGATTAGAATTGAGAGAAAACTGTTTCAGGATATCAATAAAATGGACTCATTTGTGAGTTCTAGTAATGACAGTGAGGATATTTTGGAAAGGAACCAGAAATTCATGATATATAGTGGTACAGATAAACCCACCATGACAGTGGAGCCAATCAGCAGGTGTTTAACATTTGAAGAAGAGAATCCATACGCTACCATTGGACCATCAAATCTAGGTCATCCATCACCGAGGTCACCAAGATCTCCAAGGTCACCGTTTTCTCCTCCTACACCATTCCTTCCATTATCACCTCAGCTACCTGATGTTGTAACCCCACCAGCCATGATTGAACAACAGAATTCTAGCTACTTCTTACCTAACTCTAGTTCTAATACTGTCTCAGCTATCGCAACTTTACCTCGACGACCTAGAGACCGTCATAAAGCTGGTTTTCACACTGAAGAGTCTACTTCTCCAACACAAAATGAGCTTATAAATCAGCTAGTTTCTGTAGAAGTTCACAACACGCCTGTATCTCAGCTACCAACAAGGCTTAAACAAAACTCACCCAAACCAGGCAGGGCCAGGTTTAATACTTGGGTATGATCATTTCTATGACCATTTCTATGATTAATATCTATTGATAGAGGTTGTATTTTGGAATTTAGGTTCAAACAGTTTAATAATACTTGCACAAACCATATGTAATGGGTACTCCTTGGAATCATCTCATCGAGATGATTCTAAAGTGTACCTACAACATTGTTTTAATTTACAAATATGGGATTTATCATGAGGTTTTGTTTGAGACAAGCTTGACCGTAACCAAGTCTTGAATAGAAATGTGATGAAGTGAGCCTTGTCAAGCTTAATAACATTTCTATTCTAGGCTCAATCAACACCGGCTTTTCTTACACAACATTGAGTAATAGATTCATTTTCTCACTTAAACACTAGTGCTGTATGTTAAATCTCATATTGGAACACCCAGGTGATAAAAATACAGCAACAATGTGCTTTAGATGATCTGATGACATCATTTAGAATGTTATCCTAAATATGTGTAAGGTAAGACATCTCTGATGGCTGTTTGTTATAGAAGACAAGAGGAACCATGTAAGAAATAAGGATTCTAAATTGAAATAATACACCCTTTGATCAGTACCTTTGATCAACCATTACTTGCCTAAAGATAGATTCAAGTTTGTAATGAATATATAAAAGTCATTCTTCACTAAATAATTTTGAAACTGTGCAGAGTTTCAAACCCTGTTCTTTAACCCTTTGCTGTTTAATCCCTGCTTTATACGTGCCTGTGATTTTATGATTGAGAAAACATTGTGAAAAAAGAAGAAATTGCTTCTGACAAGCAATTTCTTATTTTGCCACACCATTTTCTACCCTACTGAGTAGTTATTTTTCATTTTAAATCCACTTTTAATTTTCGTCTGCAAAACCCTTGAATTTGGACAGATCCAAAATTTTGTAAAACAGGAAAGGGTTAAGTCAGTATTATTCAATAGATAATTTATCTTGTATAGGCTGTCAATGTTTTGGCCATCATTTCCTATCTTGGCCAACTTTCATTTGACAAAAGGTATTGAAACATACATCATCCATCTCCCATCAGTGGACAAATAATAAGAAGTAAGCCATAACTTGGATGAGCAGCTAGTGGGATAGTTGTGCTGCTGGATTAGAGCTGATGATCTTCGTTTGTAGGCAGCCAGATAGTTAAATCAAGGGTTACAGTAGACCAATATCTGTTAGAGACCAGAAAGAAGTACAAAGTATCTCATAAGCCAAAATAGACAGGTTTTTAAAGCTTTTGCATTGATAGATCAGTGGATTGTTTTTTTTACCCTGTGTGCTTGTCTGATTGTCAAAAAAAACTTAGCATGAGCCATAACTTTTGATTGGTTGTTATTATTAAGATGGATATTGCTTGTAACAAAAGCTTTCTGCTTGAACCAACTTCAAGGTCATTTTTCAAGGTCAAAAACATTTGTAAGTGTAAAATTTAGACTTTAATATTGACCATTCCTTTGCAACTGTATAGAGCCTTCATATTTCACTTGTCTTCTACCTGTGTCAAGACCTTCCTACTGGTACCAATTTCAAGGTCATCACTTAAGGTCAAGGTTATTTTTTACGCCTAATATGTTGGGGGCATTCATGTTCATGAAACACATCTATTAATAGAAGTGATTCAATTATAACAAAGCTTTTGACTTTACCTATATACTGCCACTGATCTGACATAATGTTGGCCCCTGTCATAGGGCAGTGGTAGCATGGGTTGATAATCCTAGACCTGTGTGAGATAGAAGCTGGAGGCTAGGAAAGGATGTGATGGTAATACTGGTATTAGAAATAACAGGAATCCATAGTTAGGCGCTGAAACAGCCACGATATAACTGAAAGAATGTTGAACTCAGTGTGAAACCCCATTCAAACAAAACTGACAGAATATTAACTTAGAAATTGTATCCTTAATAAATGGCATTCACAGGTAATGGTAGCTCAAATCTGTAAAAGCAATATAGACCCAGCTTAAAACTTTATTCCAGGGTGCAAAGTCCTACCAGAATACAACAAGACCAAAACAGAGAAGGGGTAAGTTATTTAGCTTTTGCATACAATATTCATACAGGAATATTAAATTGTCATGCTGAACCCGGATTATTCCTGCTTTGGCATGAACTTATAGACACCATAAGCCTGCCCATATGTGCAGTCTGATCTTTGTCCATATCACCTGCTTTTCCTGTTTTGAAACCAGAAAAGCTAGAAAATTTAATTTTAAAAATGAATACCAACTCACATTTAGTGCATCCAGAGCTTATAGCACTTTGATTTTGTTGCAATTTTGCAAATATTTTTATTCAGCATGACAAGGGTTAAGGCAGTTGTTAAGAAATCAAAATCATTATAGAAAAATGTGTGGATGTTTGTGAATGAAAGCCATGATAAAGCAAACATACATTTTTACCTATTAAATTTTTTTCTAAAACATGTCAATGTTTGTATTGTTCTCATTTGAAGCTGAACCTACCCATACACCAATAAAATCATGAACAAACTCTTTCTTCTCCTTCGAACAGAATTTACTCAAATATTCAATATATTGCCATTTTTAGCTCGGCTGTTTTTGGAGAAAACCCGAGGTATTGCTATAGCCTCCGTGTCGTTGTTGTCATTGTCGTCGTCGTCGTGCAAAAACTTTGACATTTTGTTATATCTCTGGTTCTAATGAAGGCATTCACTTGAAACTTGGCACTTATGCTCACCATCAAAAGAGCAACCTATATCAAGGGGGATAACTCTAGATGCATTTTGTGCAAATTATGCCCCTTTTTTGACTTAGATTTTTTCCCACCATCCAGCACTCGACAGCCAAGCATAGGCACCTGTAGGCGGTGCTCTTGTTTATGCCCAGGCATCAACAATTTTCGGAGCATATTGCTTTACATCTGTCCATCTGTCTTTCTGTCCTTCTATACATCTGTTAACGAAGAAAGTTAACCGTGGTATTAAGCAGTTATATCTGTTTCAAGCTGAGCCATCGCTATTTGGTAAGACGGTGAAAGAATGGCCAAAAATAAGCATGATCTGCACATAAAAAAACTTTTGATTGGGGAAAATGTGCATAAAATCTATGTTCTGTTTTTTTGGAACCTTGAATTTGTTGGTAAGGGCCTTTATTAGAGGCTTCAAGGTTTTTAGCTCCACTGGCTGAAAGCCACTGGAGCTATTGTCATGGCGTTGTGTCCGTCGTGCGTCCGTCCGTCCGTGCGTGCGTGCGTGCGTCCAGTCGTAAACTTTTCTTTAAAAATCTTCTCCTCAGAAACAACTGGATGGATTTCAACCAAACTTCACAGGAATGATCCTTGGGTAACCCTCTTTCAAAGTTGTTCAAGAAATTTTGATCCAATGAAAAACATGGATTAAATGGGCATGGCTTATTTCCAAATATGGTAAAAAGTGAGTTTTCTCAGATTCTAATCAATGGATACCAATTAAATTTTACATGAATAGTCCTTGAGTGACCCTTTATCAGTCTACAAAAAATCATTGTGATCAGATGGAAAATATGCATTTTATGGGCGAAGGTCATTTCTCTAACTGTTATATAGTGGAAACTTTGAAAATCATTTTCTCTTAATCTAACTGATGGATACCAACCAAATTTCACTTGAATGATCCTTGAGTGACCCTTTATCAGTCTACAAAAAATCATTGTGATTGGATGAAAAATATGAATTTTATGGGCGGAGGTCATTATTCTATATGTTATATAGTGGAAACTTTGAAAATCATTTTCTCAGGATGTAACTGATGGATATCAACCAAATTTCACTTGAATGATCCTTGAGTGACCCTTTATCAGTTTGCAAAAAATCATTGTGATTGGATGAAAAATATGTATTTTATGGGCGGAGGTCATTTCTCTATAAGTTATATAGTGGAAACTTTGAAAATCATTTTCTCTTAATCTAACCGATGGATATCAATTAAATTTCACTGGAATGATACTTGAGTGACCCTTTATCAGTGTACCAAAAATTATTTTGATTGGATGAAAAATATACATTTTATGGGTGGAGGTCAATTCTCAATATGTTAAATAGTGGAAACTATGAAAAACATTTTCTCAGGATGTAACTGATGGATATCAAACATTTTTGGTATGATCTTTGGGTGACCCATTATCATGCAGTCAAAAATTATTTTGATTTGATGAAAAATATGTCTTTTAATAGCAGAGGTCATTTCTCTATCTGTTATATAGTTGAAACTTTGAAAATCATTTTCAACATCAGTAGAACCCCAAATATCTAAAAATTTAGTCAAAACATTTTTTTGCTTTTACAAGAATTTCAAGCCTGTGGAGCGACTCAAGCCATTCATGGCTTTCTAGTTTAAAATCATATAAAAAATGGTCAATTCCATCCTCCAGATAGGGGGTCGGGTTTTTATTAGCTCACCTGAGCACATCGTGCTCAAGGTGAGCTTTTGTGATCGTTGAATGTCTGTCGTCCGTCGTCCGTCGTGCGTCGTCCGTCGTCCGTCGTGCGTCGTCCTCCGTCAACAATTTAAGTGTTTACACTCTAGAGGCCACAAATATGATCCAATCTTCATGAAACTTGGTCAGAATGTTGGTCAGGTCACAAGGATGAACCCTATTGAAAATGGAAAGGATCCATGCCATATCAGGGGAAAATGGGCCTTAAAGACAATTTTCTTGTTTACACTCTAGAGGCCACAAATATGGTCCAATCTTCATGAAACTTGGTCAGAATGTTTGTCAGGTCACAAGGATGATCCCTATCAAAAATGGGAAGGATCCATGCCATATCACGGGAAAAGGGGCCTTAATGACAATTTTCTTGTTTAAACTCTAGAGGCCACAAATATGGTCCAATCTTCATGAAACTTGGTCAGAATGATTGTCAGGTCACAAGGATGAACCCTATCGAAAATGGGAAGAATCTGTTCCATTTCACAGGAAAAGGGGCCTTAATTACAATTTTCTTGTTAACTCTTTAGAGGCCACAAATATTGTCCAATCTTCATGAAACTTGGTCAGAATGTTTGTCAAGTCACAAGGATGAACCCTATTAAAAATGGAAAGGATCCATGCCATATCACGGGAAAAGGGGCCTTAAAGACAACTTTCTTGTTTACACTCTAGAGGCCACAAATATGGCTCAATCTTCATAAAACTTGGACAGAATGTTTGTCAGGTCACAAGGACGATCCCTTGTGAAAATGGGAAGGATCCATGCCATATCACGGTAAAAGGGGTCTTAATGACAATTTTCTTGGGTACTCCCTGGAGGCCACAAATACTGTCCAATCTTCATGAAACATGGTCAGAATGTTGGTCAGGTCACAAGGATGAACCCTATTGAAAATGGGAAGGATCTGTGCTATGTCAGTGGAAAAGGGGCCTTAATGACAAATTTCTTGTATTCACTCTAGAGGCTACAAATATGGTCCAATCTTCATGGAACTTGGTCAGAATGTTTGTCAGGTCACAATGATGAACCCTATTGAAAATGGGAAGGATCAGTGCCATATCACAGAAAAAAAAATAATGACCTTTGCTTGAAATTTGCTTATTAAATGAGACAAAGATACGAAGGTGAGCGATATAGGACCATCATGGTCCTCTTGTTAGAGCATGTTGCTCTTTTAGAACTTTTACGTTAAATAACAACACGTTTTAGGAAAAGAAAAAACTCTTTTATTTTAGAGCCATTAAGTGGTGACCAGTTTTCTGCTAAAGACCTGTTTCAGGATGTCAGCGTTCCAGTCTATGCTACACTTAAAGGGGTAAGACTTAAACAAATTTGAACAAATGTCCAAGAGACTATTTTTTCCTTTTAATCTCTCCATGGCCAAAGAATATAAACCTTTTTTCTTACTCAACTGAGAATTAACTCTAAACTTGACAAAATGCTTTATTTCATTATTAACCTCTTAAAATGTTGTATGTAACAATTTACTAATATTATCTTTACTGTCCACCCATTTATCATACTACTTCAGTATAGATACATGTACAGCATTAATCTTTAGTTAACTTTGAGCAAGTCATTATTTTAGCATGAGAAGATGTTGAATTTCAGAAAGCTCAGCAGATCCGTAGTACGCCATTTACAGAAGAAAGTGCCGAGTCCTCTGAGGATGAAGGGAGCAGTGATGAGGCATTTCCTCATACACCTTCAAGTCCAACACGCAGCAGACGACAAATAAATCAAAGTACCTCAGGTGCTCTAAAAAGAGGTAATAATAAACTTTTTTGTGTTTAAGTGCATGTGATAATATTTCATTATGTTTTGTTGTTTTGAAAACTGGTCTTTCTATGAAATATTAGAGTTATTAGCAAAAAAATAGATTTCCCTGGTTTCTTCAAATAATATCAACTAAGCTCCTAATTTCCAGGAATATAAGAATACATTAAAAAAGGGAGGTATTTGTTGCAAATAAACCCTTTCTAGTAGAGTTCTGAATTCTTTATGATTTTATACTTGAGAAAATAGTGTGAAAAAAGACAAAATTGCTTGCAACAAGCAATTTCACCTTTTCCCACAATATTTTGTGGTAGAAATATTGTTGAAAAAGGAGTAATTGTTGGTAATTTTTCGTATACATAAATAGAAATTTGATTACAGGTGTTTGTCGTCATTCAGCAGTGTCAGAAGCTTCTGGTGACTACACCAATCCTCCAGAAACTACGTCCATGAACAGTGATTCTGACACAACAGAACCTGAACAGAAACTCCTCAAATATGAACAAGATGGATGCAACCATGTAGGTCAAATGATCTGAAAAAAAAAGGAAAAGAAAAAAAAAATTCAAGTAACATATTACACAAAAAGGTTTGATCTGGAAACTATGTAAAACGTTTTTAGCTCACCTGAGCACAAAGTGCTCATGGTGAACTATTGTGATTGAGCTGTGTCCGGTGTCCAGTCGTCCATCAACATCTTGTGTGCACTCTAGAGGCCACATTTTTGGCCGAAATATCTTGAAGCTTTGTCAGAATGTTTGTCTCCATCGAATCTCGGTCAAGATCAAATTGGGTCAGGTCGGGTCAAAAATAGGGTCAAATCTTAGGAAAACCTTGTGTGCACTCTAGAGGCCACAGTTTTGGCCCAAATTTCTTGAAACTTTGTCAGAATGTTTGTCTCCATCAAATCTTGGTCAAATTTAAATTGGGTCAAGTGGGGTCAAAAATTGGGTCAAGGGGTCAAATCTTAGAAAAACCTTGTGTGCACTCTAGAGGCCACATTTTTGGCCTGAATGTCTTGAAACTCGGTCAGAATGTTAGTCTCCATTAGATCTTGGTCAAGTTCGAAATTGGGTCAAGTGGGGTCAAAATGGAGTCAATGAGTTCTTAGGAAAACCTTGTGTGCTGTGCACTGTAGAGACCACATTTTTAGCCAAATGTCTTAAAATTTGGTCAGAATATTTGTTACCATCAAATCTCAGTCAAATTTGAAATTGGGTCATGTTGGTTCAAAGATGGGGACAAAGGGTCAATTCTTAGAAAAACCTTGTGTGCACTCTAGAGACCAACTTTTTGCTCAAATGTCTTGAAGCTTGGTCAGAATGTTTTTCTTCATCAAAACTCAATCAAGTTTAAAAAAGGGTTAGGTGGGGGTCAAAAATGAGGTCAATGGGTCAAATTTAGGAAAAACCTTGTGTGGACTCTAGAGGACGTATATTTCTTAGAACATATTGTCTGAATGTTTGTCTTGAAATCTTACATGAGTTCAAAAGAGGGTAAAAAACTAAGACACCTCTTCAAATCTTGGAATTCTTTTAGTACTTTAGAGGCAACATATCTGACTCAAATGTCTTAAAATGAAATGGGAATGTTTGTCTCTTAGATATCTTGGACTTTTGTTGAGACAGTCCAAATAAGTTGTTTTGACAGTTCGCCACCTTTGTCAACTCAATGCCTCAGGTGAGCGCTTAAGGGCCAATGGCCCTCTTATTTTTTTTTGGTTCCAGTAGAGGTCAACCAGACAATGCATTTCATTGTTGATTTATTTGTCTCCCAACCAATGGGTTGATAATCGTATACCCATGTGGGATAGCGCAGTCTCCCTATTAGTTTTCTCACTAATGATTTAAGTGTGTGACTGTAAATGATTAGTTTTTATGCCCCCGATAGGGAGGCATAATAAATTTGACTTGTCCGTCCGTCCGTCCGTCTGTCCGTCCGTCTGTCCGTCTGTCCGTCCGTCATTCCGTCCAAAAACTTTAACATTGGCCATAACTTCCTTATTACTATCAAAGCGGTGTCGGGGGCATTGTCATCTTACAGTGACAGCTCTTGTTAAAAGTATTTTTTCCCACCCTTATCATGATAAAAAGGGTAAACAAAGATATGATAGGAGTTTTTAGTTGCAAACATGTGTCACGTTTACCACTGATTTCTCAAGTTTTTATGGTGTTCTACTTAAACCCTGTAACTACAGCTGCAGGTAAAGGTTTTTCATGAAACATTGATGATATGTAACAATAAAATTTCTTACTTTGTATTTGCAGGATACCTTAGACAAATGTGGCTACCTCTCTAAACTTAGTGGGAAAGTGAAAACCTGGAAGAAACGCTGGTTTGTACTCAGGGGGTCTGATTTGTTCTACTACAAAACACAGGTTAGTTAACAAAAAGTATATGTATGGTTCTCAGTCAAAGTTTTAAGGCCTTTGCTGAGGTCATTAAGTTACTTTGTCATTTAAGGGACTGCTGCTGATAAGCCTTGTCATGCTGAATAAAAAATCTTGGAAAATATACATTAATATACATATATATACATTAATATCAAAGTGCTGAAAGTACTTTGTGTACTAATTGTGAATCAGTGTTTATTTGAAAATACAATTCTTAGAAGAAACTTTATCATTCAGCTTAAATGACATCTTTTTGATTCTTTTGTATTTGCAGCATGATATGCTCAAAAAACCTCAGGGATCTATCAAGATTGATGACCAAACAAAGATATCTAGGACTCATGGGGAACTCTCGTTTGAGGTGAGTCATTTCTTTAAAGTTCGATTTAAGCATTATACACAAAAAAACTAAACATCGACAAAAAAATTACTTTGTTTTTTAGCTCATCTGTGTACGAAGTGCTTAAGGTGAGCTATTGTGATCGTACAATGTCCATCGTCAGTTGTCTGTCATGTGTCGGCATTGTGCGTCGTGGGTCGTCCACAATTTCATTAAACATCTTCTCCTCCTAAACCAGTGGTCCAATCTTGATGAAACAGGGATGTTCCTTGGGTCAAGCTCTACCAAAGTTGTCAAATAAATGAAATCCACCCTTTACTCATAATGAAAAGGGTGAAAATATGAAAATCTTCAAAAATCTTCTGCTCTGAAACCAGATGGCAGATATCTTTCATGTTTGGTTTGTAGCATCACCCAGTGAGCCTCTACCATGTTTGTACATATCAAGACCCTTGGGTCATATTTTGGCTTTACCCAGTTACATCCCTTTTAGGTCCTCTGAGCATGAAGGGTAAGAAAATGAAAATCTTCAAAAAACTTCTTCTCTGAAACCAGAAGGCAGACAGCTTACATATTTAGTATGTAGCATCATCTAGTGGACCTCTACCAAGTTTGTTCATCTCAAGACCCTAGGATCATATTTGGGCTCCACCCAGCCGCAACCCTTTTTACATAGAATCAAAGAGCGAAAATCTTTAAAAATCTTCTTTACCGAAACCAGAGGGCAGACAGCTTTCATATTCAGAATATAGCATCATCTAATGGACCTCTACCAAGTTTGTTCATATCAAGGCTCCATGGTCACATTTGGGCTCCAACTGGGTGCATCCCTTTTTACATAGAATCAAAGAGCAAAAAGGCATATCCGTCTTGCTCCTGGCCGAAAACATTCCATGGTTTTTGATCTTTTGTAGAAATTATCTCCTTTTTGATATATGCCTATTTAATTAATGTGATGTCCAAGGGATGAAAGAGACTCGGGTGAGTGATCTAGGACCATCATGGTCCTCTTGTTTTCTGTATTCAGGAATATATTGAGTGAGAGAAGAAAGGTTTCAAGATATAGACTGGCATTTATTACTTCAGCTGAATGTAGCATGTTCTAAAATAGATAAAAGAAAATCATTTAAAAGAACCGGATAAGTTATTAAACAAGTAGCAAAGAATATTGAACATTTGGATGACTTAGCATGAAAAAGTTGTAACTGCCTATATGTTTATAGGCAGTTACATCTGTTTCATGCTGAACCATTAATTTCACAGGAAAAATGAACTAAAATGCACTCTGCTTAAAACTAGATCATTGGGGCATAGAAAATTACTGCAAAATAAGTACAATATGTAGACATCTCCCAATTGTTTTATATGGGTTAAAAAACATTAATTTTACAAATGAAAGAAGAAATGGTAGGGACTTCACAATGTAATCATTGTTAGGGGTATCTCGTTCTAACAGATCTTGTTAGTGGACTGTATGCAACATGATTTAATCTGTGATAATTTAGGTTACCAACAGTAAAAGAACCTATTACCTGTGTGCAGATACATACTCAGAGACAGACAGATGGGTTAGAGGTAATTAATGTACTTTTCTTTTTCATATACCTGCCCTGTGTTAGCCACAAACAGTTTTTATAGAGAGCAGTCTATCATGAACGAATCACATGCACTTTTCAGAAAATGACCCAGTTGCTAGGCACATAAAGTGACTCGACACAAAGCCTAATCCAAGAAAAAACATTTTTGATTTAAAAAATGCATTAACCCTTTCCTGTTTTACAAAATTTTGGACCTGTCCAAATTCAAAGATTTTGCAGACGAAAATTAAAAATGGATTTAATTTGAAAAATAACTATTCTGTAGGGTAGAAAATAGTGTGGAAAAAGAAGAAATTGCTTGTCAGAAGCAATTTCTTCTTTTTAGTCCCCTACCGGTGTTCACACCGGAGGGGACTATAGGTTTGCCCTCCGTCTGTCCGTCTGTCTGTCCGTCCGTCCGTCTGTCCGTCCGTCTGTCTGTCCGTCTGTCCGCTCAAATCTGGATCCCGCGATAACTTAATAACTAAGCAAGCGTTTTTGATGAAAGTTGGTATATGACTAGATGGCAATGTGTAGATTATGCACATCATTTTATTTTTGTTTTTCGACTTAAATTGAGGTTGCTATGGTTACAGAAATAGTGAAAATATGGCCAAAAATGGGATCCTGCGATAAGATAATAACTAAGCAAGCTAGTTTGATGAGACTTGGTATATGACTATATGGCAATGTGTAGATTATGCACATCATTTTATTTTTGTTTTTAGACTAAAATTGTTGTTGCTATGGTTACGGAAATAGTGAAAATATGGCAAAAAATATTGGATCCTGCGATAAGTTAATAAGGAAGCAAGCTAATTTGATGAGACTTGGTATATGACTAGATGGCAATGTGTAGATTATGCACATCATTTTATCTTTGTTCTTTGACAAAAAGTGTGGTTGCTGTGGTAACGGAAATAGTGAAAGTATGGTAAAAAATGGATCCTGCAATAACTTAATAAACTAAGCCATGTTAGTCAGGGTGGTGATGCAGCAGTATTAATTACCTCCAGTGAAAGTTCTCATTTCTTACCAACAAGACTGAAGAAAACCATCTTGGATCAGACAAGGTAACTGTTATTGATACTATTTCTTGCATCTGTCTATTGCTTGCATAAATTGTATAGTGGGCACAGCAGAGACAACAACTCATGTAAGTCTTGTTTAAGGTCTTTATAACTTATTAAGATCGCTGAAAACTTGCTTGCAAAAAATATCACTAAACATTTAGATTACCGTTGTTATTACACTTGCTATGGTAGCAATTACAAATCATTGATCATTTAGTAACTTTATTCAATTCATTTGAATTATATTTCCGAAATTTTGGGCAAAACATTTCATATGTTTGACAATTATTTTGATTACTTGTTCATCTTAATCTATTATTGATTACCATATTGAGTCAATGTGAAGCCGGTAGGGGACTTTATGTGTTGCATACAACACCAGATACTTGTTTCATAATGTTTTCTCAATCATAAAATCACAGGCACGTAGAAAGCAGGGATTAAACAGCAAAGGGTTAAAAACGTTTGTCACAAGATTTTCTAAAAAATTATTGAAAAATATCAAGCTATCCTATTGCTTTGCTAGTCACCCTGTGACATGGCTAGCTGATTATTGCAAGTGCCACAATCAAGCACACCGTTCAGAATAGGAAAGCACTTGCCAATGTTGATAGCCCTTTGCTTTCCTGAATGTAGGGCTGCATTCAGAGTCCTGCCAAAACAGACAGACTGGATGGAGGGGAATGTAGATCACATTTCCATGTTTTGTTTATTGAGGGTTGAGGACAAAACTACTGTTCTTATCAAGATGACAAGTTTAATGAATTAGTTTGTTATAATATGACCGGATGTTTTGTGATTAATTGAGGAAAATCAACAAATTTATCAATTCATTTTTTTTCTTCAAACATATAATGCTGTTTCCAAATTGATGTCAGCAAATGCATTATGATGTCATTTTCAAATAAAAAATATAACATTGCCTTACGTTGTTAGTTCATTTGCAGATTTATTCCACTAGTGTAATAACACATCTGTAATATCCAAAATATTCAATGGGGTTATTTCACTCCTGTGACTTAGGTCTTATTATTATTGTCCAATATATAATATTTTGGACTTTCTTTTATATTGCAGTGCTACAGAAATTGCTGAAAAAACAGGCTACCAGTTTTCTGCTAGACCAAATTGAGACAAAAGCTGTTATGAAAGGACATCTTACAAAAGTAAGTCTTGACTCTTTTTGCAATGCTTCCCTGAAGTCATTCACAAGTTATTTTTTCATATCAAGATACTAATTAGAGGAAAAAATGTGTGCTTTGACCATAAAAATTAGCTCATTTTTCTAATATCTATACTAATTTTAGTGAAATGACGTAACATTGTCCCCGTCTTTCATCCAAAAAATATCAATGGTTTTGGGCATTGAGATAAAACAAATAAATTTTAATTTTTCAAAAGTCACAGAATTTCCCTGTCTTCTTTTGTTATGGACCTTATTCATTAGTGTGGGTAAGGTTCAAACTGGAACCCTCAGCAATGTGACGGTATAGACCTCAAGAATAATAAGAGCTCAGTTATAGAGGGTCAAATTACACATGGTTTTATATGATGTCACAAAAATAACTGAAGTTGATGTTGTGAAAAAAAAAGTCAAAGGAAGGTTAAAACTAGGCATATTATAATTTGAAAACCAAATGCAGTGTTTTACTGCGTTTTGTTTCCAAATAATAACATGCCAAAAAGATCTCCACAGACAATTAGAAAGCATTAAAGGAATTTGTTATGCCTCAAGTGTATTGACCAATGTACCATCAGAAGCTGAATTACCCGTAAAATAACCCAAAAATACTACACTTACGTCTGAGGTTCTTACAAATTTCCGTAAAAGTCCAAGCAATATTCTAAATGGGTAAGATTGTTTCAAGACAACTGATTTGTACATTTCATTCTACCAAATACTAAGAGTTTGCCTTAAAGCATCTTCATGATGCATATGTTAATCTACGTGTCAAATGTTTATACCCCCCACCTATTAAGTAGAGGGGGTATATTGGTTTCACCATGTCTGTCTGTCTGTCCAACCATCTGTCTGTCTGTCTGTCCATCCATCCGTAGAGCTTTTTGTTTCCGGACTCAACTCAAGAACTAAGTCACCTAGAATCATGTAACTTCATACAAATACTGCTTATGACCAAAGGAGGTGCCCTATTGTTTTTGTTTCACAAAGGTCAAAGGTCAAGGTTACAGTCAGCCTTTGTTCAATTGACAAAGCACTGGTGGGGGGTATTAGTTTGCTTTGCGACAGCTCTAGTTTATATTTTAGGTAAGAAATGGAATTACCAAGAGATGTTGGTGTGTTTTACTGGGCGGGTATTTTCTGTGTTACAGAACATCAACCAGTAAGGTATGTTGTAAAAAAAATAGTTCAACGAAACTACCACATGGAAAAAACTATTAAAATGAAAAAAAAAAATGAAAAAAAAATCATGAAAACACTGTAAACTAAATGGTTGAGTCAGTTGGTGTTAATAGATATGCTCAATCTTAGATTTCAACAAACTTGAATACTAGTAATACAGCTTTTATAGTGCAGTTTGATAGCTCAGCGTGAAACAGTTGTAACTGCCCATAAACATAGGCATTTACAACTGTTTTGTGCTGAGCCATCAAGTTGGTAGTGCATCAGGCTGTCAATCAGGAGGTCCTTGGTTTGATAACCCATGGGGACACTCAATCCTTTCCAATAATTTGTGCCTCCAATTATTTGTTATTGATAAACTTATGTGGGATAGCTAGAGGTTAGGAAGAGATTTAATGGTAGTACTTGCTCAAAATACAGGAAGCTATTGTAAGGAGCTCCAGTTGCTACGATATGCCTGAAAAATTGTTAACAGTGGCATGAAACCCTATTCAAACAAATAGACAGTACCTTTAAACTGACAACCTTTGAGCACTTGTTATGCTCCCGGAAGGGAGAGCATATAGCGGCCGCTTCGTCTGTCCGTCCGTCCGTCCCCACCTATTTCTCCATAACCCTTTGGCCAAATCAAATGAAACTTACCATGTGAATTCCCTATGATATAGTGTTGATGCATCTGTGACGGTTTTTGGATTTGAGGCCCTGTCACAGGAAAAGGGGACTTAGGGTAAAAAACAGTTTTTCTCAAATTTCTCCTATTCTAACAGTCAGAATTTAGAGAAATTTTATATTTGAGTAGCAAATCAGATGCCCTTTACTATAAATAATTTGAAATTAACGTAAAAAAAAAATATATTATGGAAAAAGGGGGCTAAATGTTTGTTACCTTACGTTAGCATGTAAAATAGTAATTCCGTCCGTCCGTCCCCACCTATTTCTCCATAACCCTTGGGCCAAATCAAATGAAACTTACCATGTGAACTTCCTATGATATAGTGTTGATGCATCTGTGACGGTTTTTGATTTGGGGCCTCGTCACAGGAAAAGGGGACTTAGGGTAAAAAACAGTTTTTCCCAAATTTCTCCTATTCTAACAGTCAGAATTTAGAGAAATTTCATATTTGAGTAGCAAATCAGATGCCCTTTACTATAAATAATTTGAAATTAAGGTAAAAAAAAATTATCATGGAAAAAGGGGGCTAAATGTTTGTTACCTTTACACTAGTGCGTAAAATACAGTTATTCTTTCATTTCTCCTAGTCTCATGCTCAGAATTTGATGAAATTTCAAATTTCAGTAGCAAATCAGATTCCCTTTACCATAAAGTATTTGAAATTTGTGTCTCAAAATATGTCATGAAAAAAGGGGGTTTAACGTTTGTTACCTTTATGTTTGCTGTATAAGATAACACCTTATTTGAGTCCTTGCAATCTGACCACAGAGCATATCTCCTAAAGTATAATAGCTATCAACTTGAAACCTTATTGGTGGATAGATCTTATGGAGGAGAAGTGCATTGCACAAGAACTACAACTCTTGCTTGCATAATTTTGGAGTTATTTCCCTTTGTTATTTTTGATACTTAGATTATGTCTGGAGCATATCTCCTCAAGTATAATAGCTATCAACTTGAAACTTTATGGGTGGATAGATCTCATAGAGGAGAAGTGCAGTGTACAAGAACTGCAACTCTTGCTTGCATAATTTTGGAGTTATTGCCCTTTGTTATTTTTGATACTTAGATTTTGTCTGGAGCATATCTCCTAAAGTATAATAGCTATCAACTTGAATCTTTATGGGTGGATAGATCTCATGGAGGAGAAGTGCAATACACCTGAACTACAAAACTTGCTTGCATTATTTTGGAGTTATTGCCCTTTGTTATTTTTATTACTTAGATTTTATAGGAGGCAAATCTTTGACAGTACATAGAATCTTTATCTATCAGGCTTCAGTTTACTATCAAGCTTTCTTGGTGGGGGATTTCCATGTCCAACGTGGCTCTTGTTTTTGTGACAATGCCTTATTCAGGGAGCATAATCTGTCTCTGACGGCTCTTGTTTCTAACAGGTTACAAGTACAAATATTTATTGGAGTTCCTTTCTTTTCTAGACTCCATTTGGCCAGATGCAGTTACGAGATGCCAGGTTAGAAGAGATAATGACACCCTCCGAGTCCGACGATGAATCTAACACTTCAACCCCCAGGAAATATGTGATAGCCATATGGCCACCTTATCAAGGTCCCACCTACCTCATTGTACCTACAAAACAAGAAAAGGTAATAACGTGATATTTGTACCATAAATACTCCAAGGATATATGTGATAGCCATATGGCCACCTTATCAAGGTCCCACCTACCTCATTGTACCTACAAAACAAGAAAAGGTAATACTACAATATGTGTACCATAAATACTCCAAGGGTATATTATGTGATAGCCATATGGCCACCTTATCAAGGTCCTACCTACCTCATTGTACCTACAAAACAAGAAAAGGTAATAACGTGATATTTGTACCATAAATACTCCAAGGTTATATGTGATAGCCATATGGCCACCTTATCAAGGTCCTACCTACCTCATTGTACCTACAAAACAAGAAAAGGTAATACTTTGATACATGTACCATAAATACTCCCAGGATATATGTAATAGCCATATGGCCACCATATCAACCTACCTCATTGTACCTACAAAACAAGAAAAGGGTAATATATAGAGAATAGATGGTTGGTGACTTGAGATGGAAAAGTTTTTCGGGCAAGGCGTAGGAATTTATCGAGTGAGCCGGAGGCAAACCGAATGAATTCCGTAGCAGGGCCCGATAAACTTTTCCATCTCAAGTCACCTATCATCTATTCTATTTATCTTGTTACAACCTTTTTAACATGTTTTTTAAAGTCTAATCTTTATTCATTTACAAAAATTTAATCTGATCCCAATTTACAACTCTGGTACTCGGCAAGTCCTTATCATAAGGAAGAATGGGTGGATGAGGTGGGGGGATTGCCTACGGCTTAAGAACTCGATAATTTAGAGGATTTCTAATGCTGTAGCAAGAAAATATTCAACAAAGGAAACTTGAGTAATATGTACATACCTTAATGATTAAGAAGATATGAACCGGGTGATTTTCACAATCACAAACATCCTTTTTTCTCCGAAATTTTGATGTGATGCAGCTAAAAGCAAATCTCAATTCAATGCCTTCCTTGCTCTTCATCAGAGCATGGACATAGATTGAGATCAGATGCAAAGCTACTATCTCCGAAATCCTCCTCAGTCATATAATTCTGTGCAAAATCCATTCAGATAAATGTTTTAAAATCCTGACAGTTTTCGAGGTTGAATGTAAACACTGAGATAAGCTTCGTCACAATTTTAAGATTACGTCATCAGTCATGTACTACTTCATCGATATGGTCCTGATTTGATTTTAACATCATATGAGAATCGATCGAAATATTTTTTATCAGAAAAAGACATTCAAATAAAAAAAAAATGTTACAGAAGACTGTTTTCAGACCTTATAGCCGCACACAGAAGATCCGGCAGGCCACATGACCAAGTGACATGATAAAACTGTCACATGATCAATTGACCTGATATTTACAAGTTAATCATACCCCCTTTTATCAGGCAATATTTATAGCTAGTGACAGGATAAAACAAAATGTGTGCCAAACATACTCCATGAAATATGTGATAGTCATATGGCCACCAAAGCAAATTGACGAACCTCATTGTACCTACGGAACAAGAAAAGTTAATTCTACAATATGTATGCCACAAATACTTCCATGAAATATTGGGTAGCCATATGGTCACCATATGAAGGTCGACCTACCTCATTTTACCTATAGAACAAGAAAAGGAAATACTGCTATATGAGTGCCATAAATACTACCAGGAAATGTATGATAGCCACAATATGAACAACTGATTGCAAAATCTTTAAATGAATATCAAATATTATTTATCTTTATCTTTGCAGGACACCTGGTTATATCATTTAACTGTGGCAGCTGGAGGGGGGACGGGTAATGTTGGTACACCATATGAACAGCTGATCGCCAAACTGATGCAAGTAGAAGGAGATTCAAGTATGTGATTAATTCATATCTATATGTATTACAACTATTTATTCAGTAACATACTCAAAATTAGTATTTAAGATGGCTTTGTACTCTATTTAATAAACTCTTTGTTAAGGATGACATATACTGAGTACTTTTAAAACATAACCACAACTATAGATATAATCCAAAATGATTTGTAATATACATTATCTGAGAGTTTTAATTGATAAAAGGAATTGAAATTGTAAATGAATGCAAGACTGTTTGAAGGGTCAGCAGAAAACTATTGTAAGTGCAAATACAGTTAAAGGCTCTTACAATAGTCTTGCACTGACAACAAGCATTGCCCTTTAATTGGATCTCATAGTGTATACCTTGTATGCTAATTCCATGTGAGAAAATTAAGTTATTTGTCTCTTTATGATTTTTTGCTTCCTTTCAGATTGTGTATTCTGGAAACATCCTATGCTGTTACATCTTAAAGATAAATCTAGTGGTGTTTTTCCTTATGATTTTTTGCTTCCTTTCAGATTGTGTATTCTGGAAACATCCTATGCTGTTACATCCTAAAATAAATCTAGTGGTGTTTTTCCTTCTGATTTTTTGCTTCCTTTCAGATTGTGTATTCTGGAAACATCCTATGCTGTTACATCCTAAAGATAAATCTAGTGGTGTTTTTCCTTATGATTTTTTGCTTCCTTTCAGATTGTGTATTCTGGAAACATCCTATGCTGTTACATGCCAAAGATTCCATTACCTCACCACTCACAACTTTACCATCAAAACAACTACAGAGACAGGCTGTAGAACTTTTCAAGGTTATTCTTATGTTCTTTTTACTAACCAGTAATGCACATTTCTTGGCCTGATGGGGGCACTCATTCTCTCCGACTACTGTAAACGGCTTTATATTGGCGGTGTCCGCATTTGGCGGTTTTTCGTTTACGATTTATTGGCGATGATTTATTTTGGTGCATCTTACTTTAAGGCCAAAATTAAACGCTTTATCTATATTTTACATTTTTTCGTCGTTTAAAACGCCGAAAGTAAAAGAAAGGCAAGTTCTAGAGTAACTTTCTACAAACTTGACAATAGTTTGTTTTCACACCTTTTGTTATAGTTATAGTGCGTGTATAAGTTTTTCACACTTTTTCGCTGTGATTTCATTACAATGTATGAACCAACTTGGATCTGGAATCTTGAAATTGAAGGATGGGTGCAATACTATTGTAAGTGCCTATAATTTATAGGCACTTACAATAGTATTGTGCTGACCCGTCGAAATGTCAACGTTGTCAGCATAATAACAAGTATGGTCTGCATATCTTTGATATTGATTTAATTAACATTGACTCAAAATGTATAGATTTCATATTTATCATAATAAAGAAATTTCTTATTTAACAATGACAAATTTTGGCGCTGGATTAATTTTGGCGCATTTTAGCTTGACCGGCAATATAACCAAAATCAAACCACCGCCAAAATTACCCCGTTTACAGTATTTGTCTTCCACCAATGGGTTGATAATCGTAGGCCTATGTGGGATAGCAGCTGGGGGCTAGGAAAGGATGTAATGGTAGTACTGGTGTGAGAAATACCAGGAATCCATTTTTAGGTGCTCCAGCCATGTGATGTAACTGAAATAATGTTGAAAGCTGTGTACAACCCCATTCAATCAATCAATCAGCATTTCTTGGCTATGGAATATACAATACTCTAATAAAGCTACCTTTCTAAAACATGCATTCAGTAGAATGTACAGTTTTCAAGTCAATGCTGTAATTTAACGTATTTTAGATATATAGAGCTAAGAAACTATCCAATATATCAGGGGCCTGTTTAACTAAACTTCTTTATGGCAAAATTAATCACAAGTCAAAATCAAAAATGCTACCTGGTGTTTTCATTTATTGTTAGAGTTTGCCTTGCAGTATCTCTTTGGAATCATCTTTAGAAGACGATTCCAATGAATTGATGCATGCTCAATTCCATATTTAGTTACTACTGTAGAAGCATCTTTAACTTTTAACTTGCCTAAAAAAAGCTTAGTAAGACAGGCCACTGGGGTATTACAATTATTACAATCTTTTAATTAGCCTGCTTACAGTGAGCTGGTACAGCTAACCGGCTTAGAATGAAGCAGATAATAGATACCTTTTAAGGAGTGACCTCACTGGAATTTACTACCGGAGGTCTTTGTATGGCAAAAGTAGATCTTAAAGAAAAATTGGGCGGCTTGAAAATTGCATTTTGAAGTGGAGAATAGTGATCCACATGCATATTTATTTGACAAATTGTTAGTTTGGCATCTCTTCTTTAAATTAAATGTTTGGTTCGATCTTTTTTGTGGGGTCTGACCTAAACAAGATGACCATTTCAAAAAAGGTCCAATCCATTAATCAGCAGTATTATATGCATGTGTAATGATTTTAAAGTATATTTACTTTTAACTATATACTTTTCAGACTGTGCAAAATTTTATGTGTACTATGATAGAGTCCCATTCACTTGATGTTCATGTAAAAATGGCTCAGTCCATTTTGCAACAATGTATACAGTCACCACAGCTTCAAAATGAACTGTACTGTCAGTTGATTAAACAAACATCTAGACATCCAGTACAAAACAGGTCCACTGTACAGGTAGGTAATCAAATAATTACCAGTCCATTTTGCACTAGAGATTCAGTACATAATTGATTTACTGTACATGTAGGTGATAAATAATTGCCCTGGTTATATAAAAGTATTGAATACATTTTTTACAACTCCAAAATGAACCTTACTGTCGGCTGATAAAACTGCACTGTTGGATGATCAAACTGTATTTCAGCTGATAAAACTGTACTGTCAGCTGATCAAACTGTACTGTCAACTGATAAAACTGTAGGTCAGCTGATAAAACTGTACTTTCAGCTGATCAATCTGTACTGTCAACTGATGAAGTTGTACTGCCAGCTGATAAAACTGTACTGTCAACTGAAAAAGTTGTACTGTCAGCTGATAAAACTGTACTGACAACAGATAATGTTGTACTGTCAGCTGATAATATGGTTGTGGCAAGGTGTAGCCTACTTTCAGAGTTAAAATCTGTCAAAATCATCTTACCAAAACAAGGACTCATTTTAACAAAGCATGTCATTAATAATTCTTTTTTTTCTCATTATCTTAAAATGGAATTCAGAAATGGTATGACAGGGTGTATAAATTGGTAATGATTCTTTATCTTTGAAAATGAATTAATGATTTCGTTTTATTTTGAATATTACATGAATTGTGAGATTTCAAAGCATTTTGAGAGATACAGGCCCTACTTGGCGTCTTATTTTATTCGTGCTAAATTACATTTTCAGAGTCTATTATTGTGTGGTAAGCACTCATGGTATTTATGCCACGCCAGTCCCTCATCACCCACAAACTCCATGGTAGATCTGGCAACCGAGTCCAAGTCTAACCCTCCATCATATGTGATCATTCAGGGATGGCAGCTGTTGTGTATGTGTGTGTCCTTATTTATACCCAAACAGAGTGTTATGTGGCTGCTTAAACTACATCTACAGAGACATGCTGATACAAGGTATATATATA
This sequence comes from Fragum whitleyi, assembly GCA_948146395.1. Classification (NCBI taxonomy): domain Eukaryota; kingdom Metazoa; phylum Mollusca; class Bivalvia; order Cardiida; family Cardiidae; genus Fragum; species Fragum whitleyi. The sequence goes on from OX411544.1 coordinate 42,957,569, forward strand.
TAAAATACGTACCTAGTGTATTGTATGAAAAAAAATATCTAACGAGGTTGGGAGAATTGAAAATTGTCGAGGCTCTGCCGAGACAATTATCAATACTCACAACCGAGTTAGATATTTTTTTCATACAAAACACTAAGTATGTATTATATTTATCTTATAACCTCTATTTGTCTTCTTTTCGTCGATGTTTCTTTCTGAAATGCAAGTTTCTAAGAATAACTGCATTATATCATTGTTCTAAAATTAAGTATGTGATATCATAAAAAATATCACATGGGATGTTATCACACAGATATGTGTATAGTTATAAGATAAAGGATTATATCAGATTATATGTTAGTGTCCTTGAATATCATTGACCTAGTTGAGGTTGGGAGAATTTATCATGACTAGCTTTTGCATTTACTGAGTCATGATAATTTTTTTATAGATAACATTGATATTTAAGACACTAACATATATTTCTATCTACAATCAATTTTCAGGGCTTAGAATTTTATAAAACCTTTTAAATCAAATAAATTTAGGTCCAAGAGGTTCTGGTTAAGATCATAAATATGCAAATTGTTTCTAAACATAGACAATAAGATCTCAGGGACCCAGGTACAAAGTTTGTATTCATCCCAGCTCAATTAAAGAATGTTTTTATTAAAGAAAAATTGTAAAAATTTGGTTGGTTTGGTTAAAACTTATGTATTTTACAAGTTCTTTTAACTTAGATTCATCCCTCTTGATTCTGCCTCCTGAAAAGTTTTTTTAACTTAGATTTATCCCTCTTGATTCTGCTTCCTGGAAAGTTTACCAGTACTTGTGCCACATGTGTGCCATGGTTGATAGCCCCTCCTGGGAATCCAACTTTGGACCTCTTGGCCAAGAGGAAGACACTTTACCTCTAGACCATCGACACCAAATATGGTTGAGACAAGTTATTAACCTTTGTATACCTGAATATAAGTCTTTTCAAAATTACACTGAAATCAAAGTACTTAATACTCTGAAAAAAAATGTATGCCAACTAAGATCAGACTGCTCTTGTGTGCTGGCTGATTTTTAATCTATGCCTCCTGCAAAGGCAAAAATATTTCTGGTTCAGCATGACAAAGGTTGAAAAATCGTTTCACTTGGAAAATATTTTCATTACAGATCGGACATAGGGAAATATGCAATATTCTGTCAGCGTGCCCTAGATAGAACTATCCGTAAAGGTTTACGAGAAGTGAAACCATCCCGTATGGAAGTGATGTCCATATTACTGAGGCACCCATATCATCATTCACAACCTATCAGTATTCCTGTCCACTTTCTCAACAATACTTATCAGGTATGTTTATTAACGGGTAAGACAATAATAACATCAAGCAACCCTCTCAAACATTTTGATTGTACCTATTTTCTTTTAAAATGGTAGATATAATGTTTTAATCATAGATACATCTTCAAATGACAAAATTGTTGTACCATTTGTAAAACATTATACCAGCAAAATTCAATAGCAAGATTTTGAAATACAAAATATGACAATCTGAATATGGATTTGTGTATTGATCAATACACTAATAAATTAGACTTGAACCTGTATTATTTAGCTGTGTATTGTAATTGTTTCTTAGATTTACAGGATTGCAATTATAAGGGTTGCGTGACAACTTTATTGCAATTGTTAAAGTATAAATTGCAGTTACCTTTGCACAAAGATAATGGTTAATTATTTCAGGTCAATTTTGAAATTTTAAACCTTCTTCTGATGATGAAGTAGGAACCTAACAGGCTCCAAATTTGGCATGAGTCATCAGCTCGTATAGTTAATCAAAATAGATATAGTCATGATTGTTTTGTGACCAGGGGCAGAGACCCAAGGGAAGAGGGTAGTGCTTTGTGGTTTTAACAATTGTGAAAATTCTACTGAACCAGAATTCCTACAGCTTTTTCATTTGATATGGAATAATAAGCTCATAGAACTTAATTTAAACAGCTATTATGACTGTTGGGCCACCAGGTGCGGAGCAACTGGAGGGAGAGGGTAGTACTTAAGGTCAATTTTAATATCTGAACTTTTTTTAAGCTCACCTGAGCACAAAGTGCTCATTTGAGGTACTGTGATCACCCTTTGTCCAGCTTCCGCCCTTTATGTATGTAAAGGAAAATATTTCTATCAAAACACATTTTTCTTTCACCTCTTAGCAACTGGAGTTTACAATATTATGCCTGGATTTTACTTCCAACCAGATACAGCTTGTTGTTCTGTATAAAGCACCAAATATGCCTTATTCAAGTTTTTTAGATGTACTAAAAGAAGAACTTTTTTCTTATGTAGACATAACAAAACCTTTATTTATCATGGGAGATTTCAATCTTGATATCAAAGATAAGCATAAAAATGTTGTACTAAAGTAATCCCAGATATTCTCTTATAAAATGATCATGCAACAACCAACAACTGATAACAATTCCATTTTGGATCTTGTATTTTCAAATAGAAATAGTAAAACTGAGTCTGTGGAATCTTACTGGTCTGACCATCATAAGATTATTTTCCTATACACAAATTTGTTACAGTTCAATAACTTTATCATCTGAATCAACAGTAATGCAAGTTACCCTTAGGTGCTTTGGCTCAGGTGAGCGGACCAGGGCCAAAGACCCTCTTGTTTAGCTTTACTAGCCCAAGATCAGGAGACCTATAATAATTGTGTGTTTCCTATCCATTTGTCTGTCTATCCTTTCCTTTGTCTACCCTTGTTTTTGCGAAAGAGCTCAAAGTTTTAATCTAAAATTCTTCAAACTTGTATACAAGGATTTTACCAACATAAGAATTGTTCCTTTTGAAAATGGGTCAGGTCCATCAAGTATCATAGGTAAAGGAACCTTATGAAATGTTAATGAAAATATTCTGGCTTGATAGAGACGACAGTTTTCATTTAATTTGCTTCAAACTTTCACAGAGTGATTGGACCAACATAAAGATATTTCCTTTCGAAAATGGTTCAGGTCTGTAAAGTATCATTGGAAAGGGGCTTTATCGAAATTTGATTAAAATTTCCACCTTATCAACATATAGAGTCAGTAGAGTGTTCCAGGCCCTCATGGGTCTCTTGTTTACAGACTATCAGACTAAAGCTATTGGTACCCAGGATAGTTTACACTCAAGGTTTGCTCTATAATGACCTTCTTTACACCTTCCGGTTATAAGTTTTGATGGATCTACTACTGTCCAAGAGTTTTTACAGACTATCAGTAAAGCTATTGGTACCCAGGATAGTTTACACTCAGGGTTTGCTCTATAATGACCTTTCTTTATACTTTTAGGTTATAAGTTTTGATGGATCTACTACTGTCCAAGAGTTTTTACAGACTATCAGTAAAGCTATTGGTACCCAGGATAGTTTACATTCAGGGTTTGCTCTATAATGACCTTTCTTTATACTTTTAGGTTATAAGTTTTGATGGATCCACCACTGTACAAGAGTTTTTACAGACTATCAGTAAAGCTATTGGTACCCAGGATAGTTTACACTCAGGGTTTGCTCTATAATGACCTTTCTTTATACTTTTAGGTTATAAGTCTTGATGGATCCACTACTGTACAAGAGTTTTTACAGACTATCAGTAAAGCTATTGGTACCCAGGATAGTTTACACTCAGGGATTGCTCTCTAATGACCTTTCTTTATACTTTTAGGTTATAAGTTTTGATGGATCCACTACTGTACAAGAGTTTTTACAGACTATCAGTAAAGCTATTGGTACCCAGGATAGTTTACACTCAGGGTTTGCTCTCTTCTCTGATGATCCCAACCATTGTGATACAGAACTGTGTTTTCAAAACCATATCAAAGTAAGTGTTTTTTTCATTAGATGGTGAGAATTCTATATTGATTTCAAAAGGCTCAGTTGATGACATTGCAATTTAAAAAAATAAAAAAAATAAAAATTGGCTGCTAGAGGGGTTATTTGCCTTCACTTGTAGATTTCTAGAATATTAGGAAAATAAATTGATGTGTATTTAAAAGAAAGGATGTTATTTGTATGTTCTCCATAGCTAAAAGGGCTTTGTGATGTTCTTGGATGAATGTCAATTTAAATTCAGCTGGTATAAACTACCCAGATATATATATAATACGTACTTAGTGTTTTGTATGAGAAAAAATATCTAACGAGGTTGGGAGAATTGATCATTGTCGAGGCTCTGCCGAGACAATTATCAATTCTCACAACCGAGTTTGATATTTTTTCATACAATACACTAAGAACGTATTATATTTATCTTATAACATATATTTGTCTTGTTTTCATCAGTGTTTCTAACTGAAATGCAAGTTTCTAAAAATAACCACATTATATCATGTTCTAAAAATAACTATGTGATATCATAAAAAATATCATACGGGATGTTATCATACGGATATTTGTATAGTTATAAGATAATATGTAAATGTTGTGTTTTAAATACTCCCTAGGTATCATGTAAATGTTTATAACACTTGCAGATTTGTGATGTGATAGCAAGATGGGAGGAGGTGTATGAGGAGAGACATGCTGGAAGATTTGATACCAGCAAAATTGTCAAACTTATCTATAAAAATAGGTATGTATAGTTACCATGGCAACATGCTACAAAAATTTGTGGTGTGCTAGTAAGATGGGAGGAGGTGTATGAGGAGAGACATGCTGGAAGATTTGATACCAGCAAAATTGTCAAACTTATCTATAAAAATAGGTATGTATAGTTACAATGGCAACATGCAATATGAAATATAAAGTTTAAAATTGGGTCCGCTGGGGTCATAAACTAGGTCACTTGATCAAATTCTAGAAAAAACCTTAAACAGTAAAACATCGTTGGGTTGTCTTTTTGTTTAAAATCAACAGTATTGTTTTAGCGTTGGCATTCTTCTCATTATCCTTTTAAAGGCTGTTTTAAACAGTTCACTCAGGTGAGCAATTAAGGGCCACCTTGGTCCTCTTTTGAACTCTTTGTTGAACATTTGCTCCTGAATATTATACAGTTTTAAAAAACTTAAATATCTTAGTAAGAGTTAATTTTTTCATGTTCACTCAGGTGAGCAATTTAGGGCCACTATGGCCCTCTTGTTTACTTTTTGTTGAACCTTTGCTCCTGAATTATAAATATTTACACAAATAACTTGCTTGAATGTCTTAGAATTGAATTGTTTCAGGTTGTATTTTAAAAGTTTGACCCATCTAGAGACAGATAGAGACAGGTTGTTACTGGCATATCAAATCAATGAAGAGATCATTCATGGTCGATTTCCATTAAACAGAGATCTGGCATTAGAACTGGCTTCTCTCATGGCTCAGGTATGGCTAATTAAAAAATGTGGTATCCCTGATTCACATCAATTCAGGCCTTGGATTCGTGCATGTCAAATCTCTAATATAATTAGTTCTTTTGTAAAACCTAACTGTGTAAAGTTTTACTTTTTGTGAAAAATGAAGAAACAAACTTAGAATTACGTTTCTTTTCAAGTATAAGCAGCTAATTAATGAATTTAAAGAAATTTCGGACTTTCCAAAAATGGCCGACTAACTTTGTCATACCATCTTTGAAAATGATGTCCTTGTTTGCAACTTGTGCAAATCTTAGCATTGACAATCATCATGTGGACTGACTTTACATTGAAGATAGCAAAGAGAAAAAAGAATGGGACAAATTCTTTGCAATAACTCCAAATAAGGTCCTTCAATCAGATGCACGAATCCAATGAGAACCCCTAGTCAGAATAAGACTGGCCACCCCAGTGCACTTTATAGTAAAATTTTGAAATAAATTTGTCAACTATGATTATTTTTTGTCTATTTTATATCAGAAAACATAATTCTGCAATAGAAAATCAAGAAAATATTTTGATGTACACTTTTTATTAATGTACACACATATATTATCATTAAGATGTACAAATCTAAGAGAAATTATTATATGGAATTGGCACTTTAAGATACTATTTATGTGATGATGATTTAACCCTTGTCATGCTGAATAAAAGCCTGAAGTTGCAAAATTGTATTGAAATCAAACTGTTCAATAGCACTTAACCCTTTCCTGTTTTACATAATTTTGGACCTGTCCAAATTCAAAGGTTTTGCAGACGAAAATTTAAAGTGGATATAATTGGAAAAATAACCATTCAGTAGGGTAGAAAATAGTGTGGAAAAGGAAGAAATTGCTTGTCAGAAGCAATTTCTTCTTTTTTCACAATGTTTTCTCAATCATAAAATCACAGGCACGTAAAAAGCAGGGATTAAACAGGAAAGGGTTAAGGCACTAAATGTGAGTAAGTGTTTCTTTCGAAAATATTATCATTAGACTTTTTTGGTTTAAAAATCAAAATCAGGTTGTGTGGACTAAGATCAGATTGCACATGTGTGCAGGCTGATCTTTGTCTTTACCTCATGCCAAAGCAGGAAAGTTCCTGGTTCAGCATGACAAGGGTTAATTGTTGTTTTTCTGGTTATGTCAATCAATATTCATGAATTTTGATTTGCCCAAAAATTGATTTCAGTATTCATATAAAACAATTTTGAATATGGAAGTATTTTGTAAGCTTCAATGAAAGAAGATTCATAAACAATCTATTATTATACATAAATCTTTTTTAACCTTGGCCAGGGTTTTCCTTGACGCAAAAAATGCGCGTCTTTGTCGCAATTTTAACTCAAATGACCCGCAAAAAAAAATACCTGTGCGACATTTGTGACGCAAGTTTCAAAATACAGCTCTGTGCTATGAACATGTATGATTGGAGATCTTTTTTCATAGATTTTCGGTTGGGTTAAAAATTGACATAACTCGCTTGTTAACAAGCATCAGTTACAATATTTCCGTGACCTCTGTAACTAGCCAGGATTTCCAATATTGATAAAATCAGTGCACTATTCTATTTTTAGGTACCCGATAAAATATGCAGACGGGTTATCGTGATTTAAACCACCTCAGACCCAATTTCCGGTCGTAAAATTAACTGTAAACCAGACACCGGATCTTACATAATGCAACAACAAATAAAAGTGTGTAAACTTCCATCGTCTGCATTTGGGCCATTCTTTCAAAGGAACAACAAAATAGAGCTGTTTTAGCGAGTTTGATGATGATTACTATCGTCCATCTACCAAAGGAGTCATTCGTCATTAAATCTGAATTTGTTTAATATTTTTATTTATAGCTTGAATTCTCCGAGGGTTAAAATGTTTCTGACCTGTTCCAAAATAGGAGGAATGAACAACCAAACCCGGAAAAATATGAAATGTATATGGCTCTGAAGATGTTACAGTCTACTTTATTTTGTTTTTTATGTGCTCCCTAAGCTTCTTTAAAGTTGTCCCCCAAAATTGGGGAAATGACCCTCAATTCTAAAGGTATGGGGGTCACAATAACCCCCAAATTCTGAGGCCCAGGGAAAACCCTGCTTGGCTGTTTTCAGAGAAAAACCCAGGTATTGTCATAACTTAGGCGCCATTTGCGCCAGAATAGGTGTTAGTGTAGGCATTGAATCGACAAACTTTAACCTTCATCATGTCTTTATTGCTATAGAAGATATCTTTAGGAAACTTGGCATGTATGTGCACCATCACATGAACTATCCAGACTATTAAGGGAGTTAACTCTTAATGCATTTTTGTAAGAGTTCAGCCCTTTTTCGACTTAGATTTTTCGCTTTATTCAGCATATGCAGCCAAGGCTTTGCACTCGTGGGTGGTACTTTTGGGCTTTCTTTTGCCTCACCTTATTAAATTATAAGATATGAAGGAAATTTTTTTTTTCAATTCATGGAATTATGAAACTAAAAACATCATCAAACTTATGTATTGATCCACTTTGCATATGCATATACGCCCTTGAATTGAAAGAATATTATTTTCATCCCTTAGATAAATAATCACTCTAATTTATGCCTAGAATTTTGGGGAACAATAATAATAGTTGAATGTCTGGCTATCTAGCTGCATGTCTTTCCAAAACTGAAATAGTAGCAGAATATTTTAATGTAGAGTTTTTGCAAATCAATGCATAAATGGAGGTGTTGTTGCTTTCATGTGAAATTTAACAGGAAGATCCCATTTTCTGTGATGCAGCAAATTTTCAGCAAAAAAGGAGAAAAAAAACAAGTAATTTCTAAATCTCTAGAATAAGTTTTCCCACTTTGACCATGTTTATTCGAAATAGTAATGTTAACATCACATTGAGACTTTTCCTACCTAAATGTATTATAGATTGAATATGGAGACGTAAAGATGGGCGACACCTCTACTATACAACAATTATCTCAGGTATTGGAGAGATTTTACCCTAGAAAATACAGAGATATATCTGAGGATGCTTCAAGGTAATACATATCTCAAGGATATTGAATAAGTGGCTGCCGTCATAGCAAAGTTGGTAGGGCTTCAAACATTCATTCTGGAGGTCCCATGTTCATTCCCCCAAAATCACACTCATCCTTTCCAACTATTTGCCTCAAACCAATGGGTTGATAATTGTATACATATGTTGGATAGCAGCTGGAGGCTAGGACAGGATGTAGTGTTAGTACTGATGTGAGAAATACCAGGAATCCATTGTAAGGTGCTCAAGTCCCAGATATATGGCTGTAAAATTATAAAAAGTGGCTCGTTGGCCAAGTGGATAGCACGCTCGACTCGTAACCTGGTGGTTGAGGGTTCGAGCCCCACCGGAGACAGGTAGTGTATTTGGGCAGGACACTTTACAGACAGAGCCCCAGTCCACCCAGCTGCAAAAGTGGGTAGCCAGGGATTAGAAACCATTGCCTCTCAATGTGCTAGGATATGATCTGGAATGAGTTAGGACCATGATGGAAATAATAGTCATTCGACCCTTTATTGTGTTATCCTCGAGTGAAAAATAAAAAAAACAAAACAAACACCTCCATTTAAACAAACAAACAAAAAATTAAATACGAGGTCATGAAATACATTACTGTACTCAATTTATTGAATGAGTTGTCTATAAACATTCAAAAACAAGGTCTTGTCTAATTTTTGTCTGTTGAAGTACAAATTTAATAAATTTGGTATTTTACAAACTCAATAGATCTCTCTCTTGACTTTGCATATTTAAATTGTTAAATTGTTAATTGTCAGAAAGGAGTTTTTCCACTTGACCTTTTGGAACTTATGGATAAAATGGTGACTTATGGATAAGATGTCTCAAGTCCAACTTATAGATGTAGTCAATCAAATTTTTGCTACTTTGTTATCAAGAATCAATAAACAATATTATTATTTACCCAATTATCTCAAATATCAAGCATTTTGTCATTCTGTAAAAATTTTCTGTATAAAACATTTCATTTCAGACAACTGCAGGAGAAGTTGGTTGATCGCTGGTCGTCTCTCCGCTCTCGTAACCAGCAGGACTGTGTTCGAGTCTACCTCACTGTGACCAGAAAATGGCAGTTTTGTGGAGCCAAGCTCTTCTTGACCAGGGTTAGTTCTACACTATATGCTTTCTATTCTCCCAGCTATCTCTGCAATGAGTGAACAACAAAAGCTATATTTTCTGGAGTAGCCATGAGTGAAAAATAGCATTTATTGTTCACAAAATGAAACATTAATCAAGCTTACTAGAAATATAATTAGACAAATTAGACATATTTTTTTCGATCACAATAGTTTTTGTAGCCTAATAAAGTGAGATTTTGTTGATATCCATCAATTAGTTTCTTAGATAATAATTATGCCCCTTTTCAAAGAAGGGGGTAATATTGCTTTGCATTTGTCCGTTGGTCTGTCCGTAGACTTTTTTTTTTGTCCGGAGCATATCTCAAAATGTATGCAAGCTAGAATCGTGCAACTTCACATGTGGATACATTTTGTTGAGGAGAAGTGCAGTGGACACCATATTTTTTTAGTTATTGCCCTTTGATAAATTCATTACTTGATTTTTGTGTGGCTCATATTTCAAAAAGTATGCAAGCTAGAATCATGAAACTTGACAGATATCTCAAAAAGTATGCAAATAACATATATAGAAATGACCTCTGCCCATAAAAGACATAATTTTCATCCAATCACAATAAAACTTAATAAACTGATAAAGGGTCTCCTTAGGATCATACAAGTGAAATTTAGTTGATATCCATCAATAAGGTATGAGAAAAGTTACTTTTTACCATATATGGAAACAATGCGCATCAAATTAAGCCATGTTTTTAACTGGATCAAAATTTCTTTAACAACTTTAAAAGAGGTTAACCTAAGGATCATTTGTGTGAAGTTTGGTTGAAATTCATCCATTTGTTTCTGAAGCAAAGATTATTAAAGATTAAAGAAAAAAATTCCTACCGGATGCACTGACATTTGTACAACAGACACAGAGCCCGTAATGACATTAGCCCCAGTAGCCTTTGTCAAGCAGAGCTAAAAACCTTTGACACTTGGCAGATCACATTAAAGTCAACCTGAAAATTGGTCAGAGAATGATTGTCTTTATTGATTCAAAGACACATTGATTATTATTGGATGAGCTCAGGGGTCATAAATGGGGTCACCCTTTGAGCCCATTCAGCCTGGAAATTTATCAGAATGATTAACTTTGAATAAAGGTTTGATATGATTTGAATGGATATTTATAGGACCCCTAGATCAAATCAAAGTGTATTTTACTTGTTTAAAGCTGTCAGCTCAGCTAAGCCATTAAGGGCCAAATTTTCCTTTTGTTCAACTAGTATCTCTGCTTATTCAAATACAGATGAGAGAATCTACATCAACAGATGACATCTGGTTGGCTGTTCAAGAAGAAGGTGTGGCTTTACTGGAATATTCAACAATGGTAGGTAAACATTTTTTTTCCCATTGTCTGAGAAATCTGAATTTTTGCGATAACCTTGTGGTTGACATCATCAATGTTTTTTTGTTGTTTGTATGTTTTGTAATTTATCATGCAATGAGGCCTGTATTGACCTGATATCACCTGTCTGATAGCATAACATGATATCAGACAGTCTGTTATTAGAAACAATTTGAATACACTTTCACCTGAATTTATTTGATTTTAAGGGTTTATTATAATTAAGCACGGAAAAATGATTGAATGATAAATACAATAACATGTAAGTGTCTTGAAATTTCAATGTTATCTGGTCTCGGCTGCGAGAAATTATCATGACTCTGCACAGCATCATCATGATAAATTCCCCCAACCTGGACCAGATAACATTGATATTCTCTATATATCTGGTCTCTATATATCTAGTATTATAGAGACATTCTCTCTTGAAACTTAAAATATATATTTTCTTTAAAAAGAATCAGGCGCATAACTCTAAATGCCTTTCGGAAGAAATTATTTCTCTGTTCAAGTTCAGGGATTTTTATCAATAATTCAGTATGCAAAAGCCAATCTTCAGGCACTTTGCTTGAACTCTTTCTGTCCAAAATTGATCTCACACCTTGTAAACATACTTATTGATTGTATTTTTAGCAACCATTACACATGTATGACTATAGATCTGTTGTAACATTTGGTGGCTGGAATGAAGATTTAATGATAGTCGTCAGTCAATTGATAGTACCTGCCCCTCATTTATAAATTTGTTCTATTTTTAGCAACCAGATCTGTTGTAACATTTGGTGGCTGGAATGAAGATTTAATGATAGTCGTCTGTCAATTGATAGTACCTGCCCCTCATTTACATATTTGTTCTATTTTTAGCAACCATTACACATGTATGACTATAGATCTGTTTGGTGGCTGGAATGAAGATTTAATGATAGCTGTCAGTCAACTGATAGAACCTGCTGCTCATTTGCATATTTGTTCTATTTTTAGCAACCATTACATATGTATGACTATAGATCTGTAGTAACATTTGGTGGCTGGAATGAAGATTTAATGATAGTCGTCAGTCAACTGATAGAACCTGCCCCTCACCATTATGAACATAGGACAGATAAACTGCTCTTCGTCCTACCTAAAGTCAAGGTATGCATTTTCTCACAATTTATAGCTCCACTGGAGGAAGTCCAGTGAGCTATTGTCATGGCCCTTTGTCTGTTGTATGTCAATGCATAAACTTTTTAGCTCACATAAGCACAATGTGCTAAAGGAGAGCTATTTGGATCAACCTGAGTCCGTCCTGCATCGTCTGTCATCAACAATCTTTTAAATTTCTTCTTTTCCTGAACCACAAGGCCGATTTCAATGAAACTTTGCCGGAATGTTCCTTGGGTGATCCTCTTTAAGAATTATTCGCAAAATTCTGATTGGCTCAAAAATAAGGTTGTGGCATGGCGGGACATTTTCGCTTTGAAATCTTTGAACGATATCTCCTCCTAAACCCCTGGGTCAATTTCAATGAAACTTTACCTGAATATTCCTTGGGTGACCCTTTTCAAAAACTGTTCACCAAATTTAGATTGGCCCATAAATATGGGCGTGGCAGGGCGGGTCTTATTTTGAGCCCGAAATCTTTAAACGACATCTCCTGAACCACTGGACTGATTTCAATGAAACCTTACAAGAAAGTTCCTTTGGTGACCCTTTTTCAAAATTTGTTCCAGAAATTTTGATTGGCCCATAAATATGGGCGTGGCAGGGTGGGGCTTATTTTGAGCCCGAAATCTTTGAATTAAATTTCCTGAACCACTGGGCCTATTTCAATGAAACTTTACCTTAATGTTCCTTGGGTGATCTTTTTCTAAAATTGTTCGTGAAATTTTTATTGGCCAACAAAATATGGGCGTGGCAGGGAAGGGCATTTTCTTTTTGAAATATTTAAACCTTATCTCCTCCTGAACCACTGGGCTGATTTCAATTAAACTTTACCTGAATTTTCCATGGGTGACCCTTTTCAAAAATTGTTCGAGAAATTTTGATTGACCCATAAATAAGGGCATGGCAGGGCGGGTCTTATTTTGAGCCTAAAACTATGAACGACATATCCTGAGCCACTGGGCGGATTTCAATTAAACTTTACCAGAATGTTCCTTGGGTCACCCTTTTTCAAAAAGAAATAATGTTCCCGAAATTTTGATTGGCCCATTAGTATGCGCTTATTTTGAGCCTGAAATCCTTGAACGACATCTCCTGAACCACTGGGTGAGCAATTTAGGGCCCGTCTGGCCCTCTTGTTCTTTGAACATCTTCTCCGAAACTGCTGGTCAGAATTACTTAAGTCAGAACTCAATCAAACTGCACAGGATTGATGCTCAGGACATGCTCATTGGGATTCCTTCTTTTTATCCTGATTGGGCTGATGACTTGGGTGTTACAGGCTGCAAAGTCACCCCAAAATGGCCTTATGTGGTAAAATATAATAAAAGTCTTCTTCTCTTAAACCACTGGTTAGAATTCAACCAAATTTCACAGGAATATACCTTTAGACATGTTCTCATAGATTTCTGTCTGAAATTATGATTGAGGAAGATTGGGTGTTGTTGAGTTAGCTAAAAAAGTGTCATATGGCAAATATTGAAAAAAAAAAATCATCATCTCTGAAATGAATTTTTGGATGCAAATGATTTATGTTAGGATTGTTCTTTGTATAGACTTCTTGACTTCTTTCTGATTTCTTTCTTGGTGATGATGTTGCTTTCATTGAAAAAGGGGCCTTTTTGCTTTAGCCTTGTTGGCATGGTTGTTGTCGTCTTCATCAATGTGGAAAAAAATGACATTTTGTGATATCTCTGTTTCTACTTAAGGCATTCAGCTAAAGAGCAAGCTTTACTATCCAGGGTCGATTAATCTAAATGCATTTTGAGCAAATTATGCCCATGTTAACTCACCTGAGCACAAAGTGCTCAAGGTGAGCTATTGTGATCATCCAATGTCTGTTGTCCGTCATCAGTCATACGTCGTCCACAATTTCTTTAAACATCTCCTCCTGAACCAGTGGGCCAATTTTGATGAAACTTGGCAGGGATGTTCCTTGGTCAAGCTCTACGAAAGGTTGTTCAAATAAATTAAATCCACCCTTAACTCTCCCTTTACTCTTAACAAAAGGGTTGAAAATAGGAAAATCTTATTCTCTGAAACCAGAAGGCAGAAAGCTTTCATATTTGGTATGTAGCATCATGTAGTGGGCCTCTACCAAGTTTCTTCATATCAAAACCCTGGGGTTATATTTGGGCTCCACCCGGGCGCAACCCTTTTAACATAGAATCAAAGACCGAAAAATCTTCAAAAATCTTCTTCTCTGAAACCATAAGGCAGACAGCTTTCATTTTTACCTCCACTTGCTAAAGGCCACTGGGGCTATTGTCATGGTGTTGTGTCTGTCATGCGTCTGTACGTCCGTCAGTGTCCATCCGTGTCCATCCGTGCGTCCGGTCATAAACTTTTTCTTTAAAACCTTGTACTCAGAAACAACTGGATGGATTTCAACCAAACTTCACAGGAATGTTCCTTGGCTGACCCTCTTTCAAAATTGTTCAAGAAATTTTGATCCAATGAAAAACATGGATTTAATGGGCTTGGCTAATATCCAAATAAGGTAAAAAGTGAGTTTTCTCAGATTCTAATTGATTGATACAAATTAAATTTTACATTAATGATACTTGGGTGACCCTTTATCAGTCTTCAAAAAATTATTGTTATCAGTTGAAAAATATGTATTTTATGGGCGGAGGTCATTTTTCTTCATGTTTTGTAGTGGAAACTTTGAAAATCATTTTCTTAGACTGTAATTGATGGATATCAACCAAATTTCACTGGAATGATCCTTGAGTGACCCTTTATCAGTGTACCAAAAATTTTTTGATTGGATGAAAAATATGTATTTTATGGGCAGAGGTTATTTCTCTAAATGTTATATAGTGGAAATTTTGAAAATCATTTTCACAGTATTTAACTGATGGATATCAGTCAAACTTCATTGGTATGATCCTTGGGTGACCCATTATCATGCAGCCAAATATTATTGTGATTGGATGAAAAATATGTCTTTTATGGGCAGAGATCATTTCTCAATATGATATATAGTTGAAATTTGAAAATCATTTTCGACATCAGTAGAACCCAAAATGTCTAAAAATCTAGTCAAAACTTTTATTTGCTATTACAAGAATTTCAAGCCTGTGGAGGGACTCGAGCCATTCATGGCTTTCTAGTTGGTATGTAGCATCATCTAGTGGACCTCTACCAAGTTTGTTCATATCAAGACCCTTGGATCATATTTGGGCTCCATCGGGGCGCAACCCTTTTTACATAGAATTAAAGAGTGAAAAATCTTCAAAAATCTTCTTTTCTGAAACCAGAAGGCAGACAGCTTTCATATCTGTATGTAGCATCATCTAATGGACCTCTACCAAATTTATTCATATCAAGATCCTGGGATCATATTTGGGCTCCACCCAGGTGCAGCCTGTGATGTCCCAGGGGTCAAATAGACCCAGGTGAGCGATCAAGGGCCATTATGGACCTCTAGTTTACTTGGATTTTTATCAACCACCCAGCACTCGAATACCAAGTGTAGGCACAAGTAGGTGGTGCTCTTGTTTAATTTTTACCCTAAAGGTGTAATTATTATCCTACTTGAAATTGAAGACGAAAATGTTTTATATTTTCAGGTCCTTGAAGCTACCCACCTTTTAGCCAGCTATGTTAATACTCGACATCTGAGATTTTCACAAGACCATAATGGAACATTCTCATTTTGATTCAGGCCTTCTGAATGAGTCATTTTTTGCTCAGATGTTTGACCAGAGGTTATGCTATAGCCTTGGCGGCATTAGCCTAGTAGTTGTACACCATACTAGAACTCTAACATTCTGTGATCGCTAGTATAAGTCGAAGCATTCAATTGACATTAAGAATATATGTACACTATTAAAGTATGCAATGTGTTACGAGGAATTGTTTTGTTGATTTTTCTAAGATTGTTTTGTAGAAACGTATGAGATTACCTGTTCATGATATTGGTTATTTCACGATTATTTGTTAATGTCTTGGTTATGATCAAACCAATGTTGATATACCAATCAAATGGAAATTGTTGATGATACAAATATGAGATTTTAACATCATGAGTGCAATTTATGTTTGAAACATGTTATACAAAGAGTAAATTCAAGTCATTTCAATTGCCCTGCATTTAGGATGCGAAAACAGTGCAAACAGCTTTCACCGTTTTATCATCCTGAATGCAGGGATGGTTATATATATAACCTGCCATCCAAAAAGGGGCCATATTGGAATTCCAAATATTACAAAAAGGATTGGATAGGTGAACCAGAAGGCGTATTTCACAAAATAATTACATAAGACTGTTGAATAATCATTCTAGATTCAGAAAATTCGTTATTTGCAAATAATTTCGACCCTGGTTAGTCTGCAAAGATCATGCAAACAGACCAGGGTCGAAACTTTACACACTTCCCAGATAGTCCTTTTTGGCTTGATGGGTCACATATGTATATCACACGGAGGATACGAAACATAAAGGAGTTAATTGATTAGTTTAACTCTTTTCCATACATTTTGTTAGTTTGTGGATGTGTGAGTTTTTAGCTCCACTGGCTGAAAGCCACTGGGGCTATTGTCATGGCGTTGTGTCCGTCGTGCGTCCGTCCGTCCGTCCGTGCGTCCGGTCGTAAACTTTTTCTTTAAAAATCTTCTCCTCAGAAACTACTGGATGAATTTCAACCAAACTTCACAGGAATGATCCTTGGGTGACCCTCTTTCAAAGTTGTTCAAGAAATTTTGATCCAATGAAAAACATGGATTTAATGGGCGTGGCTTATTTCCAAATATGGTAAAAAGTGACTTTTCTCAGATTCTAATTGATAGATACCAATTAAATTTTACATTAATGATCCTTGGGTGACCCTTTATTAGTCTACCAAAAATTATTGTGATCGGATGAAAAATATGCATTTTATGGGTGGAGGTCATTTCTCTATATGTTATATAGTGGAAACTTTGAAAATCATTTTCTCAGAATGTAATTGATGGATATCAACCAAATTTCACTTGAATGATCCTTGGGTGACCCTTAATCAGTCTACCAAAAATTATTGTGATCGGATGAAAAATATGCATTTTATGGGCAGAGGTCATTTCTCTATATGTTATATAGTGGAAACTTTGAAAATCATTTTCTCAGAATGTAATTGATGGATGTCAACCAAATTTCACTGGAATGATCCTTGGGTGACCCTTTATCAGTCTACCAAAAAATATTGTGATCAGATGAAAAATATGCATTTTATGGGCGGAGGTCATTTCTCTATATGTTATATAGTGGAAACTTTGAAAATCATTTTCTCAGAATGCAATCGATGGATATCAACCAAATTTCACTGGAATGATTCTTGAGTGAAGCTTTATCAGTCTGCCAAAAATTATTGTGATCTGTCTGCCAAAAATTATTGTGATCTGATGAAAAATATGTATTTTATGGGCGGAGGTCATTTCTCTATATGTTATATAGTGGCATTTTTCAAAAAAATTTCAACATCAGTAGAACCCAAAATATCTTAAAATCTAGTCAAACATTAGATTTGCTATCCAAGAATTTCAAGCCTGTGGAGCCACTCAAGCCATTCATGGCTTTCTAGTTAAAGTCTGTATTAAGCCTTGTCATGCTGAACCCAGAATGTTCTTGCTTTGGCAGGAGCTATAAACAAACATCAGCCTGCACCTATGTGCAGTCTGATGTTAGTCTACATGACCTGTTTCTCACTTTCAAACAAGAATTGTCAATAGATTTAGATTTTCAAATAAAATTTGACCTACAGTTGGAACTCTCAGTGCTTTTTGCCCTTTGATTTTAATTTTTAGCCAATATTTATTCAACATGACAAGGGTTAAGGTTCAATTATGAACCCTTGGCCACTCAACGGAATAGGCCTTTGAAATAATGAGGGCGCAGCCATAATGGCATATTGTTTTTATTGTGGGTTGATATAACATTACAAGAAATAAGATAACAATATGCAAAACAAAATTAATGAAATCTTGATTAAAGTTTGGCATAGTTAAACTTTCATAACAAAACCCATTTCACTGCCCCAAAAGATAGGAAAGCATTGAAAAAATTTGCTTTTCTTCCACCGTATTGACTGAAGATCGGCTAGAAGCCAAATTACTTAAAAATTGACCCAAAGCTACTACAGTTACATCCAGTTTACAGAAAACTAAGAGTGCTGTTCCGAATGTTTTAAGGTTGTGTTAGTCGTTTTTGTATGATATATAAATGGCAAAGTGAATCTCAGGGTAAACAGGGTTGATGTTTTGTAATTGATGATATAGCATAATGCTGTTGTAAGTGCCTCTTTAAATACAGGCTCTTACAATAGTGTCAAACTTATCCTTAAGAATATGGACCATATAGAAGGGAGTAAAATACATTATTGCCTGCCCTATATGTAAGATTAAAACATTTGCTAAAGGCTTTAGAAATGTAATCCTGTTTTGCACCTGTTTTTGTGTGCAAGCAGCTTAACATTTCTCAAATCTTTTGAAACCTTTTTTTGCATCCTGAACGCAGGATGAGAGACTGATTGGTATTGCTAGCTCTGAATGGGTATTGGGTAGAATTTGTTGACCATTTAGATCATTTACTTTGAATTCAACGGCTATCTGAACCTTGCCATGCAATAACTTTGACATTTTGTGACATATCTGGTACTAAAGGTATTCACTTGATAATTTGCACACATGTTCAATATCAAAAAAAGCAACCTGTAATATCAAAGGGATAACTCTAGTTGCACTTTGTGTGAATTGTGTCCCTTAAATAAATGCCTTCTGATAGTCTAGAAGTATCATGTGATCACCCATGGCGTCAGGGTGTCTGGTATCCGGGTGGACGGACAGCCTACACTTCTTTGTCTGGAGCATAAATCTGTCAACTTATCTATCATTGACTTGAAACTTGGCAGTAATGTTCCTCTCATGCAAACAGTGCAGTGCACAAGAACAGTAACTCTACCTGACTTAATTTTTGAGTAATCTGTTTTTCATACTAGGAGATCCAGCTGTGTAATGGGTGTATCTTGTGACAATTTGCAACCTTGTTTTACTTAGATTTTTCAATCCACTTTCTAGGACCCATTCATAGGCATCCCTTAACAGTGCACTTGTTTTAGGACACACACTTATGTGAGGAGCATAAACTCTCTGATGGCTCTTGTTTGGGATTACTCCCTTTTATTTGGTTCATTTTACTGTGTAAATGTGGAAAAAAGATTTATTTATGTATATTGATAGGGTTAAGAAAATAATTATAGGTCTGAAAAAGTGAACAGTAATTGTGTACCTTTGTCCAGTCATCTTACTTGCCTTATATTTTGGATGACCAAACGGTGCCAACTGTTGAAAATTATACCCCGCTTTGCATGTGCACTTGTGTGCAAAGCGGGGTATAATTTTTGCAAACAGTTTGCACCATTTTGTTATCCTGAACATAGGGCTGCTTTAAAGTAGAAACATTTTCTCTTGTTGATAGTAGAGACATCCTAAATCCTGGCTAAGAATAAAATTTTTACCAGCAAATTGCCTAATTTAGACATTTGTAACCCTGTCTGGCTCAGGTTTTCCAATAAATATTTTGTTTACAGTGTAGACTAAGGCCCCACTGCACGTTTATCAAGGCTGATATTTGTCTACACTGTCTTCCAAAGATGTGTGTAAAGCAGAAATATGCTGTGAACAACACAAGAAGGATTAGGTATTTATTTTTGGCATTGTTTTTCTCTATTTATCGCTCTTTCAGTTATTTTTTCCTTTTTGTTTACAATTCATGTTTCTCTTTTATTTGTTGATAACAAAACATAGAAATATAGGTTTTAACCTATCAAATATTTGATACTTTTGACCAGTCATACAAAAAGGGACCATCTGGTAAGTGCGTAAAGTGTGGATTGTGCAAACTGACCAGGGTCTGAAAATGCTTGAACTTTGCTAATAATCTGAATCTAGAATGACCTAATTTCTTTTTAAATATTTAGTTAACCGAGTTCCCAGATGGTCCCTTTTTGTGTGACAGGTCATATTTTAGAAATCATTAGGTAATTGAGTTGCGATATTTTGTTTGTGAACTCGCCATGTCTATATAATTATCTATTTTATTTTGTTTAAGATTAAGTTCAAGGGTATTGACTTAATAAAACTATCCTAAGCAATGGTTGAAAATTATTCCTATATGAATTTTATGAATATTTTATGAGACTACTTGAAGATGCATAATTTTTTTGACTGTTGACTTACATTTTTTTTTTTTTATTGTTATTTTTCAATTCTATCTTTTTTTAACCCCAAACAAGCTGTAGTTTCAAGGTTTTAGAAAAAAAATAATGAGGATAAGGCCATGTAACAGAACAGAGATCTACTTAGAGAGTTAAGAAAAAATTATGAATTAAAAAAGAAATTCAAATTGACACAATTCAATATTTTTCAAGGTGAAATGGTGCATAGTAATGGAATAAAATTTTTCAAATTATATTGAGAATTTGTTTGTTGTGTGATTGTAAAACTTTGTAACTCCAGCTTTGATGCATCAAAGCTAGTGTTACAAGCTTTTAGAATTGCACCAGCAATCTTTCGATTACTTTTATATTATAAAGTAAAACAAAAAATAAATCAGAAATTGTACAAAAAGAAAAGTTTGTTCATTGTAAAAGTTCTGCCAGTACATGATTTTGGTTGTAACTCTTGGTCGTTTACTGAATAAACATTGAATTTGAGTCTTTTTAGTTGTTCATTCCTACCAAAAACATAAAGGACCATGGTCATGATGGTCCTATATAGTGAGGCCGCCATCATAGCGTAATTGGTAGTGCTTTGGATTGTCAATCTAGAGGTTCTGAGTTCTATCCCCGACAGCAGCATTCATCCTCTCTGACTATTTTTCTTCCGCCAATGGGTGTTTAATTATGTTGGATAGCTGATGGTTAGGAATGGATGATATGGTTGTACTGGTGTGAGAAATGCCAGGAAACTATGGTTAGGTGCTCCAACCTCCATGATATAACTGAAAGATTGTTAAAAGTGCCTTTAAACCCCATTCAAATTAACAAAACTTATCAGTCTCCTTTAAGCTCACCTGAGCATGAAGTGCTCAAGGTAAGCTATTGTGATTAGATGGATGTCCACCATGCAACGTAAAATGTGTTGTCAACATTTACCATATACACTTTTGAGGCTACATTTTTTGTCTGATCAACCTGAAATTTGGTCAGAATAATTGTCTTGATGAAATCTTGGATAAGTTCGAAATTGGGTTAACTGGGGTAAAAAACTAGGTCATGAGGTCAAATCTAAGAGAAATCTAGTTTGCACTCTAAGAGGCCACATTTTTGTTCGTTAAACCTGAATTTCTGTCAAAAAAATTGTCTTGGACAAATCTCTTACAAGGTTGAAATTTGGTCAACCTTGTATGCACGTCATTTTTGCCCAACCACTCTGAAGTTGGATCAGAAAAATTGTCGTCATGCAATGTTTGATAACTGAAATTGGGTCAACTTGGGTCAAAAAATAGGTCACAGGGTCAAATCTTAGAAAAACCTGGTATGCACTCTAGAGGCCATATATTTTGCCAAATCAACCTTTAAAAGTGGCCAAAGGGATTGTCTAGTTGTATAGAAGCAACAGCAGTTTAGCTTAGTGACCATTCATCATTCTTTTTCAAAACCTTAAATTTTTAGACAGTTCATTTTAGTGAGCAATTTAGGGCCACTATGGCCTTCTTGTTTTAAACACCAGTCGAAAGACAGGATTACAAACAGGTTAGTTATCACCTGTGATGTTCCGGGTGTCTGGCTTCCAGGAGGCTCCCACTTCTTTGTCCAGAGCATAACTCTGTCCCCTGTCTGATTGACTTGAAACTTGGCAGTTATGTTCCTCTCACGATACCAGATTGTAGAGTGCAAAATCATAATGCTACCTAGATTAAATTTTAGCTTTTTCCATTTGCTGTTTTTCATTCTTGGAGATCCAGCAGTGTAAAAGGTGTCATCTTGTTTATCTATGATATTGGAAGATGTCTGTAGATCCGCAATTTAGAGTGAGTGATCAAAGATCAATTTTGTCTATACAGGTATAGACAAAATTGACCTTTGATCACTCAAACTTGTGGATCTATTATGTGTTTTCTTTGAAAACCTTCAAAGGCTTAATCTATGGAATCAAAAGAAAAACAAAGTTGTTTGAAATTTTCACGTTTATTTTGATATCCTCGAGACAAAAGTAGATTCTTTAAATAGTTTTAATGTAATAAATCATTCTGTGAAATATAATACAAACTAAGAGCCATGCATTTAGAATTGCAACATGGTGCAAACCGTTTATAAATTATAGCCTGCTTTGCATGCAAGTGCACTTGCAAAGAAGGGTATAATTTGAAAACAAATTGCACAGTTTTGTCATCCTGAACAGGGGGCAGGTCAAGAAGAGTTAACCCATATCCTGATGAATTTTCATTTGGTTTCAAATAAGTTATCAAATTTTGGCACATTTCAACTAGTCTGGCTAAAATTTCCCCTAAAATATTGTGGAAGAAAGAAGACTGTTTGGGCTAAGATCAGGCTACTCATCTGTGTAGTCTCATCTTAATCTATACCTCCTGTGAAAACAATGTTGGGAAAAATGTTGGGAATGTTGAAAATTCTACAGCAGTTATTTGAAATCATGGTTAAATGACCTGTAATATGACAAAATCACGGACATGTAGAATGTGCATATTGTCGATTATAAAGCTGTAGTTACGATGTTTTAGCAGAACACTGACAATATGAGGCATCCAGGTTCAGCATGAGAAGGGTAAATCTCAACAGATCTATTTGTGGAAATAAAACAACAATACGACTGACAAGAATATATTTGTGATCCGTCACACAAAAAGGGACCATCTGCAAACCCCGTAATATACAAGTCAACCTGAGGTTGCATTTCAAGAATTCTTACACAAAAAGGTAGATTGATCATTATAGATTCAGAAAACAGGCAAGGGTGCCAAAAATTTAGAATCTTGTCTGAATGCATAGTCCCTGCAGTCTGACAAGGGTTATCACTTTACATGCAACCCAGAAGGTGCTTTTTTGCGTGACAGGTCATATTTGTAAATAACGATTCCTAGGGTCTCCCTTTCAACTATAGATCTCTATTTGCGATACAATTTTGATGCAGCATAAAAGATAGGGCGACCCCAGGGTATGTAAATGTAGAAAAGAAGTTTTTTAAAAACAATAAATAGGAATCTAAAATAAAACTGTATCAAAGAGTTACAATTACAATGATAAAACACCTAACAGATTTATCTAAATGATATGATGTTTTGCCATTTTCTCTATCAAAAGATAAAAAAATAATAATCTGATATAAACATTTATTATCAATGAGTAACAAAAATCTCCCCTTTAAAGCTGTGATTATGAGGCTTTGGTCACAACGAAAATGTAAACATTACATATCAATGGCTTAGCGTGAAGCAGTTGTAACTGCCTATATGATTATTGGCAGTAACAACTGTTCTGTGCTGAGTATCTGTTAAAAGCATTTCAAATATATTGGCAGGTAAAAGTAAAACTATCGTCAAAGCTTATGCTTATAGACTTAGTGGACAAGTATTATATTTGCAACATTTAGGAACACATGATCTTTAACAATGTTAAAGATTGTTTCCTAATGAAATCATTAGGAAACCTCAGTTAACATTGTGAAAGACCATGAGCTCTTTCATGGGTCCACTACCTTTAGGGGTTTGTGAAACAATCCTTTGCATGGTGTATATTGTTGGTCACTCTTAGGTCAGAAGAGTAAATTTACACTTTTTCTGCTGAATTTGAGATTTGACAGAAATGTACAGTTTTTGTGGCAAATGAACCAGTCAGGCGCAAGTTTTTCTCATATTAAGTAAGACTAAAGCAGGTAAAGTAAGCTAACATCAGACATCTCTTCTGTGCAGGCTGATTTTAGTTACCCCGTAATACTGTCACGTATGGGATAAGAACACTTGATTTTTTTTTTTAAATATGTGACCCATCATGCGAAAAGAGACCATCTGGAAAGTCTGTAGAAGAAACATTTGAAAAAGATATTAGTTCTAATACGGGTCAATCAGAGGTCACATTTGAAAGATTCTTTCACTGGAAGGAAAGATTGATATTCTTGAATCATAAATTTAGTAAAGTGCGAAATGTTTCGACCCAAGTCAAGTCTGACTGGGGTTGTCACTTTATGCACTACCCAGATGGTCCCTTTTGGCCTGACAAGTTACATATTGATCCAAAATTGGGTCTTCCAGTAATTTGAGTCCTTTGAGCAGTCTATTAAATCTATTACAAAAGATTTCTTCTGACTAATTAATTAATATTCATAGAAATTCTGCAATAAAAGTATTTTATCAAGTATGATAAGGGTTAATATTGCATAAGCAATAAGAACACCTGCCCTGCGTTCAGGATATCAAAACAGTGCAAACAGTTTATCAATTATACCCCCCTTTGCATGCAAGTGCATGTGCAAAGCATGGTTTAATTGAAAAACTGTTTGCACTGTTTTGTGATCCTGAATGCAGGGTAGACTTGTAAACTTAAATCACTTAACAATAATTGACAATTGAAAGATAGCATGAAAATACAGTAAAATAACATAGCTTACTGCAATGTTCTTTGGTTGATATTTAGGATTTCAAATTGCATTCATCAATTTTGAAATGCACTACAAGAATACCATGGAAACAAGTACAAACACTTCACAAGAGCATGCAATACTATTTTAATTAATCAAACAGAATGAAAATTGGAATGTATATAAAATTATGCTAAATATCTAACAGAAATTAAAATCTGTGGCATTTATGATTTTACCAGAAACAGCATGAGCTTCTAGTAAGGTTTAAGGGATATGGTATGGTATTCAAGAAGCAAGCAATAGTTGCTTATGGTAGAGGACCCAAGATAGTTCTGCAACATTTTGGAAGTAATGAACATTAACAGTGTTAACAAAAGCTTTTCTAACGATTTCATTAAGAAACTTCTCTCAACATTCTGAGAGATCATGAGTTCGGAAATGCTGCAGAACTTTTAGAAGATCACTACCCTAGGGTTGTATGTTTGATGTGTGCTGCTAAGGGGATCAAAGCTGGGTTCTAAAATTAGAAGTCAGACACCCTAATCCACTGTGCTATGGCGGCAGCTCAACTACTAAAGCCAGAAGACACCGATTTGATAGAAAATTTGCTCTGGAAAATGGATGAAAGCTCTTTGTCCATTTTTTTTGTATTTTATCTATATTGTTAATAAGTTTAATAATGTCTATGGTTCAAAGCAAAACATTTGTAAATGCCTTGATTTCAAATAGGAAGTTACAGCTGTTTCAGACTGAATTATGAATGAGTAAATAGGGATGAGGAAAGCTAGAAATTTTCTCCAAGGGCTGAGAATAAAGAATAATGACACACTCTGTTTTGGAGGCAAGAATATGGTGCATCTAAGGTAAAATATTTTCAAAAACAAGAGCAACACCTATAGGTGCCTACACTCAGCTGTTGAGTGCTGGATGGCAGATAAAAGGATGTGGATAAAAGTAAAAAAAGGGGCATAATTCCCACAAAATGCATCTAAAGTTATCCATCTTGAAAGTATAGGTAGCTCTTTTGATGATGAAGATGTGTGCCAAATTTCAAGTGAATATCTTCAGTTATACCAGAGATATCACAAAATGTCATTTTTTTGTCACAACAATGATGATGACAATAATGATGACAACGACATTAAGTCTATAGCAATACCTCAGGGTTTCTCTGAGAAAAGCTGAGCTAATAAAAATAGCTATAAATATCATTTGCGTAGAAAATAAAATATTTCTTAGAGTAAATAAAGATTTAAAAACATCATTCAAAATAAAATGAATCTTCATAGAAATGATAATCTAACATGAAAATTTCAAGATAAGGTATGATACATCAAATAAACAGTGGTCAACACTGCAATACAATTAACCATGGCTTAAACATAACAGGCTTTATTTGACATATGCTAAAGCAATGCAATTTATACTTCAATAAACTCAATCAAAAAGACACTCATCCCTATTATATGGGTGCTTATTGAATGTTTTCAAACATGAAAAAGATAAATCTAATTGCGTATGTAATTTTTTTGCTTTTAATTTGTTGGAAAAAAATAATCTCATTTAGATGATTTAAAAAAGTGCCAACAAAAAAGGCTTCTGTTGCAAAAAATTCTTTTAGCAGCTTATTTTACCATTCTTTACCAATACAACTTTATCTATAAATGGAAAGGACACACTTTGGAATAAGGTCAATGGTTTTATCTATAAAGTGATTGATTTTGATTAAAAGCTTTTCATATGGAATGATCATGAAATAAATAATGATTACAAATGAACGAAAAAAACCTAGTATTATTATGAATTACACTTTGATGGCTCAGAGCGAAACAGTTGTAACTAACTGCCTTAATGTTTATAGGCAGTTACAACTGTTTCACACTGAGCCATCAACTTGATTCACTTAAGTACTCTGAGTACTCCAAGTGGACGGTACATTACCTAAAAGTATCTGCAAAAATGTTTGTGAATAGTTTTAAATGGTACCCTATTTTGTATATGAAATGACATGCAAAGCAGGGTACCAATTCTCAAGCATTTTCCTGACATTTTCATCTTGAACTCAGGGCTGAAAGTTTTACAGTGAGCACTCTATGTATGTAAGTCAAGTCTGTCTTACTTTAAGGTGGTGGAACCTAAATAGTTCAGCGATGTATCGGAAGTAATAAACTTTAACAGTGTTAACCCAGGTTTCCCAATGATTTTTCATTAGGAAACCTCAGTCAACATTGTTTAAGATCATAAGTTTCGAAATGTTGTGGAACTTTTACAATTCCTCTACCTTAAAATATAATAAATAACAATCTGTGATATAATAAACTCTAAAATCAAACAAAATGTGTTTGTTAAATAGCTATGCCCCTGTCACTGCAATTTTGCAGTAGTTTGATAAAATAAGGTAATTTACAGCACAGCTATATTCACATCTGTAATTGACAGCACAGTGAAATTCAATATTAAATTTTCCACATATTTGACTATAAAAAAATAACCTTGCCTGATGACCTTGACTTTGGTTCATACAGAAATATCTTTTAAAGGCAATACAAATCGAGGGGTCAGTGCAACACTAATGTAATTGCCTATATAATTATAGGCACTTACAATAGTGTTGCACTGACCCCTTGAAATGTGAAATATAAAGAATCTCCCACAAACCAATCAAAAGTTATGGCAAGTGGGGTGGGGGTGGGGGGGGGAATCAAAGAGGAAAACAGACAGGACAAAAGCAATATACCCTCACCCCACCCCCTATCAATGACAGGGTATTTAAATATTATGCCCCACCCTCACCAATCTTTACTGATTCTAGTCTAAGACAGATTGTTACAGTCTATTTAGTGACTATAGTTCGATTTTTTTAAGTGTGAATTGCAAACACAAGGTCTTGCTTGAATCTCTTTAGGTATAATAGCCTTTCAATTTTTGGGCTTGACCTTGATTGTGTATAGCCTTCAATAGGTGTATATTGCCATAAAAAAAATGCAGTAAATACAAGCATCTAAGCTCAAAATGATTTAAACGAAAAGAAAATTGTATAATTATGCGTGAAATATAAAACATTTAGAAAACTAGAAAGCCATGAATGGCTTGATTTGCTCCACAGGCTTCAAATTCTTGTAATACAGAAGCAACTAGATTTTTAGATATTTTGGGTTCTACTGATGTTGAAATAACATAAAGAGAAATGACCTCCGCCCATAAAATAAATATTTTTCATCCAATGACAATAATTTTTGGCTGCATGATAAAGGGCTCCCAAGGATCATACTAATGAAGTTTGATTGATACCCATCATTTACATTCTGAGAAAATGATTTTCAAAGTTTCTATTATATATAATATATAGAGAAATGACCTCCGCCCATAAAATACAATTTTTCATCTGATCACAATACTTTTTGGTAGACTGAAAAAAGGTCACTCAAGGATCATTCCAGTGAAATTTGATATCTATCAATTACATTCTGAGAAAATGATTTTCAAAGTTTCCACTATATAACATATAGAAAAATGACCTCCGCCCATAAAATACATATTTTTCATCTGATCACAATAAATTTTTGTAGACTGATAAAGGGTCACCCAAGGATCATTCATGTAAAAATTTGGTTGATATCTATCAGTTAGAATCTGAGAAAATGATTTTCAAAGTTTCCACTATATTACATATAGAGAAATGACCTCCACCCATAAAATACATATTTTCCATCTGATCACAATAATTTTTTGTAGACTGATAAAGGGTCACCCAAGGATCATTCATGTAAAATTTAATTGGTATCCAGCAATTAGAATGTGAGAAAACTCACTTTTTACCATATTTGGAAATTAGCCACGCCCATTAAATCCATGTTTTTCATTGGATCAAAAATTTTTGAACAACTTTGAAAGAGGGTCACCCAAGGATCATTCCTGTGAAGTTTGGTTGAAATTCATCCAGTAGTTTCTGAGGAGAAGATTTTTAAAGAAAAAGTTTACGACCGGACGCACGTACGGACGGACGCACGACGGACACAACGCCATGACAATAGCCCCAGTGGCTTTCAGCCAGTGGAGCTAAAAAGAAATTTTTTGCATTGTGGTCAAGACCCTCGATTTGAATCAATGCAAATTTCTCAGAGATTCTACATTTTTTATGTCATTGTATCTTCGCCTGGCTTTACTTTTGATAAAAAGAACTTATCAAGATTTGAGTGGCTTCTTCATAGCTTGAATAATAAAGAGATCATCAATGTGAGTAGCCAGTTTTAACAATTGAAGCTCATCATGATATGAGTGGTAAGTTTTAGTTTTGGCATTAAAGCTCATCATAGTGTAAGTGGCTGGTTTTAGTTATGAAAAATTGAATCCTACTTTGGTGTGAGCAGAGTTTTAGTTATGATAATTAAAGCTCATCATGGTGTGAGTGTCTAGTTTTAGTTTTGATATTAAAGCTTGTCATGGAGTGAGTGGAAAGTTTAAGTTTAAACAAGAGGGCCGTTGGCCCTGGGTCGCTCACCTGAGAAAAAAGCTTCATTACCTAGGTATGTCCATGCAACCACAGAAAAAGAGATTTTCTATTAGATAACATTTGAAATAATCCTCCCCCCCCCCCTCTGCTCCTCCCCTGGTCATTATAAGCTTTTTTCATAAAAGGTCTGTGATCAGCTAATCTATGCCAGATATACAGGCTGAGTCTGAGACTTTTAAAGTTTTCTTTAATGAGTTGATCAATCCATGTCAAATATATAGGCTGTAGGGATTCAAAATTCTCAACAAAGCACTCCCCCCTCCCCCAAGATGCTCCGCACCTGGTGAATCTGCAGTCATGATTTTAGCTAATTCAATTAATGTCCATATGCTGATCATCCATATCAATTTTCAAGTCTGTAGGACTCCTGGTTCATTAGAAGAAGTTGAGAGATTTCAAAAATGATCAAAAGTACTACCCCCTCCCCAAGACACTCAGCACCTGGTGACCCTACAGTCATGATTTTAGCTATTTTTATTAATGTTAATATATTGATCACCCATGACAATTTTCAATTCTGTAGGGTTCCTGATCCAGGAAAATAATAAGGTTAAAGATTTCAAAATTGATCCGAAGTACTACCCCCTCCCCCCTAATGCTCCGCATCTGGTGGCCCTACATTCATGATTTTAGCTACTTTATTTAAGATCCATATGCTTATCATCCATGCCAATTTTGAAGTCTGTAGGGCTCCTGGTTCTTTAGAAGAAGAAGGTTAAAGTTGCAAAATTTTCACAAAAGTACTATCCCCTCCCCCCTGGTGCTCCGCACCTGGTGGCATTACAGTCATGATTTTAGCTATTTTTATTAAGGTCTATGAGCTGATCCTCCATGCCAATTTTCAAGTCTGTAGGGCTTGTGGTTCAGAAGAAGAAGAAGGTTAAAGATAACAAAATTTTCACAAAAGTACTACCCCCTCCCCCCTGGTGCTCCCCACCTGGTGAATATACAGTCATGATTTTAGCTATTTATATAAAGGTCCATATGCTGATCATCCATGCCAATAATTAAATCTGTCAGGCTCCTGGTTCAGAAGAAGAAGAAGGTTAAAGATTACAAAATTTTCACAAAAGTACTACCCCCTCCCCCCTGGTGCTCCGCACCTGGCAGCCTAACAGATATGATTTTAGCTATTTTTATTAAGGTCTATGAGCTGATCATCCATGCCAATTTTCAAGTCTGTAGGGCTCCTGGTTCATCAGAAGAAGAAGCTTAAAGATTACAAAATTTACCCAATGTACTACCCCCTCCCCCCTGGTGCTCCGCACCTGGTGGTCCAAAAGATATGATTTTAGCTATTTTAATTCAGGTCTATGAACTGATCATGCCAAGTTTTAAGTCTGTAGGACTACTGGTTGAGAAGAAGAAGAATTTTAAAGATTTTCTTTAAATTTCACCTTTTGTTGCCATAGCAACCAGATTTTTTCATGGATTTCAATTCTTTTAGCTATTTTTGAAGGGGACAACCTAAGCAACATTTCTGTAAAATTTGGTGTTAATTGGCCCATTAGTTTAGGAGGAGATGTCGTTTAAAGAAATTGTTGACAGACGCCGGACGACGGACGACGACCGACGACCGACGGACGGACGCTGGAGGAAAGGTGATCACAATAGCTCACATGAGCACTTCGTGCTCAGGTGAGCTAAAAAATAAAGCTCATTATGGTGTGAGTGGATAGTTTTGATTATAAAGCTCATCATTGTGGGAGTGGCTAGTTACAGCTTTGATATTAAAGTTCGTCATGGTGTGAGTGGCTAGTTTTCTGTTTGTCCATACGTCCTGGAGCCTGATGATACAGTCGAGAGTTGAACAAGTCTCTCCGAGTGTCTGCATCCATTGTATCCTCCATTACAGATTCTGTCATCTCCTCCTCTACAACTGAAATATAGAAAATAAGATATAGACTTACAGACCGCTGGACAGACAGAGAAAATGATACCAAAATATGACCACTTCTGGTGGCCTATAAACATTTATCCCTTTCCTGTTTTACAAAATTTTGGACCTGTCCAAATTCAAAGGTTTTGCAGACGAAAATTTAAAGTGGATTTAATTTGAAAAATAACCATTTAGTAGGGTAGAAAATAATGTGGAAAAAGAAGAAATTGCTTGTCAGAAGCAATTTCTTTTTTTTCACAATGTTTTGTCAATCATAAAATTATAGGCACGTAAAAAGCAGGGATTAAACAGCAAAGGGTTAATGGCTGAACATAGTTTGAAAAAGGTGGCACATTGTCACAAGATCCATAACACTCTTGGATGTACAAATATGAAAATAGTCAAAGGAAAATAATTAAAAGATTAAGCTTGGTAGTGATATAGTTCTTTTGCAATGCATTCTGTAATCATGAGAGGAACATAGCTGCCAAGTTTCAAGTCAATCAGACATCAGGTGACAGAGTTATGCTCCACACAAAGAACTGCAGGCCACCCTACCAGTACCTGGACAACATGGTTTAACATATAATACATTCCATCTTTTGACAGGCATATAAAAAAATGATAAACTATTTTAACCCTTATCCTTAACATCTGATTCTGTTTCAAATAGACTGTCAATTTTGGGGGTATCTAAACCACATTGTCAGAAATGATTAGACTAAGATCAGACTGCATGTTTATGCAGGCTGATCTTAGGCTATAATGTCTGCTCAAGCATTGTGTACAGTAGGATAATGGTTAAGTCAATTTAGGGATCAGTCCTAATCTATTGAAAAAGCCTTAATAATATCTATGAACATTTTCAATAAATTTGTGTGACAATTAATACGCCAAATAGTGATGACTTACGATAGTTCACCCCTTACAAAATAAAGCTAGACTACATATAAGACCCTTGTTATTTTACAATACTTCAATGTTTTTCAAAATGTCATCTCCCCATACAGAGATATTTCAATCAATGATAGACCAACAAATAACTATTGAATAAAGTGTGGCCTATCATGCCAAAGGGAACTTTTAAATGAATTCTTTAAAACAAATCTACATGCACAAAGAGTTAAGCAGAGAGGTATTTTGTAATTAAGCTATGGAAAGGTAGACGTAATATATATTTAGAACATCTGCAATGAAGGAAGCATTCCTTCCTAGTTTTATCTTTAGCATATTCTAGTCATCCAAGGCTTCCAATGT
Source organism: Fragum whitleyi (assembly GCA_948146395.1). Classification (NCBI taxonomy): domain Eukaryota; kingdom Metazoa; phylum Mollusca; class Bivalvia; order Cardiida; family Cardiidae; genus Fragum; species Fragum whitleyi. The sequence continues at coordinate 42,989,764 of OX411544.1, forward strand.
GGATTTGGTGGTCCAGTGTAAAGGGTTGTGGCTTTGGGATCAGAAGACTCACAGTTCGAATCCTGATCAGGTTGTGAAAATTATTAAAGCAAAAAGTAAAATCCAAATTGCTCCTTGCTACACCATCTGATTCATTGACAAAAATAAAGCAGCAGTTTCAAAGTTTTAGTAGACCATTAACATTTTTTTGTTTTGCATCATAATCCTGTAAATAGTGACTGATGTATCAACAATGTAGTACTATAAACCAAAAGTTATGCTAAAGTCACATAAAAATCATAAAATTTCTATTTTTCATCAGCCAATTAGTAAAAAATAGCATCAGTTGAATGAGAGCAATGAGGACAAAATATTTATTTTGCAGTCACATAAAGCCATCAACATGACAATATCTGATTTCTAAGCCAGTGGTGAAACTTCAGAGTGTTAATATGAGAGTAGCTTTATAAAGAAGCTATTTATATAATATGTACTAAGTGTTTCGTATGAAAAAAAATCTAACAAGGTTTGGGAAATTGATAATTGTCGAGGCTCTGCCGAGACAATGATCAATTCCCACAACTGAGTTTTCATAAAATACACTATATATGTATTATATTTATTTTGTAACCTCTATTTGCCATGTTTTTGTTAATGTGTCTAACAGAAAGGCAAGTTTCTATAAATAACTGCATTATGTCATTATTCTAAAACTATCCATGTGATATCATAAGAAACATCATATGGGATGTTATCACGCGGATATTTGTATAGTTATGATATAAAATAGTTTGTTCTGTAACTTGTGAACAAGGTCAGTTATAATTAAGTAGTAACATGCCATTATCAGAATTGCAATAAAGAGGAATCCACTTTATCATACCTTCATCAGGGTGTTCTATAAGGTCATGTGACTCATCATTTCTCTCCTTTCTTATTCTACCCTTGGATTTTGCCTTCTGTTCATTCTCATAATCTATAATCTTTAGGAACTCATATCCCTTGTTCATAGGCTGCCAGTCTGGGTTGGACAACTGAACTGTAAAATACAGCAAATTTTTGTGAAGAATCATCAAAATCCTTGAAATGCAACATTTCAAAATTCTGTGTATCTTATAATGCCGTTTAAAACTGACGTCACAATATATACATTATTATGTCATTTTTGTGGTTACAAAATAGCATTACTATAAATTCTTAGCTCATTCGCATTACTATACTACTAGTGTAATAACACCCGTGTAATATCAAAAATATTCAATGCCGTTATTTCACTCCCATGAAGTAGGTCATATTATAAGTATATTTATTCACTATATATTTTTATGTACTTATACGTGTTTTACACTAGAAGTTATTACTCACCAGAAGGCTGTTCTGTTCCTTTCAGTACTGATCCAAGCCAGTTTATCAACCCCTGCCTCTCTTGACGAGGTGGACCAAAATTATACACCTCTCCCTGTAATATGTTATACAATAATATCAAATTTTCTGTGACCATTTCTTCATAAACATTTATTCACAAACACAACTTCTTCAAATGACCGTTATTCCATTGATCATAACCATGAAATGGTAAACTTAAGTAGACAGGTTGTGAACAAGTCAAACCTTAAAAAGCTTCATAAAATTATACTGTAAAAAAGATATGCTTCTGAAACATAAATGTCCAAAACTTTTAGAACTTGATAGTTAGATTTGACAGTCTACAGTTGCATGTGAATGCAAATTAATACTAGTAAATAACTTCCACACCATTAAGATATGTAAATTGTATAAAATAATAAAGGGCTATGTTCTAGGTTTAGTTAACATCAGACCCACAGAAATACAAATACATGTACAAAAATGTGTTCATTTGCTTCTTTCTTTGAATTGGGCTTTAATGCCATTTTTAACAGAACATCAAAGATATTGATGCAGCTGGAGCACAAATTATGATATTTCTCACAATACTACCATTACATCCTTACTAAGCCTGAAGCTGCTATCCCACTTTGGTTTTTTCTAAGCCACTTGTCAGCGAGCAAATCTTGGAATACTACAAAAAAAAAATCTCACAAAGAATTAATGCACATGCATATATCGATGGCTCAATTAAAACGGTTGTAACTGCCTATAAATATTTGGACAGTAACAACAGTTTTGTGCTGAGCAATCAATATCTAAATGTAGAAAATACTGACTCCAAGTATTTCTTTGTTAACAACAATGTTTTCTTAAAATTCATCTATTCAATTTATAAGGGCAAGTTCATTTTGATCCTGGAGTAATAGAAAGTCATCTCTTTCTTATCCAGGCCCAGATAAACCGTTTTCTTATCATGGCCCTGATAAACCGTTTTCTTATCATGGCCCAGATAAACCGTTTTCTTATCATGGCCCTGATAAACTGTTTTCTTATCATGGCCCTGACAAACCGTTTTCTTATCATGGCCCTGATAAACTGTATCTCCTAACCCCTGATAATGATTTCAATGATTTTCTCTGAGCATCATAACACTAAAAGTCCACAAACAGGTGAGGAAAAACTACTTTTCACCACTTGTCCATGGACAAATAAAAATCCATTTCCTACTTGTCCAGGATCAAAATGAACGTGCCCACCAAAAAATGAAATGATAAATATTGAGAAAAACATTTTTTTAATGAAGAAAATGCTGCAACCCAGCATTTTCTTCATTAAAGACAATGTATTCTCCCCTTACATACAAACAAAAGGATGACTTTTCCTCCAAGATCCTTTTAGTACTGTATCAAGATTTGCTCTGGTATTTACTTGTCCACAGACAAGTGGCCTAGAAAAATGTACATGTGTGCAAGTGAAAAACCAAGTCGGGCATGGGAATTCAATGTCCCTGGTTTAAAGTACCTACCTTGTCAAAGTTGACGAATGATAAATACGGAAAATCAGCTGCATTTGAATAGATCATCAACACTTTATAAGCCACACTTGACTCGTCAGTACTGAAAATATTGTTAATAATGAAGTAACTGTTTTTGAGACAAGAAGTTTTCATAAATCAATGCTTAACTTATTCTTTGAATAGACAGGTTAGCAAAAATTATTGTAAATGTCTATGCATTTAAACCCTTGGAATGCTCAACTAATTACCTTGAAACCAACACATATCAACTTGGCCTAACTGTCATTAATTTAATAAAACAAGAGGACTATGATGGTCCTAGATCGCTCACCTGCGTCTCTTTGACCCCTGGGACATCACATTAATTAAATAGGCAGGTGTCAGAAAGGAGATAATTTCTATATAGGATCAATGACATGGGAATTTTTCAGCCAAGAGCTAAACAGATATGTCTTTTTGCCCTTTGATTCTATGTAAAAAGGGATGCACCCGGGTGGAGCCCAAATGTGATCCTAGGGTCTTGATATGAACAAATTTGGTTGAGGTCCTCTAGATGATGTTACATACTAAATATGAAAGCTGTTAGCCTTCTTGTTTCAGAGAAGAAGATTTTTGAAGATTTTCCTATTTTCACCCATTGTGCTCAGATGAGCTAAAAGGGATGCGCCTGGGTGGAGCCCAAATATAACCCCAGGGTCTTGATATGAACAAACTTGGTAAAGGTGCACTAGATGATGCTACATACCAAATATGAAAGCTGTGTGCCCTCTGGTTTTGGAAAAGAAGATTTTTAAAGATTTTTGGTCTAGTTACGAGGTTTTAGAATAACAATGACGATTTTTTAATTTTACATATTTCTGTAAACAATCAACACACCTGTGGAAGGTTGTAAAGGTGACATTACTAAACATCTTGGTCTTGACCACCTCTCTTAACTCATCTTTAGCCAGAGTACTGTCTTGTGTCTCGTCTGTAAATAATATCACCATGGAGTCTCCTTGCTTCCTTAGCTCAGGGAACATCAGGGGACTTAACTCTGTCTGTAATATAGTATTTAAAAGTAAAAAGTGTAAAATTTTGATTAAGTATGATACTTTTTTCAAAGTTCACAAAAAGCACCGCTAGTGGAGGACATATTCAGCTGTGTACATGTGCATGATTATATAAAACCTAAATTGAAAAGAGGCTTTCATTCTTTCAAAAAGCACTTAGAAGTAATCCCCTTGATTGTATTACTTGCTCCTGTACTGAAGAAAAAATAATTTCAAGCTAATGTCTTCAATTACAAATGAAAATCTAAAAAAAGATTTTAGACAAATCCGAATCCTTTTTTTTTTTGAAAGACGACACTTAAAATTAAACCATATGGTAAACATATCCTTTAATGAAAATAAGTCAAGTTTCTAGCAAGAGGGATAATTCATAAGTATTTAGAATTGAAAAGTATTTGCAAGTCGAAAAATATTTGTGATAGATTATCTCTTCTTTTTATTAGTATTGCAACCTCAGGCTGTCAACCAAGTCTTCTTCAAAATATAGGAAAATAATAGGAATATTTGTGCCACAAAAATAGGAGGTTTTTGCTATTCTGACAGCAAATTATAGGAATTTTGACAAAAAAAATTATTGATAAATGGCATTTGTAATAGAATTCATCGATGTTTTATACCATTTCAACATAGAAATCTACTTTAAGTAACTATTCACTCTTACACAATCATCACTTGACTTCCATTTGCCAATATCTCTATATCTGTTCTATGTGACACTGGACTTATTGCCAAATCAGAGTTATGATAATGCAATATTCAAATTTCATAAAAACTCTACAAAGTATCACTAAATATAAAGCCCTACACTTTTGCACTGATAAAATACTAAGTTTTTGTAATTTCTTCACAAACTTCTGAAAGCTGAAACCATACAGGTTTGCAAGAATAATAGTTTTCAGTCAGTGTTATCTAAATTTTGATTATCTTCATGATTTTGTAGACTTTTTGTAACTAGAGACATAAACAATTATTTGACAACAAAGGTCACTGCTTACTTTAATGTAATGTATGATTGTCAAAAGTATTTTTCTAAAAAAAAAATCTTACTTTTCTGGGAATAGAAAATGTTACATGCACTATTTACTGTAGACAATTGTTTGTTATTTAAACACTGATGTTCTTATACTTTAAGGTTGATGTGTTGCCCTTCATTTCTCTATTAATCTTTGAAGAAAGGGTGCACATTTTCTTCTGCAAGTGAACATATTTTCCAAAAAATTTATATATTCTTTTTTCTTGTCTTTCACATAGATATTAGTATAAAAAGATTTAGCATACGGCTGAAAATACCGTGAGAGCTTTCATTACTTCAACCTTTATAAGTTAATTTGTCTTAAACTAGCACCTGCCTGAAAGAACACTGTTTGACAATACATATTTTTTAGATGCTTGCTTAATACTGCTTTGTGTTAGCCAAATGATCAAAGACATCTACCAACAGACTCTTTACTACTTATAAGACACAAAAGTATGAAACATGTAAATATGCTGATGCTAATCAATTAAGTGACGTGGACTGCATTTTGACTTAGATAATGTTGTAAACGGCATTAGGTCTTTCTTAATTTCATATAGTCTTTCCTTCTAAAAGAAGCCCAAGTAGTTAATTAAGGAGCCAAAATTTGCTCTTATCACAAAAGTTGATAAGGTTCTTTTTTGTAATGATTAATCTATCATGAAAATACATTTCTTTACAAGAAAGAAATCAGAGAGAGTTCTATCTAAAGAATCATCCTGACAACAAGCATTTGCATCCGAAAATTCATTTCAGGGAAGAAGATATTTTTTTCATATTCATCATATTGCATTAATTTTAGCGGACTTGATGGCACCCATGTTTTCATGATTTTGAAAGAAATCTCAGAGAGCATGCCTTAAGTTTCATTCCTGTGAAATTGGTTAAATTCTGACCAGTAGTTTCAGAGAAGTACTTTTTATATCTTAACCATGTTGGGCCATTCTTAGTTGAGGTAGCAGCCTGTAGCACCAAAGTTATCATCCCACTCAGAATGAAAAGAAGGAATCTAAAAGAGCATGTCCAAAAGAACATTCCAGTGCAGTTTGGTGCAGTTTGGTTCAATTTGGCCAAATAATTTCAGAGAAGAATGGGTTTTTTTATTTTATCATATTGAGCCATTTTTGGATGAAAAAACAGATCAAAGCAGCGAAGTTATCAACCCAATTAAGATTAAATGAAGGAAACTAAAAAAGCATGTTCGAAGCAGCATTCCTGTGAACTTTGGTTGAATTCTAACCTGTAGTTTCAGGGAGGATTTTTCTATACTTCAACATGTAGGACTAATGTTTGGTGACTCAACAGCCCCTAGCACCCAATTATCTACCTGAACTGGATTTAATGAAGGAATCTGAAAGAGCATGTTTTGGACCCTTGCAATAAAATACTCACATTTGATTTAAAAGAAGCAAAAGGTAAAATTGAAGGAAATAATGAAAAGGTAGTAACAAAGAAATATATATATAAAAATATTTACTTTTATCGGCAAAATTTGTCATCTTAATTATAGGAATTATTTGTCAAAAAATAGGAATTTTAGGAAAAATAGGAGGTGTTCAAAATATAGGATTTGGACTCAAAATATATGAAACAAGAGCTGTCACTGTAAGATGACAATGCCCCCGACACCGCTTTGATAGTAATAAGGAAGTTATGGCCAATGTTAAAGTTTTTGGACGGAATGACGGACGGACGGACGGACAGACGGACGGACAGACGGACGGACAGACGGACGGACGGACGGACAAGTCAAATTTATTATGCCTCCCTATCGGGGGCATAAAAATAGGAAAATAGGAATCGGTTGACAGCCTGCAACCAGTCAGATTTAAACCTATGTATGCAATTCTGTACCCACCAGTTTTGGTAGTTTATTCTGTTGTATGAAATTGTGTATGTTCTCTAAAGTATATTTTTCATCAAATATATGGATGGGCTCTATTCTATCATCAAACTTGGACAGAACGATACATGGTACAGTTCTACCAAATTGTTGGGCTCTGAAATAGAGTAAACAAGTTTAATAGTCTAAATCCGTTACCACACAATCCCAATTTTTACATATCTCTTCAGACAATGGCTGTCAAAACATCATGGTTAATCAAAACAAATTATTATTTTAAAAGAAGGTCCGCTTAACATTTAATTCCACTTTTTATGTGATTAATAAGGCTGCTGAGTACACACAAGAGAAAACAGACGACCTTGGCCAAGCCAGGAATTTTACCTAGGCTAAAGGAGAAATGGTTTTGTGCTGGAGGAGAATTGCTTATAACTAAGATCCCTATTATCTGAGTTGCTAATAAAGGGATTCTACTGTATCAAAGTCTCTGCAGGAAAAATATACTGACATAGATTTAACATCAAACTATATATACTGAGCGCAAAAAGTTTAGTCGTTTCCTCTTCGATGGAATATATCCCAAGATGTGATTCATCTTTCACAAAAAAGTCGACATTAACCATACTTCTGTCCTTTTTCCTTCAAGAAATCCACCATTCTGTTATGTTAGACTAAATTTGTTAGCCGTACCGACATGATTTTGAATAGAACGGTAGAATGGAAAAGTCACACAGTTTAAAAATAGAAGGTCACTTCCAATCACTTTAAATGTTTCTTGAGATAAACATCTTTTTGGGGTATCTTGTCGCAATAAAAAGAAGTTGGTTAGAGTATGTGATCTTTCAGACGTCTCTACGGCATAATCTTTGGACCAAGCTTACAAAGATGCAACAATTGCTTTTCCAGAGTTAATCTTGTAGAAATTTGTTAATCATGAACGAAAAAAGTTTCTCTGTTTCTTTTTATCCTCAGAAATTGAGTTATTGCTTTTTTCTGATTAAGCGATCACTAACGTTCTTTTGACAGAACGTGGACGTTAATTTTACACCTTTACTGGTAGGTTCTTTTCAATTGGCTTCCATAAATAAAAAATAAGACGAAATTAATCCTCAGTGATGTTTTGACAGATTGCAATCAATTTGGATAATGACAGGCATTCCATTTTTTAACGTAACGTCATGACGTTCGGCTACCTTCTTATTGTCGTTTAACAAGATTTGTAAATGGAAAGCGGGTCATACCATGTCAATATCTATTTACAATGAACCATATTACAACAAAAACACAAGTCGCAGAACCTTATGTCAATTTTATCATCTCCGAAATATGCACACCATATTCCATATGTCCATGCGGTATCCATTTGATTTACGTCACGTCAAAAGTTTGCTCTTTTTCAAAGGATGTGAAACATTAAAGTGTTTTATGTTTACCCGGAATAAGAGTTTTCCAATAAGACAAAGAAAAGAAATTAAGTCATTTTGTTACACCCAGATATCGACCAAGTACTTAAATTCCAAATTAACGTCACTTTAGACGTATGTATGCGAGTTAAATTAAAAATTTATGACAAAAAGAAAGCCAAAAGGAAGTCAAATACAGTCAAATATCTTTACGTCGAATGTCCATAAGACGAAGTTATCTCTACGTCGAAGTATTTTTCAAGTCCCGATCTATTTACTCTTTATTTCTATGTATTATAACCTTCATACGTCGTTATCCATTGCTTGAAATTTTCGAATCAATACGTCGAATCAATTTCAAGGTCCCATCACTATTGTTTGTGTGCATTTACACCTCTTTACAACAAACCCCAATCTTGATTGATGAAAATTGCAATCGAGGTAGTTTTTCACACATTCGACCTGTCAACCAAGGTAATTGATACACGCGATCTCAGTATTGGATATCGATTGTTTACCTGATTGGGTTTGATTGTTTGTAACAGATAGAGTATGTGAAAGGCTAAGTGATCTATTGTTTTGAAATGAAAAGGGTCCACAAAATGCATGTGACCTACGACGTTAAATTTGTAATTCTCATTGACAAAGGAAGCATGTAAAGCCAATGCCACGCGGGACTTGATTGGTGAAGTACCCGGTAGACACGGGGGAATAGCCATCAACATCGACTAACATGACGTACCCAAGGAAGGACTGGGTAACCAATCCGAGAATGATTTGTCCAGAAAATGGTATATGCATAAATCATTATCAGATATGTTTTTGCTTGAGAAACGCGAAATGTAAACCTCTAACACAAAAGTCATTGTCTCATAGATCTATTAGTACATGTAAGCACATGTAAATTTGTCAATAAATGGCTTGTTTGAAAATTATTTGCTTTGTGATTTAAATGTATGTTTATATGATGTTAATAAACAAATAAAAATGTAAATAGAAATAAGTATCATCTTTTATATTCGATTAATTCATCACGATAATCAAATACGTCCGTTATTTCGCCACCAGTTTCGGTCGTACCTAAGTGTGATGATGGCCGCATATGTCTTCGTCCCGAAGATAGCCTTTAATCTCTTCGTCGAACCTTCTATACGTCGAAGTTTTTTGGTGAGTCCCCCGAAATTCGACATATAGATATTCCACTGTATATTTAAAATGGAGACTTTCATTTAGCTATATTGGTTGACTTCTTTGTGATGTTATAAAAGTGCGACTAAACTTTTTGCATTCAGTATATGAATTTAAGTCATCAGAGTTTTGGGATAAAAATGTGACCCATAATTCAAGAAGGGACAATCTGGGTAGTGCGTAAAGTGTCGACTCTAGTCAGACTGCGCTGGTTGCACAGACTGACTAGAGTCAAAACTTTTTGTAATGTGCTTATTTTCTGAATCTAGAATGTTCAATCTACCATCCAGTGAAATAATTTGAAAGGCGACCTCTGGTTGATGAATGCTGGACCCAATCTCTTTTTCAAATAGTCATTTTACAAAGCTCTGGATGGTCCCTTTTTGTGTGATGAGTCACAAATGTGTAATGCCAGTCTAAAATCATTTCTTCACACCAAACCAATATGTTGAGGGTTCTCATTTGAATTAAAACCACCAAAATATTCTAATAAGAAATTACAAGGCTGAGGGCAGCACTAATTAGAAAAACTAAAGTTCAATCTTATTCTGTTTTATGTCAATACATGTAATTGTCAATCAGAATGAAGGCAAGTTTTTATATACATTTTATCAGCATCTTTATTTGTGTATACATAAATAATCTTCTCCCTGGATTCTTCTCCAATTTTCTTAAACATTTCCATCTCTGAAATATATCAAAAAGAAACACATAGAGGATAACAGTTTGTTTAAATGTTACATTGATTAATCTTTCATTGAATGAACAAAAAAAGATAAAAAAAAAAAATGTTATATTTTCATACAAAGCGAGGTGATATGACTCTTACAGGAAAAGCAAATGATTATTATTATTATTCTTTAATGCAAAAATGAGACGAAATGTTAAATGTCTAAAAAAAAAATGTCTAAATTTAAAATCTTTATTACACAATTGGTTGCACCACAACATGTTGAAATAAATAAAATTAGATTTTAATCTTTTGAGACAGTAACTTATTGGTTTTTGTAATTTCACTAGATGATCAGTGAAATTACCAACTTATAATTCACTAAGAAAAAATGATAATTGACCAAAAAGCATTTAGAATGCAGGATAATTGTTTTCTTCAGGGAAGGTTGATTTATCTTTTTTTGAACAAAACACAAAATCTTACAATTTTCACATGCAGGGAAGTCATAAGTGAAAATAAAGGTTCTGTTGTTTGTACATGAAATAAAAAAATTAAAGATTAACTTGAACAAAAACCTATTTCTTTAATGCTAAAATGATATAGACTGAGACAAAATATGACTTCTCTTGGACAAATTTTTTAAGGTAGCGGAACCGTAATAGTTCTGCAACATTTCTCAACTCATGATCTTTCACAATGTTGACCGAGGTTTCCTAATGAAAATCATTAGGAAACCTCTGTTAACACTCTTGAAGTTCATTACTTCCAAAATGTTGCAGATCTATTACAGGTCCACTACCTTTAAGTGTGTCATTTAGCTCAAAATAGCTTGGTAACTTCACAATGTCATCTGTTTAATTGTCCATGCTTAGGTAATGTCAAAAAACACAAAATGAGCGCAATAAGGGTATAATCTTTGAGTAATTTTTATAATTTAGCAGCGAGATTACCAAGTGAATATCTAACAATATTTCTCTTTAATTTACCAAAAAAGCAGAAGATGAAATTGAAGTCTTGATGTAAGACATACATACCTTTTGAACTCTTTTCATCAAAGAGTCCCACTACTGTTGTATTAGTGATATGTTTGAGATGTTTTTGACCTTGACCTACCATGAAGGTCATAACCTCAACAGGGTCATCAAGATATAAAGGAGATGATAGCTCTAATCTGAAAATAGTAAAGATCGGTAAAAATATAAATCATAATTAATAATCAGATGACTCAGTGCTAAATGGTCGTATAGCCACTTATGATCTTTTAGCATTTAAATATCAAGTTAGAAGTGTGAATTTGTGATTACAATTGTAAAAGTTACTACATAACAAACTTTGTAGTTGGTGCAAACAATTCTAGTGATAAAAAGAACAGTATGTAGTTGAAATTATAACTATAAACAAGGTTGCACATTGTCAGTTTCTTCAGAAAAATAAAGCCAAGTTAAAAACAAGAGGCCCAAGAGGGCCTGTATCACTCCACTGGATTAAAAATCTCAAGATTTGAAAGGGAAATATTGAAAATAGAAGGTAATGAAAGTGAACAGCATTCAAAAGGAATTCTGACTTTTTCTAAGTTGAAACTAACTTAAGAAGAAATGAACTTATTTAACTAATATGTAAAATAACAAGGAATAAAACTATATAGATATCACTTTGAAACAAGAGGACCAGAAATGCCAATAATAGAATTTTATTGATCCAGTGGATCTCATCCAATTCAAATTTCTTGAACAACTTTAGAAGAGGGTCACCCATGGAACATTCTGGTAAAGTTTCATTGAAATAAGCCTAATGGTTCAGGAGGAGATGTTGTTCAAAGATTTCAGGGTCAAAAAAAGCCTGTGCCCTGCCACGCCAAAATTTGGGGGTCAATCCAAATTTCTTGAACAACTTTAGAAGAGGGTCACCCAAGGAACATTCTGGTAAAGTTTCATTGAAATTGGCCTAATGGTTCAGGAGGAGATGTCGTTCAAAGATTTCGGGGTCAAAATAAGCCCCGCCCTGCCACGCCCATATTTGGGGGTCAATCCAAATTTCTTGAACAACTTTAGAAGAGGGTCACACAAGAAACATTCTGGTAAAGTTTCATTAAAATTGGCCAAATGGTTCAGGAGGAGATGTCGTTCAAAGATTTTGGGGTCAAAATAAGCCCGCCCTGCCATGCCCATATTTGGGGGTCAATCTAAATTTCTTGAACAACTTTAAAAGAGGGTCACCCAAGGAACATTCTGGTAAAGTTTCATTGAAATCAGCCCAATGGTTCAGGAGGATATGTTGTTCAAAGATTTGAGGGTCAAAATATGTCCCGCCATGCCACGCCCATATTTGGGGGTCAATCCAAATTTTTTGAACAACTTTAGAAGAGGGTCACCCAAGGAACATTCTGGCCAAGTTTCATCAAAATCCACCCATTGGTTCAGGAGGAGAAGATGTTTAAAGAAAAGTTATGCACGCACGGATGCACTGACGGACGCACGACGGACACCTCGTCATGACAATAGCTCGCTGGCCTTCGGCCAGTGGAGCTAACAATTCTTGATTAACAAATAATTCCATTTATTCAAAAAGCAATATTTCATATGTGCAAAATGTTTTTTTAGACATGCAAAAGATTAAAACATTTGCAAAACATTTGCTAAATGATAATCTTCTTTGTATATGAGTACACAGGCAAAGAGATGGTCTATTTGCAAAAGTTGGAAAAACAAGATGTGTTTGTGAAACACGAATGCCCCCGTAACAGCGATCTTTCGATAAGGCAAAGGTTAAGTTTTTGGGTTAAGTTTTCGGACAGACGGACGGACAGACAGACGGACATGAGTAAAACAATATGCCCCCGATCTCTCGATACGGGGGCATAAAAATAATGCATCTTGAAAAATGGGCTATTTTCCAGCTTACATTAAATTAAATTGTCATCAGATTTCTTTCATTTAGGATCAATCTAAAATATAATCTTCAAGTAAAGGGTAGAAGAACTCAATAAGCTTTGCTTTCTTTCTAATCCAATTGAATTATTATTCTGTATTATGACATTCTGTATACACTTTTCATCAATAAAATATGTTTCAACCAAGTAAAGGGTATAGGTGACTTACATTTTCATCATGGAGTACAGCTCTTGAGGATCTTGTGGTCCCTTGTAGTCCCAGGCCATGGCTCCGTTTTTATAGACCCTCAATGTTGGATAATGTACAATATTTTGATCTTGACATACATCTGTCCAATCATAACAGTTGACCCGTCCAATCTTCAGTTTTGTCTGATCACCAAGCCTATCTGTGGCCTCTCCAAAATATCGCAGATTGACACTGTTCACTGCTGTAACTAGAGATCAAGAAGAAAAAAGGAAACTCTTTGAACTTCAAATATTACTATTAACTTGTTGAATTTTAATTTTGTATCCTCCCCCCCCCCCCCCCCCAAAAAAAAAAAAGCTACGAATGTATAGTAATGTTACATTTTTGTTGTGAATATGGTGTCATAATGCATTTGATGACGCAAATTCTAAAATGGCGTTATACATTTAGCTGAATAACTTGAACTCATAAATATCTGGATTTTCCTCCATATGTTGCAAAAATTCAGGTAATAATTATTATAATAAATAGATTATCAAATTTGCGCTCATGAAATACGAAATTTATTAAGCTCATCAGATAAAATGGATAAAAACTTGGCATATATATATATATATATATATGACCTTGACTTGGGTATTTGCAGATGTGCTTCAATGAGATTAATTATCTATCCTGTTACCAAAGGGGAGCATTATTTCTTGAATTGGCTTGAAGTAATCGGAAATGCTATGAGTACTTTTGTCTTGCAGACTGACAGACAGAAAGACAGATTGGTTCAAGTGAGCAATATATTCCAAATTTAATTGATGTTGGTTTGGAAATGATATATTAGAGGATATTGAATGAATGGTCACTTAATTTAATACTCTAGTGTAATAACACCAGTAAAATATCAAAAATATTCAACTGGGTTATTTCGATTCCACCACATAAGTAAAAATGTAAAATGCTTCTTACAAGGAAAGTAGAAGAGTATCACAGCAATTGGTCCAGCTTTTGCTGTTTTATTGAAAGTTTTATCTGTGAGTGCTGGTACCAGATCCAACAACATGGGAACATTCTTGGTTTGTGAAACTGAATAGGCAACTTTGTCATCTTGTCTCTCAACTGAAAAATATAACACAGGGAAATGGTAACACACAAAATTTACTTTTCTATTTATTTATCTCTTCGTTGGGGATCTAAAGGTAAGGTTAATAACAAAGGAAAGAACAAAATGTTAAAATTTAAATCAAAATACATTCAAAATTGCATAAAAAACCTAGTGATGCTCTTATTGCAGATGCTGGAGTTCACTTAAAATAATTTATTTTGATGGGGTTTGAAACCACTATATACAACTTTTTAGTCATAACCTGGCACACCTAAACATGTATTCCTAAAACATGTATCTCTCTAGCCAAAAGTACCGCCACATGCTTTCTGAGCCTCCAGTTACTCATCTCACAAGGTATATGATTATCCATCTATTGTTGGGAAACAAAGGTACTTGATCATTGAAATACAGTTAAGGGTTTGAGTTCAACTGTTATATGGATGGTTTGATGGACACAACACCCAATAGCCAGTCTCAGTCTACTCAATGAAATATTGGTTTACGGTATTAAAGTTCATTACTTCTGAAATGTTGCGGAACTAGTACAGGTCTACTACCTTAAGTGAAATGAATATTTAAAGCTCTTAAGCTTTTATTGCAATCAAATTAAGAAGAATAAGCATAAGCTGTGTTTTTGTTTTTGGTGTGATAAATCATTTACCAGTTTGGATATCTAGACCTTGATCACCTCTATACCAACTGCAATTTCCACTCGCTGTTCTACAAAAATGAGCAATAATATACTTACCCGCTTCAATATCTAGACCTTGTATATAATCATCATGTGTTGTTTCCCCCTCATCATCAGGGCCATGTTCTTCTTCATCATCTGTGGTCACCTCTATACGATTAGCAACTTCTACTCGCTGTTCTATAAACCTGAACAACAACTCAAGGTGAAGGTCACCACTGTAGAACTCTTCACTGTCCTGAAAACACAAATATTGATAACATCAGTATCACTTCTACTATGACTCAAGCAAATGTTTATTCTCTGATGATTGGTTAATATGGCGGATTCCAATGGAATCCTGTTAATTGCAACTCCAATCTGTCCACAATTTCAAAGGTAGCAATCAGTAGTCTTTATTTAAAGAAGCTATATTATTCTTATAATCATATTTGTGTGCAGAGGTTTAGTGTCAACTAAGCATTGAGTTGCGATTATCATGCCATGCATTCATGATGATAAAAGGGTGCAAACTGTTTGCCAATTTCACCTCACTTTGCATGTGCACTTACATGTTATGCAAGATATAAGTGGCAAACAGTTTGTGCCATTTTGTCATCCTTAAGTAGGAGTGGTTTCCTTTACGAAGATTCTTACCTGTCCCTTTCTTGTAAGACTCACAGCCGGTAACCTTTTTGTACATTTATATTCCTTCTGAACCTCTTTGTCCTCCCTGAAATCACAGCATCATATATTTTGGATAAAAGTTGATTGATATCTGGCATTGCTTACAAAATTAGAAAAATAGGCAGACTTGTTATTCATCAAATAACAATGTTACAGGCAGTATAGGACATTTATACATAAATGATTCAATTTAAGTTGTGTAAATGAAAATTCATGCAGACTGATTGGATGGAAAATAGGTTTAAATTCTCAATTATAACAATTTTGAGAAACCAGGTTTTTTTATTAGCTTCCACACAAATTAGTCCCCTAAAATTAGCTTCCATTATTGACAAATCTTTAAATTTTGACTTTTTGATACATGCAATTAATTATAAGATATGAAAAGAGTATTTTTTTATTTCATGGAGGTAGGAAACTAACTAGAAAGCCATGAATGGCTTGTGTCGCTCCACAGGCTTGAATTTCTTGTAATAGCAAATCTAAGTTTTGACTAGATTTTTAGATATTTTGGGTTTTACTGATGTTGAAATGATTTTCAAAGTCTCCAACATTATAAAATATAGAGAAATGACTTCCGCCCACGAAAGACATATTTTTCATCCAATGACAATAATTTTTGGCTGCATGATAATGGATCAGCCAAGGATCATACCAATGAAGTTTGATTGATATCCATCAGTTACATTCTAAGAAAATGATTTTCAAAGTTTCCACTATATAACATATAGTGGAAATGACCTCCGCCCATAAAATACAAATTTTTCATCCGATCGCAATAATCTTTGGTAGACTGATAAAGGGTCACACAAGGATCATTTATGTTAAATTTGGTTGATATCTATCAGTAAGATTCTGAGAAAATGATTTTCAAAGTTTCCACTAAATAACATATAGAGAAATGATCTCCGCCCATTAAATACATATTTTTCATCCGATCGCAATAATCTTTGGTAGACGGATAAAGGGTCACACAAGGATCATTCATATTAAATTTGGTTGATATCTATCAGTTAGATTCCAGAAAATGATTTTCAAAGTTTCCACTATATAACATATAGAGAAATGACCTCCGTCCATAAAATACAAATTTTTCATCCGATCGCAATAATCTTTGGTAGACTGATAAAGGGTCACCCAAGGATCATTCATGTAAAATTTGGTTGATATCTATCAATTAGATTCTGAGAAAATGATTTTCGGAGTTTCCACTATATAACATATAGAGAAATGACCTCCGCCCATAAATTACATATTTTTCATCCAATTTCAATAATTTTTTGTAGACTGATAAAGGGTCACCCAAAGATCATTCATGTAAAATTTAATTGGTATCCATCAATTAGAACCTGAGAAAAGTCACTTTTTACCATATTTGGAAATTAGCCACGCCCATTAAATCCATGTTTTTCATTGGATCAAAATTTCTTGAACAACTTTGAAAGAGGGTCACCCAAGGATCATTCCTGTGAAGTTTGGTTAAAATCCATCCAGTAGTTTCTGAGAAGAAGATTTTTAAAGAAAAAGTTTACGACCGCACGCACTGACGCACAGACGGACGCACGACGGACACCTCGCCATGACAATGGCCTTCGGCCAGTGGAGCTAAAAGTTATAGTGATCAGATGAAAAATATGTATTTTTACACGGCAACAAAAACAACAAGGATGTTCCAAGACTATAGCTAAACCTCAGATTTTTCTCCAGAAACAGTCAAGTTGAAAATTTGAACAGACCTGTGCTCAGGATAAAAAAAATAGTGCAAACAGTTTTCCAATTATACCCCAATTTGCATGTGGGATTGCATGCAAAGCAGGGTACAAGTGGCTAACTGTTTGCATTGTTTTTTTATCCTGAACGCAGGGCTGGTTGAAAGAGCTGCTTACTCACATATTTATAGTAACAACTCTGAGTAAAGATACAAAATGTTTGCTGATGATCTCTGCTATGTTATACATTTCTGTCTGTCTGTCTGTTTTGTAGTAAAATGTCAGTAAAGCTACATCTCCTCCATCTACATTATGGGCCATCCCATCTTCTGGTATATGAAACTGGTAGAAAAAAATTATTAAAGAAATCTATTACGGAAAAATATGATTGCATGGTGCTAGTATTAACCCATTAAATAGAAATAGAATAATCATTTGTTTCTGTGCAAGATCAATTTATATTTCTTTTAGTGAACAACAAAAACTACATTTGTTTGCGAGTAGAAGAGCCATGAGTAAAAATTTAGCCTTTGTTTTTCACAAAATGGAATTTCAATTGATCTTACACAGAAACAAATGATTATTCTATTTCTTCAATGTAAAAATGAGACAAAATGTGGACAAATTCTATTTCTTCAATGTAAAAATGAGACAAAATGTGGACAAATTTTCATAAAGAGTGTCAGTTTGCACATGATTCATAATGACGTCACTTATTGGACTTCCCTTTGGTAACGTCAGATACGATAAATTGAACAAGGCAGTATATTTTTTTGTTGACAATTTCAATGGTTAGGTGGTGAGTTTATCAAATGATAATCTACAGCTAGTTCTTGATAATCCACTGAAAAGCATTAAATAACAATCATTAAAATTTTAGACTCATTCAATTTCAAAGAAGACACAGATGAACATTTTCATTTAATGACATTTCAGTTCTCTTTTTGTCGTTTGAAGAAGCAAAATAATGGACAACAAAGATTGTGCTAGTGAATAAAACCCTTTGAGATGAGCACACAAAACTAAAGTGAATGGTGTGATGCAAAGAATGTCCTTTGAGGGGGAAAACTACTACGAGCACCCATACGTGAATCACTGATTTTAGTTTTTACTGGTCCATTCAATTTTTTCATGTTGTTAATATAGAAACTGTCATGAGAGTTTTTTGAGACAAGATGATCCTGTCCTCATTAAGGTAGTAGAACCATAATACATGTAGTTCCACACCATTTTGGAACTCATAGACTTTCATAATGCTGACAAAGGTTTCCTCATGAAATCATTAGGAAACCTCTAAAACTGTCATAGTTCATTACTGACAAAATATTCCAAAACTATTACAGGTCCACTACCTTAAGAAGCAGGAGAAATTCACCTTGCTCAATAACTTTTCTGTTCTGTACTAAGTTCCAAAACTAAATTCTTTTTAATTGATGAAGATTTTTTTTTAAAAACATTTTGTAAAACACTATTGCCCTGATATGGCAATAGTTTAAAATTTGACCCTGACATTTGACCTTATCTTGATGGACAACCTTGACAATGACATTGAATAATATGTGTTATTGCATAAGATGTATGTTTTGGGGTCGTTACAGACATGTTAATGGACATAACCCAGGCGTTAACGAGAGAAAAAATAGATTAATAAGTACATTCACATGCCGTTAACGCCTGGCTTTTTTCACTTAAATATTCTCAGTCTTGGCCAATACACTTAATCAGTTATTTTGTCTAATATTAATAAAGAGCATAAATAAAGACATCAATTGTATTCCTGCGTTAAATTTTGTGACGTCAGTAATCTACCAAGCAAGGTATAAACAAAAGCGATTATGCAATGCATAACAAAATTTTTCCATCACATAATTTGTATTGGAGCTAGTTTTAAAGCATTCCTATGTATCATTTTATATTTCTGTTTGAATAAATACTAGTCTTTCTTTTTGTGCAATAATATTGTCAATTCATGTTTTTGGGGGTGTTAACATTTGCAGTGACCCTCAAAATCATTCAACGCCCTCATGCTAAATTTTTCGGGTCTCTGCAACTGTCAAGGCCCCCCAAAAATGTGAAATAACCCTATATTGATGACCTAGGAACCTTCATGCAAAACATTAGCATTGTCACTAGTAGAGTGTTGAATTTACATGAGAATGTTTAGTATGCAGGTTAATTTTTTGCAGACAGATGGATAGTCAGACAGACAGGCAGATGGACAGGGTAAAACAACATGCCTGTGATATATTCATGAGAGGGCATAAACAGTTTGCACAGATTTTTTAAACTTCTTCAATAAAAGTTAGCAAGTAACTAATTTTCCAAATTATATACAATCTTAAGATTTTATTTAGCCTCTGACCTAAAATATGACCTTGATCTTTGAGCAAATGAACTAAAAAATCATGTTGATATATCAACATCTTTAATTTCAAAAGAAAGACTGACAGATGTGACTGATGACAAGACTACAGCTCCCAAAGGGAAAGGATCAAAATCACAGAAAGACTTACAACTGAATGTTGTGTAACATATTTAACATATCGGGCCAGTTCTGCTATATTTAAAGGTCCTTTATACTGTAAACTCTTGAATTGTTCTATACGCACAAAAGACTTACAACTGAATGTTGTGTAACATATTTTACATATCGGGCCAACTCTGCTAGATTGAAGGGTCCTTTGTACTGTAAACTCTGGAAATGTTTGTCCCCCTGCTTCATATCCTTGGTCCACACCCACCATAGAGTAGAGGCATCTGAACTTGGTACTGGCTCTCTGTAAACAAAACAAAGGACATGGTTCACAAACTGTAGATTTGAGCTGTAAAATCCACTTTATTTTTTATTAAAAATGATCTCAACCAAACCAAGTCTTCATGGATACCCTTTTCCCCTTCTTTCAAATTGTACACTAAATATTTTTTATAACTTCGCCATTTCTCGAAAAAATGCCTTTAAAGTAGCCCTTAAACTGTGAAATTGTCCATTTTTCAACAAAATTTGAAATTTATGCAGCTAAAAAAAACATGAAGCCCAATTTGTGACAACTCAAAATTTCAATAAAACCTTCTAGTTGTCCTTCTATTATCTTTTTATAAAAATATGGTGGTATGGCAAGAGGGGCTTAATATTTTTTGGTAACTTCAAACCACTATTTTTGGGTCAAATTAGGTATTTCTGCGAATTTAGGCTCTTTTATTGGTTTATTGTAAGGAAACTGTGTGGTTATGGAAAATATAATATTCATTATTTGAGAGACAGTGTATAGGTTAATAGAAAAAGGTAGGCTTGATTGTGTACAATAAAAATGTGAAAAATGCTGAAATTACAGGGCCAATTTGTTATTTTCCTGAACCTTTTCTTTGTTATTTTCCTGAACCTTATTCATCATGAAAATATTTGTTTGATATTTGATTCAGCTATTTTCATGTGCTTTCACTAAAAGTAGTTCCATCACAAAACGTTTCAAATGTTAAATATTTGCTATCATTGCCCACTGATATCATACAAAAGAATTGAAGATAATATATTTTTTTTCATTCCATAGAGGTATGAAACTAAAAACATAATATAATATCACAATTTTTTTCCGAAGGGAATAGAATAAACACTTAATAAAACACTCAGTATTCAATATTTCGGCAAAAATTGCCTTTTTCAAGAAAACGAAAAATATTTTAACACTACTACATAATTATTTTTATACTGATACAGCCATTTTGAATTTATCTCACAAAGGATATGACGTCAACGTAGTTTTTCCACGTTCAGGCGACGTTGACGTTCCCGCGCATAATCAGACGTCAACTAACGTTATGTGGAACTGCGCGTCTTTTACGTTGCAACCCAATGGCTGTACAGTTTGTAGCCTTTTGATCCATGCTGACTCATGGATTTGGCGCTCTGTCCGGTCTGCGGAGTACATCTTCTTTAAAACCGTAAATCTCACATCAGAGCTTGAATGCTCGCCTATTTTAAAATGGAGATTTATCGGTTTCTCGCGTTGAAAGCGTACATCTCTTAGATGTTCTTTCATCCTTTCATTCAACTGTCTCTCTGTCTCTCCCACATATACCACCTTATCACATCGCACACAACTTATTGCATACACAACGTTCCTATCCCTGCAAGAGGTATGTGATGGCACGTCGTATATTCTATTAGCCGTAGTATCCATGACCTGGTTACCTATCACTATATCACACATCAGACAACCAGCGTCACATGTGCTACGATAACTTCGCACCACACTATTTGTTTTACCGTGCACCAGGGTGTCACTCAGATTTTTGTCCCGCCTAAATGCCACTATAGGGGGCTCTTTGAAAATTCCTTCATTTTTTCAGACTCATACAACACCCTTGTGTGCTTATTTACTATCTTATGGATATCCGGCAGAAGATGTGAGTACGTCAGAACTAACGGTATGCGTGAACACTCCTTTTTAGTATCCCTTCCCTTATTTCCAGCTAATAACACCTCTCTGTCAAGTTTGTCAACTCTCCCCAATTGCGCTTCAATACTCTTCCCACTATACCCTCTAGGGATACTAAAAAGGAGTGTTCACGCGTACCGTTAGTTCTGACGTACTCACATCTTCTGCCGGATATCCATAAGATAGTAAATAAAAACGAAAATCTGAGTGACACCCTGGTGCACGGTAAAACAAATAGTGTGGTGCGAAGTTATCGTAGCACATGTGGCGCTGGTTGTCCGATGTGTGATATAGTGATAGGTAACCAGGTCATGGATACTACGGCTAATAGAATATACGACGTGCCATCACATACCTCTTGCAGGGATAGGAACGTTGTGTATGCAATAAGTTGTGTGCGATGTGATAAGGTGGTATATGTGGGAGAGACAGAGAGACAGTTGAATGAAAGGATGAAAGAACATCTAAGAGATGTACGCTTTCAACGCGAGAAACCGATAAATCTCCATTTTAAAATAGGCGAGCATTCAAGCTCTGATGTGAGATTTACAGTTTTAAAGAAGATGTACTCTGCAGACCGGACAGAGCGCCAAATCCATGAGTCAGCATGGATCAAAAGGCTACAAACTGTACAGCCATTGGGTTGCAACGTAAAAGACGCGCAGTTCCACATAACGTTAGTTGACGTCTGATTATGCGCGGGGAACGTCAACGTCGCCTGAACGTGGAAAAACGACGTTGACGTCATATCCTTTGAGAGATAAATTCAAAATGGCTGTATCAGTATAAAAATAATTATGTAGTAGTGTTAAAATATTTTTCGTTTTCTTGAAAAAGGCAATTTTTGCCGAAATATTGAATACTGAGTGTTTTATTAAGTGTAAAAACATAATAAAACAATGTATGAATCCACTTTGCTGGATTATCACTGGTTTAGGTATAAAAATCAGGTGATTATCCACAAAGAATTTTGTAAAGCATGACAAAAATTTCAGTCTTTGTACTTACTCAAAAACTTTTGTGGCTATTCGATCTGTACAGATTGCAAACTTGACTTTTGTACTGTAGGCATAGGCAACTTCCATAAAAACTCTATGATCTGTGAAAACAAGAAGTTTAGTATTTTGTCTGACAGCCAGACTTTAAAATTTAAGACAGACAGAAATTCTGTTCTTGTAATCCATTTTTTACAAACTATTGTTAACAAAAAATGTTCAAAACTGTAAAAAACGTCTAGGGACAACTTGTGTCAAGACCACAAGAATTTGCTCTTGAAATTTGAACTAGACCGCAAACCTTACTGTTGAACATTTTTACAAACAAAATATCCACTTGTTAGTGAACAACTGCATCAATTTGTTTTAAAATCCATCAATCAATGTAACAGCTTTGCTCAAAACATGGTCAACTTAAAACAAGGACCTTTAATAACTTGTTTCAAATGGCATATATTAGACTGGCTGCAGCCATTTTTTTTTGTTGGGAGTTTTAAATCACAATACATGTCTATTATTTTCCCACAGATGCCTCTTTATTCCAATTCATTTTTCCTAACTAGTGGTGAACATAACAACGCTCCTTTTCTGAGACAAGGAACTTAATTTATTTTTAGGTAATAACATTTATTTCCTTTAAAGTTGAGTCTGCCATCAAGACTAGGCCCTTGTATTCATGTTGGAAATTTTATTATGCTAAGTTATACAAAAATCCATTCACAAACATAGAAGTTTTCTCATAAGTTCATTTTGAACATAAGATAAACATGTGACCTTGACTTGTTCACAGAAAGCCAGGTCCACAAAAATTGAAATTGCTTATATATTGTTTACTTTCATAGCTCCATGCTAAAGAGTTTCTTTTCAATTACATTTTATTTGCAACATTTAATACTCTCCCTAATACACTTTGGCCTGACAATGAAAAGCTTTTATTCATTTAATAACTGCCTGGAATACCTACCAAATGTCCCAATGGCTTTCATGTAACCAAAGATGACATCTTGTTTTCCTTTTTGTCGACCCAGGAAAGATTCAACTTCCTGTTTTGTTTGGAATATAGGTACTTCTCTCAGTAACACCAGTCTGCAAATTAAAACAATATTTATCCCTGTTATGCTGAATAAAATCTCTTGAAATAATTGGAAAATAGCATAAAATCAAAGTCAGAAAACACCATTTGAGCTAATTGTGGTTCAAAATTAGTTTTGAAAATGTAATTCTAAACACTTCAGGTTTAAAAAGGGATCTGGTTTTAAAAAAAAAAAAAATATCAAATGTTATAGGCTAAGATCAGTCTGCACATAAGTGCAGGCTGATCTTTGTCTATATCTCCTACCAATGCAGGAATATTCCGTGTTCAGTATGATAAGGGTTAAACAAATGCTCAACCAGCTCTCTGTTCAGGAAATTGTACCCAGGAGCAAATCAGATATGCATGGTACACTGCATTACCTAATATTTATTATAATTGTGTTTCAATCAGCTTAAATTCAACTGTTAAATGAAATTGTTATACAATTACTTCATTGTATTTTGTTAAACAGTGAACCTAATGTCCTGGGGTGGAAGGGATGATAATCTCAGCTGTCGACCGACCAAAAAGCTAAGGCAGAAGGCATTGCCGTAACAGTTCAGAATGTCAATCCCAATACAGAGGGCAATAGTTTTTCACTGTTACATGAATCAACATGAAAAAACTGTTTTATTTTACCTTATTATTATTGAGCAACTTTGTTTTTCATTCAAAAATATGTTACCAAAAGAGCCCTTCAGAGAAAAAAAGTTGATTTTAGGATAAAATTCATAAGAGCATGTTTATTACATATGCAACATAATAATGTCATTTTGTAAGCCGGCAACAGTTCGTTTCTTAGCATGCATGGATGAAACAGTTTATACTGTTGCCCGGTCATGTAACAGATAGTTAACAAGAGGGCCGTTGTCCCTGGGTCGCTCACCTGAGAAAATAGCTTCATTACCTTGGTATGTCCATGCAACCAAAGAAAAAGAGATTTTCACTTATTCAATCAGATAGCATTTGAAATAATCCCCCCCCTTCTGCTCCTCACCTGGTCATAATTTATTTAAGCTTTTTTCATAAAACGTCTGTGATTAGCTAATCAATGCCAGATATACAGGCTGAGTCTGAGACTTTTAAAGTTTTCTTTAATGAGTTGATCAATCCATGTCAAATATAAAGGCTGTAGGGATTCAAAATTCTCAACAAAGCACTCCCCCTCCCCCAAGATGCTCTGCACCTGGTGAATCTACAGTCATGATTTAGCTAATTCAATTAATGTCCATATGCTGGTCATCCATACCAATTTTCAAGTCTGTAGGACTCCTGGTTCATTAGAAGTTAAGATTTCAAAAATGATCCAAAGTACTACCCCCTCCCCAAGACACTCAGCACCTGGTGACCCTACAGTCATGATTTTAGCTATTTTTATTAATGTCAATATATTGATCACCCATTACAATTTTCAATTCTGTAGGGTTCCTGATCCAGGAGAAGAATAAGGTTAAAGATTTCAAAATTAATCCAAAGTACTACCCCCTCCCCCCTAATGCTCCGCATCTGGTGGCCCTACATTCATGCTTTTATATTTAAGATCCATATGCTTATCATCCATGCCAATATTGAAGTCTCAAGGGCTCCTGGTTATTTTAGAAGATGAAGGTTAAAGTTACAAAATTTTCACAAAAGTACTACCCCCTCCCCCCTGGTGCTCCGCATCTGGTGACCCTACATTCATGATTTTAGCTATTTTTATTAAGGTCTATAAGCTGATCCTCCATGCCAATTTTCAAGTCTGTAGAGCTTGTGGTTCAGAAGAAGAAGAAGGTTAAAGATTACAAAATTTTCACAAAAGTACTACCCTCTCCCCCCTGGTGCTCCGCACCTGGTGAATCTACAGTCATGGTTTTAGCTATTTTTATAAAGGTCCATATACTGATCATCCATGCCAATATTCAAATCTGTCAGGCTCCTGATTCATCATCAGAAGAAGGTTAAAGATTACAAAATTTTCACAAAAGTACTACCCTCTCCCCCCTGGTGCTCCGCACCTGGTGAATCTACAGTCATGATTTTAGCTATTTTCATAAAGGTCCATATACTGATCATCCATGCCAATATTCAAATCTGTCAGGCTTCTGATTCATCAGAAGAAGAAGGTTAAAGATTACAAAATTTACCCAAAGCACTACCCTCTCCCACCTGGTGCTCCGCACCTGGCAGCCCAACAGATATGGTTTTAGCTATTTTTATTCAGGTCTATGAGCTGATAATCCATGCCAATTTTCAAGTCTGTAGGGCTCCTGGTTCCGAAGAAGAAGCAGCTAAAAGATTACAAAATTTACCCAAAGTACTACCCCCTCCCCCCTGGTGCTCCGCACCTGGTGGCCCAAAAGATATGATTTTAGCTATTTTAATTCAGGTCTATGAACAGATCATCCATGCCAAGTTTAAAGTCTGTAGGACTACTGGTTGAGAAGAAGAAGAATTTTAAAGATTTTCTTAAAATTTCACTGTTTGTTGCCATAGCAACCAGAGTTTTTCATGGATTTCAATTCTTTAAGCTATTTTTGAAGGGGACCACCTAAGCAACATTTCTGTAAAATTTGGTGTAAATCGGCCCAGTAGTTTAGGAGGAGATGTCGTTTAAAGAAATTGTTGACGGACGCCGGACGACGGACGACGACCGACGACCGGACGACCGACGGACGGACGCCGGATGAAAGGTGATCACAATAGCTCACATGAGCACTTCGTGCTCAGGTGAGCTAAAAACAAGATGTGTTTGTGAAACACGAATGCCCCTGTAACGGCATTTTTTTTCAAAGTTTGACCTTGACAGATGACCTTGACCTTGTCACATGACCTTGACTTTGGTACCAGCGAATGCGGATCATTGAGATCTATCATCATGCCAAATATTAGCTTTGTATCTTGAATAGGCTTGAAGATATTGGCAAGGTTAAGTTTTCGGATAGACGGACAGACAGACGGACGGACGGACAGACGGACAGACGGACAGACAGACAGACGGACACAAGTAAAACAATATGCCCCCGATCTATCGATGCGGGGGCATAAAAATATGAAACAGTTGGAAATGGTTGATATACATTTATATTAGAGATAATAATTTTCAATGGTAGATAGATTGTTATATTATAAGTTCTGGATAGTAACAGTAAATCAATGTTGACATTGCAATCCATTTCATATAAAAATCATAGTTTCTAAGTCTTTCTTAAAGATCAAATGAAAAGCTAATTTTGGAACGTGAGTTTAAAACATCTCCTGATAATTATCAATGGAACAAGGAGACACAAAAAGTTTGTGTCGAAAAAAACAAATTTAAAAGAACGATATTGACAAAAATACGACCGTGATTTATTGGAAATTTTTACCTGGCCAGAATAACGTACACGCACATGCGCAATAGCTATGGCGTCACTGCGAGGGATTCCCCGTTCTTGATAAAGAAAGAGAGCGTCGTAAATATGACCACTTTCAAATGAAACGAAGAAAAATCTATCATGTTACCCTCTTATTCACATGTTCAACTGAGATCGTTTGAGCCCACTCGCTTTGAAGATGTAGTATCATCACAGTCTGAATCCGAGTCAGAGATTTAGGGTGAAGAAATCGAGTCTGACCGGTACCCGAGTCTGACAGCCCCAACAATCGAAACGGGAATAGCTCTCCGAGTCTAATCTATTGTGCAACATTTAATTTCAATCTACCAATAAAATGGTTTTTAATGATATACCTGAGATATGTTACATGTTTTTGTGGAAAATTCAATTCTCGTTGCCATTTTTGTTGTTGTTGTTGCTGTTGTTTTTTGTTTTTTACAATGCTAACTGGGAATCCCGATTGATCATTCTTGTCAATTAAAATATGGAAACAAGTGGTTGGAGTTGGGAAACATTTTTAAATACACAAAGATTAAAAATCTAAATTTCCAGAGGTTTAATTACACACTTTTAATTAATTTTCAAATATGACAATGACATCAAAATTTAATTATTTTATTCCTTTACATGATTATACAGTTGTCATCATGTTACAAAAACGGTGCAAAGAAAATTTTTATTCTAAAGATAACCACCAGAAAAGGCTATGAAACTATACAAATCGTTCTTTAGCCCCCAAAATGTTGCAAACGCAGCTGTATTTAAACTATATCTATGGCATTCTAGTCGCTTTGAAAGAATATAATGTATATCTTACCTATTCTGCGGTGTTTTCGAATTTCAATGCCGATTTGAGCGTTTTTGGCATTATTCCACCAAACGTAATTTATCCATGCGATCACAATTATCCAAAATTCATCCTCCATTGACATACCTTTTTATTGTTCATTTATTTTTTGTCACAGCTGTTTGCGCTTTATTTAAGTCACATTTTTTATATAAATTAAATCAAAAGTAAGATATCACTTCAGACTCTTATACTGTTGCGAGAATTAAAGAATAAAGGAGAAAGATAAACAGAAGTCCTTTCATAAGCCGCAAATCACATGTAAGTGTCATAAAGATCGTCTTTTCTTACGCAACGTTCTATACCACGTGTCAAAGTTTCTTTGATCTGTCTGTGTCGATGCACCAATCAATTGTCCATGTTATATATTGATAGGCCCCTAATCACACGTGCGTGTCGCCTTTATTTTGGTCAATATAACAGACCACATGACAAATTTTCCTTGATCTTTCCATGACAATCCACCTATTAATTACCAATGCTACTGATTTATTTTTTTTATGACACATATATTCTCAAACTATCACGCAAAAAGCGAGAAATTTCAGTTGACACAATCTGAACTATCTCATACACAAAAAGCACTTTTTCGACATGCTTCTAAACAGTGCAACTATAGGTTTTAGAAAGCTGAAAATACAACGTAATTTTCAATCAATCAATCAATTTCTAAAAATCTATTCTATATGAGGACAAGACAAATAACAAAATCAGTACATAGTTTTGTGGTTTTTCCTTTTGTCTTATCCCATTTCGTCTACACTATAAAAGATGGGTAAGATGAAAAACTCCCATTTGGTCTCAAGAAAGAAAGACAAATGACATCCATAAATTTGTTCATTCATTAACGTTCCATCTTTTCGTAGATTCTTTCATCAACCAATTCATTTATTCATTCTCTCTTTTGTTCATTCATTCATTCCCTTATAATTTTATGTCTTGAGGTCATTTTATTTCTTTACGTTTTAAGTTTTAAGTATTACTTCTTGCTACTGATGCAAATCACACATCAAATAAAGTTTACCCTGGCCCCTTCAACTATGCATAAAAACGTCCCCTGACCCCAGGTTTTAATGCTCAGGAAAGCAAAATGGTGCAATTTGGCTCTAGGAAATTTGAGCTGTCACGTCATTTTAATGCGTCAATGATTATCAAAAGTGTGTCATGCTATTGATATTAGTTTAGTTAAAACTGTCTTTAACTCCTAAATTGATTGTCAGTTAACACACTCCGGCGATTGGATTGGCCATCGTAATTGGCAGTTTACTATTAACCTTCAATACTTGCTAGTCACGGGTTTACACCAAAACAATAATATGTTTAAATGATGTTGATTAAGTTTTTTCCATAGTAGATGGTGTTCGGTGAGCCTCTTTTCTATTCTTTTTGGACTACTCTCGGT
This sequence comes from Fragum whitleyi, assembly GCA_948146395.1. Taxonomy (NCBI): domain Eukaryota; kingdom Metazoa; phylum Mollusca; class Bivalvia; order Cardiida; family Cardiidae; genus Fragum; species Fragum whitleyi. The sequence goes on from OX411544.1 coordinate 43,019,139, forward strand.
TCATGCTTTCTCGCTTCTTTAGATTCCTACCCTGATCTAACGGGAACGAAAAGAGGGTAATTTCCAAAGTATTTAGGTTGCGACATCAAGGGGCAACACAATAATGTAAAATTCAAGTACTTTTTCGAGTGGAATTTATCATAAATCGATCTAAAATACGTAGCCGCTGACAAATTCTTTACTATGCCAGTATTATCTATCCCTCGTGGTGACGTCAGATGCCTAAGTCACGTGACCGAGAAGTTATCAAGGACCGGCTACAGGTGTGTATATGGAAAATCGTGAAATTCACAGTTATAAAAAATCATTTGTATATTCTGGATATTGCATCGTATTTAAATTTTACTTATGAATGTATAAAGAAACGGTTGTAAACGCTTTTCATTTGACCTTTAAGGTTTGAAATTCCATTAAATTAAATATCAGAAAAATTAATCTTTATCTTGGGGTTGATATTATGGGGACGGGTCAAAGAAGCATGTGCAAAGTTTCAAAGCAATAGCTTTAAATAGTAGAAACAGATATATCAGATATTCACAAGTCGCACATACAACCTAAAACAAGAATTTTAAGTCCAAAAAGGGTTGAAATTCAACTACATTACATGTAAGACTAATAAATGTTATCTATATATACTGGTTGATATTATGGTTACAGAAGCATGTGCAAAGTTTCAGAGCAATAGCATAAGTAGAAACAGAGATATACAACGGTTTCACCTACAACCTTATCCAAAGCATTGCGTCCATGCTAATGCCTCAAATATTTTAGCTAAAAATCACTATTCAGAGCTACCAAATGTTCGAAATGATGAATAATTCAATTTAAGTCTATTCCATTAGAATTCCGCATTCTGATTGGTTGAAAAATTGGTTCTAATTCTCAATGAAATTAATTTTGATATGCAGTTATTTTGTAGCAAAAAGTAGTGCCAAAGGAAAACAGCTTTAATGTTGACAAGTCTTTACATTTTTGCTTCATAATATTAAATCATAAGATATGAAGAGAATATTTGTTGATTTCATGGAGGTATGATACAAACAAGAGGACCATGATGGTCCTAGATCGCTCACCTGAGTCTCTTTGACCCCTAGGACATCAAATAAATAGGCAGATGTCATAAAGGAGAGAATTTCTACACATAACCAACTTAAATGAAGTTTGGGCCAAAATTGTGGCCTTAGAGATATAACAAGAAAATTGTCATTAAGTTTCATGAAGAATGAGGCATGCATATTTGTGGCTTCTAGAATGTAAAAAGAAAATTGTCATTAAGGCCCCTTTTCCTGTGATATGGCATGGATCCTTCCCATTTTCAAAGGGATTCATCCTTGTGACCTGGTCAACATTCTGACAAAGTTTCATGATGATTGGACCTTATTTGTAGCCTCTAGAGTGTAAACAAGAAAATTGTCATTAAAGCCACTTTTCCCTTGATATGACATGGATCCCTCCCATTTTCAAAAAGATTCTTCATAGTGACCTGGCGAACATTCTGATTAAGTTTCATGAAGATTGGTCAATGTTTGTGGCCTCTAGAGTGTAAACACTAAGATTGTTGACGCTGGACACCGGACGACACAGGACTGACATTCAATGATCACAAAAGCTCACCTTGAGCACATCGTGCTCAAGGTGAGCTTAAAAGCTGGTTACACTCATGGATGAATTTGCTTCACATATTCATACAGTATGATAAGGTTTTTAGTTTCATACCTCTATGAAATCATCTCTTATTCTATTTAAAGCAGTTGTATACTCACTGTAACAATTAAGACATGATGGAATTAACATCAAACATAAAACATCTCTTATTCTATTTAAAGCAGTCCTATACTCACTGTAACAAGTTTGACATGATGGAATTAACATCAAACATGGTTTCCAGCTCTAACTGTAGCAAGGAACTACCAGATCTGAAAAAAAAGATGTTTCCGAGTAAAATGATGTCAGATGATTACAGTTTTAAACATATAAATAACATTTGCAACACCTTTCAGTCACGATATAATACTAGTTCATTAGTAAAACTAGAAAGCCATGAATGGCTTGAGTCGCTCCACAGGCTTGAAATTCTTGTAAAAGCAAATAAATGTTTTGACTAGATCTTTAGATATTTGGGGTTCTACTGATGTTGAAAATGATTTTCAAAGTTTCAGCTATATAAAAACCTCCGCTCTTAAAAGACATATTTTTGATCAAATCAAAATAATTTTTGGCTGCATGATAATGGGTCACCCAAAGATCATACCAAAAATGTTTGATTGATATCCATCAGTTACTTTCTGAGAAAATGATTTTCATAGTTTCCACTATTTCACATATTGAGAAATGACCTCCGCCCATAAAATACATATTTTTCATCCAATCAAAATAATATTTAGTGCACTGATAAAGGGTCACTCAAGGATCTTGGTTGGTATCCAAATATTAGATTCCTAGAAAATGATTTTCAAATTTTCTACTAAATAACATATAGAGAAATGACCTCTGCCCATAAAATGCATATTTTTCATCCAATCACAATGATTTTTTGTAGATTGATAAAAAGTCACTCAGGGATCATTCCAGTGAAATTTGGTTGATATCCATCAGTTACATTCTGAGAAAATGATTTTCAAAGTTTCCACTATATAACATATAGAGAAATGACCTCCGCCCATAAAATGCATATTTTCCATCCGATCACAATGATTTTTTGTAGACTGATAAAAAGTCACTCAGGGATCATTCCAGTGAAATTTGGTTGATATCCATCAGTTACATTCTGAGAAAATGATTTTCAAAGTTTCCACTATATAACATATAGAGAAATGACCTCCGCCCATAAAATGCATATATTCCATCCGATCACAATGATTTTTTGTAGACTGATAAAGGGTCACCCAAGGATCATTCATGTAAAATTTAATTGGTATCCATCAATTAGAATATGAGAAAACTCAATTTTTACCATATTTGGAAATTAGCCACACCCATTAAATCCATGTTTTTCATTGGATCAAAATTTCTTGAACAACTTTGAAAGAGGGTCACCCAAGGATCATTCCTGTGAAATTTGGTTGAAATTCATCCAGTAGTTTCTGAGGAGAAGATTTTTAAAGAAAAGTTTACGACCACACGCACGCACGGACGGACGGACGGACGCACGACGGACACAACGCCATGACAATAGCCCCAGTGGCTTTCAGCCAGTGGAGCTAAAAAATCAAATAAGAAAATATTAGATTAGTTTTTAAAACTGAAACATCTAGTTGACAAATCTTTTATTTTTACAAATCCATGTAGTTAAGTTGTTCTAACATACAGAACAATCATGAAATTACCTGTAAGTGAAAACACTTCTCTCCGATTTTGCCTTCTTACATTCCACAACATTAAAATTGTCTGTTGAGGTACAGTCAACCTGCAAACAGATTAAAGAGGGGTCCGAAATTCTAATGCCTGACTTGTCTATCACAATTGCAGACATGTATGATTTTCTAGACTACTTGTTCATGGACAAGTAAATATCTGGGCAAATCTTGGACTGATATTAAATAAATCATAATCCGTTTGTTGAAGGATAGAAAACATTAGTTTGAATGAAGAAAATACTGAATTTCAGCATTTTCTTCATTCAAAACAATGTGTTTTTAATTCTTTTTTTTCAAATTCAGCTATTCCCTTCTTGAGGGGAACAGTTCATTTTGATCCTGGACAAGTAGGTATGATATTTCCCCTAATAATAGCTCCCTCCCTAATAGTAGCACCCCTACATCTTTTACTTAGAAAGCCCACTTTAAAAGCCAGAATTTTAAGACTTCTTCTCTAATTTGATGTGAATTTCCTCTAAACAATCATTTATGTGACTGTCTAGACGAAATTTACATCAAATTAAAGGGAAAATGGTCTAAAAGGCATAAGTTTTATGATTTTTTTAATCAGAAAATGCATACTAAATAAAAGCTCCCGATAATGCTTTGTATAGCTCCCAGGAGTATTTATTAGGAGAAATAAGGTAAATGGAGAAAATCTGTATTTCCACATCCCTGAGTTAAACATTAAAGCTCTATTTAAGCAACCACCCCTGTAAAGTACCACTTCATCAATGACTCGAGTTTTCCTTCTTTGAAATTTTAGACTGTCTCCCCTAATTGAAAGATCTTAAAGATGGCAAAAAAATGGTGCAATTTGAAAAGAAACCATTCTATATGGAAGAAAATAGTTCTCCTTTTTCCTCAATATTTTCTCAATTTTTAAATCTCAGGGATATAAAATAAAGTAAGTGTCAACAATCATTACGAAAAATTCCTTTTCTCGAAACATTACAAACTATTAAGGTAGTGGTCCCGTGAAAGATCATACATTCCAAATTGTTGCGGAACTATTACAGTTCCACTACCTTAAGTTGAAACTTTTTAATAATTATTAATTATCATATGATTAATGGAATAAATTCATGACATTAGGATACAATCAAGAGGGAAATGTTACTACCGGTGAATGGTTCCTCAAAACCATAAACAGATCTTTATGAAAGTTTATCTTTTTAAATAAAAGTGAGGAGGAGGCTAATTGTTCTTTTTCATGGAGGTATGAAACTAAAAACTTGAAGCAATTCGAAACAAAGGTGTGATTAGGCTTTTAGTTTTTAGCTTTATTTCTTATTATTCGACAGTGCTTGTGCTAGCTTTAAAACTTTGGGAGTCATTGACCCCTTGAACATAAAAATTTGGGGGTCAAAGCTGTTTTTGTTGTGGTCAAAAAAGTGCAAGTCATAAAAACTTATCAGTCTTTAAAGTAATCTATAAAACTGAAACAACATAAACAATAAAGTGTAGACACACTTTGTTGTTTATGATGTTTCAGTTATAGATCTTTTGTAATAAAATGAAGAAAAGGAAAAAAAGATCTATATAATCTTTTATATAGAATAGGTTGCACCAATGGAAATTCAGTGGGTCAAATTGATCCCCTGCAGGAAATTTTGAGGGTAAAAATGGGATTTTGGGGTGGCAAAATCCTGGTTTAAGGGTTAAACACAAGCCCTGGTTTAATATCATGGAGCAAAACAATAAAGATCTATCTACAATAACATGTTTCCTTATGGGACTATTTTTTTGCAAAAGCTTACAAAATAGCTGCCTACTTAAAAGGTGTTTTCACTCAGAGTAATGAAAACACTATTTCAGTCAATCAGAATACACAAATCTTGGACAGAAACAGAATATTTTTCTTCATGGAATATTTCATTTTCTACTTCTGAGCCTGAGAATTGTCATAAATATTTAAGAGATGAAAAGAGTATTTGTTGATTTCATGGAGCTATGAAATTTAAATCCTTATCCCACTGTATGAATACAAAAAGCATATTCATACATGAATGTTATCAGGATTTTAGTTTACACCTCCATGAAATCAACAATTACTTTTTTCACATCTTATAATTTGATATCATGAATCCTAAATGCAAAAAGGTTTCCATAATAAGCCATTGAGAATGCTCAAATCCTAATGGAAACAATTAGAGTTAAAGTATACTGTATTAAGTATGATAATCATGTATACAATCATGTAATAAAATTGAAAATAATTCACCTCTTCTGATCTAATCTCTCTTTTAACCCATGTCATGATGAATAAAAACACTATAGCAAGATTACTTTTATTCAATGACCTGAAAGACCAGTGGATGCCAGCTTGAGTATTTATTTTAAAAAAATCTGATTCAAAAAGGTAAATCAGGTGGTATAAACTAAGATCAGATTGTACATATGAGCAGGGTGATCCTTATCTATATCCAAGTCAAAACAGGAATTTTCCAGGTGCACCATGACAAGGGTTAAAATCTAAATAACCAAGATTAAATAGAATGCCTATCCTGGTAAAAAAGGTAAAAACAATTGAGGGCTCAGTTTGACAATACTATAAGTGCCTATAAAAATACAGGCACTTATAGTAGTGTTGCACTGACCCCTTAAAAGGTATCTATAAATCTTACAAAGGTTACATACCATACGAATTTTGACATTGTAAAGGTCCAGAAATTCAACTGACTTATCCAGCTCTTTAAGAAATATCTTAAATCTGTTCTTGAATTCTGAAAATACAATAACAGCATACATATGTATAAAATGTTTCATAACTTTAACCTGTTACCAGACATTTAAATTTTAAACATATTAATTGTGTGCATGAACCTCACAATAATCCTGCTTTGTGAGGTAATATCTATACCGTCTGATTTTCCTTCTTCAGCCAGCAAAGTTTTTCTAGTCACAGACCTACATTAAGTGCATTCACTACACTTCGGACTTTGATTAAATCTTAATGCAATTTTGCTAGGATTCAGCATGACAAAGTTCAAAAGAGTGGAATTTAATTACTATTCATGACTGTATGATTTTTGATAAATTTGAAGTTTTTAAGACTTTCTTAGCACCAAAAAAAAAAGAAATTGCTTGAAACATTTTTTTTTATTTTCATCTTCAACAGTCATATTTTAAAAAAGTTTCTTATAATATGTCTGTATTCTTTAAATCAATTTTAAGATAATATGCTACAACAAATAGGTTTGTTATGTTTGGTCAATTCATGCAAACACATTAAGATTGGTTTGATCCAAATAACTCAATCTGGTATTTTTCACACCTATCAGTTGATCAACTGATCATCAAGCCAGCTTTGGTGTTGAAAGCTTTATGACCAAAAGTGGACACATGTTTCTCTGCAATATTTTATGAATATATATTTACTGTAAAATTGAAAGATTCAGCAATTCAAATGCATAACAACTTGTGTACTCCTGAATTAAGGCCATGTCAAGTAAGTTTATATACCTATCAAACCTTTTTTCATTGTTCATATTTTGATTATGTAGCTTTGCATGAACATAATATTCAAGATTATACTGTGGAAAAAGAGGATAGTAACAAGCATTTATTCCCTTTTCTGATATATCTTCTTCTACATAAAGTGTAGTATATTTATAAATTATGTAAACTTAACTTGCTGTTTAAGAAATTTTTGGGAAAAAAGTCTACACAAGTGATCTTATATTTGAGATTTTTTTAACAACAACAAAATATACCCCAGCTGGTACATACTAAATGCTGGTGTAATAATCTACTAGCACTAGTCTGTGCTTCGATATGGAGGTAATCTTAAAAAGTTAACAGATACAGATTTGGATTTCAACATAAAAAAAAAGAAATTTATGGATGCTGGCTGTATCCTGGTACATACTGGTTGCTAGTGTAACAATCTACAAGTACTAGTCTGTGCTGAGGTAGGGATGTAATCATCAACAGTTTACATATTCAGGTTTGGACTTCAAAATGGTATTGTGAATAATGTATCCTGGTACATACTGGATAGTGGTGTATTCATCTACTAGCACTAGTCTGTACTTGGGTACGGAGGTATTCATCAAAAATATACAAATAGAGATTTGGATTTCAACAGAAAATTATGCATGCTGACTGCATCCTGATACATATTGGATGCTGGTGTATTCATCTACTAGCACTAGTCTGTATTTCGGTACGGAGGTATTCATCAACAATTTACAGATAGAGATTCGGATTTCAACATAATAAAGTGAATGCTGACTGTATCCTGGCACATACTGGATGCTGGTGAATTCATCTACTAGCACTAGTCTGTGCTTGGATAGGGAGGTATTCATCTACTGTTTAAAAGTCTAGATTTGGACTTTCAATGGGAAATTGTGGATGCTGACTGTAACCAGGTACAAACTTGATGCTGGTGTATTCATCTACTCGCACTAGTTTGTGTTTGGGTATTGAGGTTTTCATGAAAAGTTTACAGATGCAGAGAGGCCTTTTAACAAACAAGAGGCCCAAGAGGGCCTGTATCGCTCCACTGGCTTTAAAATTTTAGACTTGGTTCCAGAAGAGATATTGTTCAAAGTTTTTGGCCTCAAAATAAGCCACACCCTGCCACGCCCAAATTTATTGGCCAATCAAAATTTCTTGAACAATTTAAGTAAAGGGTCAACCAAGGTACATTCTTTTAACCTCTGCTGTTTAATCCCTGCTTTTTACATGCCCGTGATTTTATAATTGAGAAAACATTGTGAAAAAAGAAGCAATTGCTTCTGACAAGCAATTTCTTCTTTTTCCACACTATTTTCTACCCTACTGAATGGTTATTTTTCAAATTAAATCCACTTTTAATTTTCGTCTGCAGAACCTTTGAATTTGGAACAGTCCAAAGTTTTGTAAAACAGGAAAGGGTCAAAGTTTCATGGAAATTGGCCCAGTGGTTCAGGAAGAGATGATGTTCAAAGATTTCGGGCTCAAAACAGACCCCGTCCTGCCACGCTCATATTTATGGGCCAATCAATTTCTTGAACAATTTAAGTAAAGGGTCACCCAAGGAACATCCATGCCAAGTCTCATTGTAATCAGCCCATTGGTTTGGGAGGAGAAGATTTTTTAAGATTTCAAAGTGAAAAATGCCACGCCCTGCCACGCCCATATTTGGGGGCCAATCAAAATTCTATGAACAATTTAAGAAGATGGCCACCCAAGGATCATTTCTACTAAGTTTCCTTAAAATCCACCCATTGGTTTGGGAGAAGAAGATGTTTAAAGAAAAAGTTTACGCACAGACAGACGGACACACAACGACACTATGCCATGACAATAGCTCGCTGGCCTTCGGCCAGTGGAGCTCAAAAATGATGCTGTATCCTGGTACAAACTAGATGCTGGTGTAATAATCTACTAGCACTAGTCTGTGCTTGGATATGGAGGTAATCTTAATAGTTTACAGATACAGATTTGAACTTTAAATAGAAATTTATGGATGCTAGCTGTATCCTGGTATTTACTGGTTGCTGGTGTAACAATCTACAAGCACTGTGCTGAGGTAGGGAGGTATTCTTCAACAGTTAACAGATTCAGATTTGGACTTAAAAATAATATTGTGAATGCTGACTGTATCCTGGTACATATTGGATGCTGGTGTATTAATCTACTAGCACTAGTCTGTGCTTGGGTATGGGGATATCCATCGACAGTTTATAGATACAGGCACAGACTTTCAACAGAAAATTATGCATGCTGACTGTATCCTGGTACATACTGGTTGCTGGTGTATTCATCTACTAGCACTAGTCTGTACTTGGGTACAGAGGTATTCATCAACAATTTACAGATTTGGATTTCAACAAGTGAATGCTGAATGTAGCCTGGCACATACTGGATGCTGGTGTATTCATCTACTAGCACTAGTCTGTGCTTGGCTAGAGAGGTCATCTTCATCATCTTCTGTTTAAAAGTACAGATTCAGACTTTCAATGGGAAATAGTGGATGCTGAGTGTAACCAGGAGCATACTTGATGCTGGTGTATTCATCCACTAGCACTAGTCTGTATTAATCATTATTTTATTGAGACAGACCTGGACTTTGAAAAGACAAGATTGAATGCTGACTGTATCCTGGTAGATACTTGATGCTGGTGTATTCATCTACTAGCGCTAGTCTGTACTCAGGTATGGAGGGATGCATCAACAGTAAACAGAAACAAATTTGGACCATGTATAGGGTTTTCATGATGCTGACTATCCTGGTATATACTTGATGTTGGTGAATTCATCTACTATCACTTGTCAGTAATTGGTTATGGAGATTTTCCTCACCGGTTCAAAGATACAGATTTGGCCATACGAAAGACAATTCTTACTGCTGACTGTATCCTGGTACATACTGGGTGCTGGTGTATTCATCTACTATCACTAATTTGTGTTTGGTATTGAGGTTTTCATGAAAAGTTTGCAGAGAGGCCTTTCAACAAAAAAATCTGACAACTGTATCCTGGTACATACTAGATGCTGGTGTAAAAAACTACTAGCACTAGTCTGTGCTTGGGTATGGAGGTAATCTTAATAGTTCACAGATACAGAATTGAACTTTAAATAGAAACTTATGGATGCTAGCCATATCCTGGTATTTACTGGTTGCTGGTGTATTCATCTACATGCACTTAACCTGTGCTTGGGTAGGGAAGTATTCATCATCATTTTACAGAGACAGATCTGGACTTTGAAAAGACTGAATGCTGACTGTATCCTTGTACATACTTGATGCTGGTGTATTCATCTACTAGCACTAGATTGTGCTTGGGAACTTTAACTAGAAAGTTATGGATGCTAGCCGTATCCTGGTATTTACTGGTTGCTGGTGTATTCATCTACATGCACTTAACCTGTGCTGAGGTAAGGAGGTATTCCTCAACAGTTTACAGATACAGACACAGACTTTCAACAGAAAATTATACATGCTGACTGTATCCTGGTACACACTGGATGCTGGTGTATTCATCTACTAGCACTAGTCTGTGCTTGGGTATGGGGGTATCCATCAACAGTTTACAGATACAGACACAGACTTTCAACAGAAAAGTATGCATGCTGACTGTATCCTGGTACATACTGGATGCTGGTGTATTAATCTAACTAGCACTAGTCTGTGCTTGGGTATGGGGGTATCTATAAACAATTTACAGAGAGATTTGGATTTCAAAATAATATAGACTGTAATAATATAATATAGTGCTGACTGTATCCTGGCACATACTGGATGCTGGTATCTTCATCTTCTAGCACAAGTCTGTGCTTGGATAGGGAGGTATTCAACTAAAGTTTAAAAGTACTGATTCAGACATTCAATGGGAAATTGTGGATGGTGACTGTAACCAGGTATACACTTGATGCTGGTGTATTCATCTACTAGCACTAGTCTGTACTTGTGTAGGGAGATATTCATCAACAATTTACAGATATCCATTGGATTGATGTTTTATTGTAAATGCTGACCGTATCCTTGTACAAACAGGATGCTGGTGTATCAATCTACTAGCACTAGTCTGTGCTTGGGTATGGGGGTATCCATCAACAGTTGACAGATACAGACACAGACTTTCAACAGAAAAGTATGCATGCTGACTGTATCCTGGTACATACTGGATGCTGGTGTATTCACCTACTAGCACTAGTCTGTGCTTGGATAGGGAGGTCATTTTCGTCATCTTCTGTTTAAAAGTACAGATTCAGACTTTCAATGGGAAAAAGTTGATGCTGTCTGTAACAAGTTACATACTTGATGCTGGTGTATTCATCTACTAGCACTAGTCTGTACTTGTGTAGGGAGATATTCATCAACAGTTTACAGTTATCAATTGGATTGCGATGGGTTATTGTGAATGCTGACTGTATCCTTGTACATACAGGATGCTGGTGTATCAATCTACTAGCACTAGTCTGTGCTTGGGTAGGCAAGTATTCATCATCATTTTACAGAGACAGATCTGGACTTTGAAAAGACAAGAATGAATGCTGACTGTATCCTGGTACATACTTGATGCTGGTGTATTCATCTACTAGCACTAGTCTGTGCTTGGGTTTGGGGGTATCTATCAACAGTTGACAGATACAGACACAGACTTTCAACAGAAAATTATGAATGCTGACTGTATCCTGGTACATACTGGATGCTGGTGTATTCATCTACTAGCACTAGTCTGTGCTTGGGTACAGGGGTATCCATCAACAGTTAATAGATACAGACACAGACTTTCAACAGAAAATTATGCATGGTGACTGTATCCTAGTACATATTGGATGCTGGTGTATTCATCTACTAGCACTAGTTCGACTTGGGTACGGAGGTATTCAACAACAATTTACAGATAGAGATTTGGATTTCAACATAATAAAGTGAATGCTGACTGTATCCAAGTACATACTGGATGCTGGTGTATTCATCTACTAGCACAAGTTTGTGTTTGGCTATTGAGGTTTTCATGAACGGTTATAGATGCAGAGAGGCCTTTCAACAAAAAAATCTGAATGACAACTGTATCCTGGTACATACTAGATGCTGGTGTAATAATCTACTAGCACTAGTCTTTGCTTGGGTATGGAGGTAATCTTAATAATTTACAGATACAGATTTGATTTTTTAATAGAAATTTATGGATGTTAGCTGTATCCTGGTACATACTGGTTGCTGGTGTATTAATCTACAAGCACTTAACCTGTGCTGGAGAAGGGAGGATTCCTCAACAGTGTACAGATTTAGGTTTGGACTTCAAAATGATATTGTGAATGCTGACTGTATCCTGGTACATATTGGATGCTGGTGTATTATTCTAACTAGCACTAGTCTGTTCTTGGGTATGGGGGTATCCATCAACAGTTTACAGATAGAGACTTGGATTTCAATATAATAAAGTGAATGCTGACTGTATCCTGACACCTACTGGATGCTGGTATATTCATCTACTAGCACTAGTCTGTGCTTGGATAGGAAGATATTCATCAACAGTTTGCAGTTATCCATTGGATTTCGATGTGTTTTTTAAAATGCTGACTGTATCCTTGTACAAACAGGATGCTGTTGTATCAATCTACTAGCACTAGTCTGTGCTTGGGTAGGGAAGTATTCATCATCATTTTACAGAGACAGATCTGGACTTTGAAAAGACAAGACCAAAAGCTGACTGTATCCTGGTACATATTAGATGCTGGTGTATTCATCTACTAGCACTAGTCTGTGCTTGGGTACAGGGGTATCCATCAACAGTTGATAGATACAGACACAGACTTTCAACAGAAAATTATGCATGCTGACTGTATCCTGGTACATACTGGATGCTGGTGTATTCATCTTCTAGCACTAGTCTGTACTTGGGTACGGAGGTATTTAACATCAATTTACAGATAAAGATTTGGATTTCAACATAATAAAGTGAATGCTGACTGTATCCTGGTACATACTGGATGCTGGTGTATTCATCTACTAGCACTAGTCTGTGCTTGGGTACAGGGGTATCCATCATTAATTTATGGATTCAGGTTTGGATTTCAACATAATAAAGTGAATGCTGACTGTATCCCGGTACATACTGGATGCTGGTGTATTCATCTACTAGCACTAGTTTGTGTTTGGATACTGATGTTATCATAAACAGTATAGATGCAGAGAGGCCTTTCAACAGAAAAAAGCTGAATGACAACTGTATCCTGGTACATACTAGATGCTGGTGTAATAATCTACTAGCACTAGTCTTTGCTTGGATTTGGAGGTTATCTTAATACTTTACAGATACAGATTTGAACTTGAAATAGAAATTTATGGATGCTAGCTGTATCCTGGTACATACTGGTTTGCGTGTGTAACAATCTACAAGCACTGTGCTGAGGTAAGGAGGTATTCTTCAACAGTTTACAGATTCAGGTTTTGACTTAAAAATGATATTGTGAATGCTAACTGTATCCTGGTACATATTGGATGCTGGTGTATTAATCTACTAGCACTAGTCTGTGCTTGGGTATGGGGGTATCCATCAACAGTTTACAGATACAGACACAGACTTTCAACAGAAAAGTATGCATGCTGACTGTATCCTGGTACATACTGGATGCTGGTGTATTCACCTACTAGCACTAGTCTGTGCTTGGATAGGGAGGTCATCTTCGTCATCTTCTGTTTAAAAGTACAGATTCAGACTTTCAATGGGAAAAAGTTGATGCTGACTGTAACCAGTTACATACTTGATGCTGGTGTATTCATCTACTAGCACTAGTCTGTACTTGTGTAGGGAGATATTCATCAACAGTTTGCATATCCATTGGATTTTGATGTGTTATTGTGAATGCTGACTGTATCCTTGTACATACAGGATGCTGGTGTATCAATCTACTAGCACTAGTCTGTGCTTGGGTAGGGAAGTATTCATCATCATTTTACAGAGACAGATCTGGACTTTGAAAAGACTGAATGCTGACTGTATCCTTGTACATACTTGATGCTGGTGTATTCATCTACTAGCACTAGTCTGTGCTTGGGTATGGGGGTATCCATCAACAATTGACAGATACAGACAGACTTTCAACAGAAAATTATGCATGCTGACTGTATCCTGGTACATACTGGATGCTGGTGTATTAATCTACTAGCACTAGTCTGTATTTCGGTAAGGAGGTATTCATCAACAATTTACAGATAGAGATTTGGATTTCAACATAAAAAAGTGAATGCTGACTTTATCCTGGCACACACTGGATGCTGGTGAATTCATCTACTAGCACTAGTCTGTGCTTGGATAGGGAGGTATTCATCTTCTGTTTAAAAGTACAGATTCTGACTTTCAATGGGAAATTGTGGATGCTGACTGTAACCATGTACACACTTGATGCTGGTGTATTCATCAACTAACACTAGTCCCTACTTGTGTAGGGAGATATTCATCAACAACAGTTATCAATTGGATTGCCATGTGTTATTGTGAATGCTGACTGTATCCTTGTACATACAGGATGCTGTTGTATCAATCTACTAGCTACTAGTTCTTGTCTGTAATTGGTTATGGAGATTTTCATCACCGGTTCAAAGATACAGATTTGGCCATGTGAAAGACAATTCTTACTGCTGACTGTTTCCTGGTACATACTAGTTGCTGGTGTATTCATCTACTCGCACTAGTTTGTGTTTGGGTATTGAGGTTTTCATGAAAAGTTTACAGATGCAGAGAGGCCTTTCAACAAACAATAGGCCCAAGAGGGCCTGTATCGCTCCACTGGCTTTAAAATCTTGAGACTTTCATTTAATAAAGCTTACATTAAATGAATATATTAACACCCCGAAATCTCCTAAGACCTATTTGATAATAGATAACTGATTCTGGTCCATATTGGACCAAATACTCAATCACAATGCACCTGCAACCCTTTACCAATATTATTAAAACATAAGGTTCAAAAGATGTCGTTCTCAAAATAGGCCCTGCCTGCCACGCCCATATTTATGGACTAATCAAAATTTCTTGAACAATTTAAGTAAATAGTCACCCAAGAAACATTCTGGTAAATATTCATTGAAATTGGCTGATTGGTTTCAGAAGAGATATTGTTCAAAGATTTCGGCCTCAAAATAAGCCCTGCCCTGCCACGCCCAAATTTAATGGCCAATCAAAATTTCTTGAACAATTTAAGTAAAGGGTCAACCAAGGAACATTCTTTTAAAGTTTCATTGAAATCAGCCCAGTGGTTCAGGAGGAGATGTCGTTCAAAGATTGTGGGCTCAAAACAGGCCCCGCCCTGCCACGCCCATATTTAAGGACCAATCAAAATTTTTTGAACAATTTTAGTAAGGGTCATCCAAGGAACATTCTTTTAAAGTTTCATTGAAATTGGCCCAGTGGTTCAGGAGAAGATGTCGTTCAAAGATTTCGGGCTCAAAATAAGCCCTGCCCTGCCACACCCATATTTATGGTCCAATCAAAATTTCTTGAAAAATTTTGGAAAAGGGTCACCAAAGGAACATCCATGCCAAGTTTCATTGAAATCGGCCCATTGGTTTGGGAGGAGAAGATTTTTTAAGATTTCAAAGTGAAAAAAAGCCACGCCCTGCCACGCCCATATTTGGGGGCCAATCAAAATTCTTTGAACAATTTAAGAAGATGGCCACCCAAGGATCATTTCTACAAAGTTTCGTTAAAATCCGCCCATTGGTTTGGGAGAAGAAGATGTTTAAAGAAAAAGTTTATACACGGACAGACAGACGCACGGACCGACGCACGATGGACACTCCACTGTGACAATAGCTCGCTGGCCTTTGGCCAGTGGAGTTTAATAATCTGAATGACAACTGTATCCTGGTACATACTAGATGCTGGTGTCATAATCTACTAGCACTAGTCTGTGCTTGGATATGGAGGTATTCTTAAATAGTTTACAATTACAGATTTGGACTTTAAAAAGAAATTTATGGATGCTGGCTGTATCCTGGAACATACTGATGGTGGTGTATTAATCTACAAGCACTTAACCTGTGATGGAGTAGGGAGGTATTTTTTAACAGTTAACAGATTCAGGTTTGGACTTCAAAATGATATTGTGAATGCTGACTGTACCCTGGTACATATTGGATGCTGGTGTATTAATCTACTAGCACTAGTCTGTGCTTGGGAATGGGGTATCCATCAACAGTTTACAGATAGAGATATGGATTTCAACATAATATTGTGAATACTGACTGTATCCTGGAACATACTTGATGCTGGTGTATTCATCTACTAGCACTAGTCTGTACGTGGGTACGGAGGTATTCATCAACAGTTTACAGAAATAGAGAGGAGTTTCAACAGAATACTGTGAATACTGACTGATCCTGTTACACACTGGATGCTGGTGTATTCATCTACTAGCACTAGTCTGTGCTTGGATAGGTAGGTATTCATCTTCTGTTTAAAAGTACTGAATCAGACTTTCAATGGGAAATTATGGATGCTGAATGTATCCTGGTACATACTTGATGCTGGTGTATTAATCTACTAGCACAAGTCTGTACCTTTTTAGGGTGGTATTCCTCAACAGTTTACAGATATCAATTGGATTTCGACATGTAATTGTGAATGCTGACTGTATCCTGGTACATACTGGATGCTGGTGTATTAATCTAACTAGCACTAGTCTGTGCTTGGGTATGGGGGTATCAATCAACAGTTTACAGATAAAGATTTTGACTTTGAAAAGAAAAAGCTGAATGTTGAAATCCAAATCTCTTTCTGTAAATTGTTGATGAATACCTCCGTACCCAAGTACAGACTAGTGCTAGTAGATGAATACACCAGCATCCAGTATGTATCAGGATACAGCCAGCATCCATAAATTTCTTTTTAAGTCCAAATCTGTATCTGTAAACTATTTAAGATTATCTCCATATCCAAGCACAGACTAGTGCTAGTAGATTATTACACCAGCATCTAGTATGTACCAGGATACATTTGTCATTCAGATTTTTTGTTGAATGGCATTATCTACTGGTGTATTCATCTACTAGCAATAGCCTGTGTTACAATTGATGATGTATCAATCTACTAACACTAGTCTGTGCTTGGGTAGGGAAGTATTCATAATCATTTTACAGATACAGATATGGACTTTGAAAAGACAATATCCACAAGATATTGTGAATGCTTACTGTATACTGGTTCATACTGGATGCTAGTGTATTCATAGCACTAGTCTGTGCTGGAATTAGGAAGAATTCATCATCATTCCAAAGATATAGAATTGGACTTTCAAAAGAGTATTCTAAATTCTGTCTGTATCCATGTTACTTGATGCTGTTGTATTCATCTACTAGCACTAGTCTGTGCCTGGGTATGGATGGATTTTTCTAGAGAAACATGATACAAATTTGGACCATCAATAGGATATTCATGATGCCGACTGTATCCAGGTACATACTAGATGCTGGTAAATTTTTCTACTAGCACTAGTCTATGCTTGGGTATGGATGAATCCATCAATGGTTGACAGACACAGAATTGGACATACAAAGGACAATGCTGAATGCTGACATTTTCTGGTACATACTGCATGCTGGTTTATTCATCTACAAGCACTATCCTGGTACATACTGAATACTATTCATCAACAATTTACATAGTGTTCTGGATTTGACTGTATCCTGGTACAAACTTGATGCTGGTGGACACTTAAACAGGAAATTATGGATGCTGACTTTATCCTGTAACATCCTGGATGCTAGTGTATGTAATGGGCATTTTTAAAAAATCAAGATGCCATAAAAATAACATTAAAATATAATAATGGGAGAGATATTGCTATTAAAAGTGTCATTCTTTGCCATTAATGGAGAAATGAAGCCATTAATTAGGATTTATTACTGGGGAAAAAATGACCATTATAAAATGAATATTGATAGGCATTAACTTTTTAATGGTAGCCATTATTTTTTTTAATAGTAGTCATTTTTTTAATAGTAGTGATTTTTTTGATGACACACATATTTTTCACAGCATCTTTTAATTGACAAAAGTGGCCAATAAAAAAAAAAAAAAAGCAACATTCTGATTGCCATGACTATTGATTAATGGGATTATTGTGGTGTCCGTTGTCTAGAAGTAGAGCGTCCACCTCTTGACCACAAGGTCCTGAGTTCAAGTCCTGGGAGGCTATCGATCTGGGTTCTTTCACTGGCCCACACATTTGGTGCTAGTACTGGTGAATTTTCCAGGAAGCAGAATCAAAAGGGATTAATCTAAGTTGTAAGAACTACTTTCCCTAGTCATTTAAAATAAATAGGTTTATACCAAATTAATGTGAAAGACATTTCTCACTGCTATACCATGCCCATTATCCATAAACCCTCATATAAATTTAATGAGCATTGAAAATAAAATGGCAAATAAATGATCAAAATATCTGCCTAAAATGGCCATGAAATTGTATTTTTTAAATAGGCAAGTTATGTCCATTATAGTTATATCCACTTAAATGTTGTTAATGGGCATTAATTTTCTTACGGCCAAACAATGGGGGGAAAATACAAGTCATGGTTTTTCCATGGATTGGCTTCAGTCACTTTTTGACTAGAACTCTTGGCCATGACTTTTTAAAAAAAAAAGTTTTTATAAAGGTTTATTCATAGTTTTCCTCAAGGGCATGAGTATATTAAGAAGTTCAGCTTTAATTCTGTATTTAATTTCTCATATATATATACCCATTTCAATTAATGTTAAGGACCATGAATGGACTGATTTAGAATTCAACAAAATATTAATGGCCATAATAAATCGTAATGCCTATGAATTATCTGATTCATAATTCAAAATTAATAATCATAATAATCAATGGCCAGTAGTGATAGTCAACATTTTTTTTTAATGCCAATTATTTTTAGCATTTTTTCTAAATTCGCCATTTTTTGTTACTGTTAAGTATTTAATGGCCACCTTCAATGGGTGATTGATGGGCATGAATAATTGTTCCTGGTAATTAATGGGCATGAATCAAAATTGAAGAAGCCAATGATTTTTAGCTATTTTTTTATTGGCCATTATTTGTTACTGTTTGGAATTTAATTGCAACCTTCAGTGGGTGATTGATGGGCATGAATAGATGTTCATGGTAGTTAATGGGTATGAATCAAAATTATAGAAGCCAATAGTTTTTAGCAATTTTTAAAATTGACATTATTTGTTACTGTTTGGTATTTAATGGCCATCTTCAGTGGGTGATGATGGGCATGAATAAATGTTCATGGTAGATAATGGGCATGAATCAAAATGAAAGAAGTTGAAAAAGTTTCAGTATTTCTTTCATCCGCCTTACAAAGTTAATGCCCATGAATGGCTGATTCAGAATTCAATGATATATCAATGGCCATGATAAATCGTCATAGTTTTCTCTATGCCAGTGACTTTTAGCAATCTTTATTAGGGCAATTTTTGATACTTTCTTGTATTTAATGGCCATCATTCGTAGGTGATTGATGGGCATGAAAAAAAAAGTACGGTAGTTGATGGGCATAAAAACAAGAGGCCCATGAGGGCCTGTATCACTCCACTGGCTTTAACACCATTAGACTTGCATTAAATGAATCTTTCTTTGAATGAAAACAACACTTTGAAATCTCTTAAGACCTATTTTATACTAATTAACTGGGTATGGCTCACATTGCACCAAAATTCTCAAGTTTCATTGAAATCGGCCCAACCTTCATCAGGAGATGTAGTTCAAAGATTTCGGGCTCAAAATAAGCCACACCCTGACATGCCAATATTTATGGGCTAAATAATATTCCGCATACAATTTATGAAAAGGGTCACAGAAGGAACATTCTGGTACAATTTCATTGAAAACAGCCCAGTGATTCAGGAGGAGATGTCCCTCAAGGAATTCGGGCTCAAAATAAGCCCCCCCTGCCACACCCATACTTATGGGCCAATCAAAATTTTGAGAGCAACTTTTGGAAAGGGTCTCCCAAGGAGCATTCTGGTAAAGTTTCATTGAAATCGGTCCAATGGTTCAGGAGGAAATGTCGTTCAAAGATTTCGGGCTTCAATAAGCCCCGCCCTTCCACGCCCATATTTGGGGGCCAATCAAAATTTCAGGAACAATTTTTGAAAAAGGTTACCCTAGAAACATTCTGGTAAAGTTTGGTTGAAATCAGCCCAATGGTTCAGGAGGAGATGTCATTCAAAGATTTTGGGCTCAAAATAAGCCCCGCCCTGCCACTCCCATATTTATGGGCCAATCAAAATTTCTTGAACAATTTAGGTAAAGGGTCACACAAGGAATATCCATGCCAAGTTTCATTGAAATTGGCCGAATGGTTTGGTTTCGAGAAGATTTTTAAAGATTTCAAAGTGAAACAAGATCTGTTTGTGAAACACGAATGCCCCTGTAACGGCATTTTTTTTCAAAGTTTTACCTTGACAAATGACCTTGACCTTGTCACATGACCTTGACTTTGGTACCAGCAGATGCGGATCATTGAAATCTATCATCATGCCAAATAATAGCTTTGTATCTTGAATAGGCTTGAAGATATTGGCAAGGTTAAGTTTTCGGACAGACGGATGGACAGACAGACAGACGGACATGAGTAAAACAATATGCCCCTGATCTATTGATGCGGGGGCATAAAAATGCCACGCCCTGCCACGCCCATATTTGGGGGTCAATCAAAATTTCTGTAACAATTTTAGAAGAAGGTCACCCAAGGAACATTTCTACTAAGTTTCATCAAAATCCGCTCATTGGTTTGGGAGGAGAAGATGTTTTAAAGAAAAGTTTAAGCACGCACGGACAGACGGACGCACGACAGACACATCGCCATGACAAAAGCATGCTAGCCTTAGGCCAGAGGAGCTAAAAAGCTAAAACATGAAGAAATGGCCCATTACTTTTTTAATGACAATACTTTTAATGCTGCACCATTATATTGATCTGCATTCCATGTTTTTTTAATGATCGATCTTGAATTAATGGCCATCAGTAAGCATTTGAAACAGCTAAAAGCATTGCCCATTATTTTTCTAAAAAAGACATATGGCTCTTTTTAAATGGTTTCCCTTGTTTTTATGGGTCATTAATGGTCTTTTAAGATGATTTAAGGTGGGATGATGAAGTTTCAGGGGGTATCCAAATATTTGCAAAAAAGATGTATGTTTTAGACCATACAAGTGCACACATATAGTGAACAAGAGGACCATGATGGTCCTAGATCGCTCACCTGAGTCTCTTTGACCCCTGGGACATCACATTAACCAACTTGGAGCCCAAATATGATCCCAGGGGCTTGATATGAACAAACTTGGTAGAGGTCCACTAGATGATGCTATAAACTAAATATGAAAGATGTCCGCCTTCTGGTGTCAGAGAAGAAGATTTTTAAAGATTTTCGCTCTTTGATTCTATGCAATCTGGGGGTGTCTGCAATCTGGTTTCAGAGAAGAAGATTTTTGAAGTTTTTCCTATTTTCACAATTTTTGTCACAGTTTAAGAGAAAGTTAAGGGTGAGTTTTATTTATTTGAACAACTTTGGTAGAGCTTGACCCAAGGAACATCCCTGCCAAGTTTCATCAAGATAAGCCAAACGGTTTAGGAGGAAAAGATGTTTACAGAAATTGTGGGCGTCAGGCGACGCTAGTCGCACATCGCACAACTGACGACGGACATTGTACGATCACAATAGCTCACCTTGACCACTTCGTCCTCAGGTGAGCTAAAAATGCATACTAAATGAAAGCTTCCTGACCATGTTATGTATAGCTCCATGGAGCATTTATTAGGATAAATACAGTATTTACCTTGTTTATAATAGTAAATAACTCGAACATGCGGTTCCTTCTTGAAGTCCTCTATAGCCTTTTTTCCAACAAGGGTCTCAATATGGTTGAAGACTGGTTTGGAAGGCTCCTTACCCAAACATGGAACCAGAAACAGTCCACAAAATATCCCTATACTAGTTAGGGTTACCATTATTTCTGAAAATATGAAGAAATTTTTTGTTTTAAAATAAGAGCACCACCTACGGGTGCCTACACTCGGCTGTTGATTGCTGGATGGTGGATGAACTTGCTGGATGGTTAATGATAACCTAAGTTGAACATGAGGGCCAGAACGGCCCTAAACCTCTGACCTGAACTTCATTGGTCCAGTGGATCTCATCCAAGTAACTTTCTGGCAAAGTTTCATTCACATTTGCCTAATTTGTGAAGAGATATTATTACAAGAATTTGAAGGTGAAAATAGACCCTGCCTTCTAAGGAGACTCAAAAAACCCGTGCCCTGCCCGCCCATATTTATGGGCCAATCAAAATTTCACTAATAATTTTTGAAAAGGGTCACCAAAGGAACATTCTGGTAAATGAAATCTGCCCAGTGGATCAGGAGAAGAAGAAGTTTTTAAAAACTGTTGACGACGAAAGACGCACGACAGTTTTAAGTGAATACCTACAGAGATATCGCAGAAGTTTTTCGCACAACAACATTGAAGACAATAACAATATCGACTATGACACCTTAGGTTTTCTCCAAAATCAGTTGAGCTAATAAAATTTAGGCTGTCAAAAAAAGCTACAGATAGATAATCCAACGGACTGACAGACTAACATTCTGACTCCTATTTAACCTCAAATCATAGTTTTAAGCCAAACAACTACAATTCATGTGTGCAAAATTATAGATCCACAAGTTTAAGTAAGTATCAAGAATCCATTATCTCCTATCATTATCCATGGAACTTTTATCTTTGACGTCCCACTAAAAATTGTACATCTAAAATTAAGCTGTGATTCTGCATTTTAGAATAAAACCTATTGGTAATTCTTTAACAAACACTACTTAACATATTTCTGCATTCAAATATTCTTTAGCATAGACTAAAATCACTTTGCACAGACATGTTTGCTGATCTAAAGATACAAAAAGATTATTCTTACAAGTACCTACAACAAAAGTATTACCAATAGGTTTTATTCTAAAATATTTCAAAAGTCAGCTCGTCCGGTCGAAACTTTTTCTTTAAAAATCTATTATTAGGTGAAATACGGTGATCTAGTTTAACTGGGGACATCACTGATGTTTGGGGGGGGTGGGGGGTGGGGGTGGGGGGGGGACAATGGTGCAAAAAGGTAGCCTCTACATATCACTAGAGAAGGGATAAAAGTTATTTCTCCTCCATTGAAATAAATGTACATCGCAATTGTTAAAAGATATTTATAATATGACCTAGGTTGCTGGAGTGAAATTAACCCGTTGAATATTTTCGATATTACACAGGTGTTATTACACCAGTGGAATAAGTATGCAAATGAGCTCAGAGCAAATAGCAATGATATTTTGTAACCTCGAAAATGACTTCATAATGTGTATATTATGACTTCAATTTTAAACGTCGTTATAAGTTTCGCGGAAATTGAGACTTTGAATTCCAAGCTCTTTGACAATTTTTCGCAAAAATTCGGGACATATTATAAATAGAATTAAAAATTTTGCTGATAAATTACCGATTTTATAAAACGAGTCATCTATAAACAGATAAAAACTAGGCTGCGCTGTTTAATGAATTATGTACATGACCACTCATTCAATATCCTCTATATATTAGCTTCTTACCTAGATTTCTCATTATTAACATTTTTTTTTCTGTTTTGTGAGATAATTTCTTTGATCTGAGAGAGTGACAGACATTGTATAAAATGTCCAGAACTTATATAATAATCTTGATCTTCAAACCTACCATGATGATGAAATATTTTTTTTTGTATGACTAATTACATATAGTTAAAAGACCTTAAAGTTAGATAAGTTCAAAGTCACTAAGTAATTTGTAATATTTTTTATAACAGCATGAAGAACAATTAGACAAATTTTACTCTGAAAAGCTTTTAACCAACTGCATGTCTCATGGATTTTTATCTTTTTCAAAGCTGGGCTCACTTTATTTGAACTAGTCTCAGTTATAACAAGAGCTGTCTTAAACTTACATATACCCCACCAAGTGTTTTCACAGGCAGAGTTTTTCAGGAAATAAAGATTTTAGATTGGCTTAACCCTCTTTCATCTTTACTTCCGTACAGAATTGATAAAATACAACAATTCCAAGTGTGAATCAATATACACCATACCAAGTTACAAGTTGGTGTGATTTATTATTTATTGAAGCTGAGAAAAGTGCACCTAGATTACCCATATTGAACTATGTTTTGAAAAAAAAACCAGAGTTGTAAAACAGGAAATGGATATCTTTTGGAACTGAAACCAGAAAGCCACATATAGGACCTCTATCTGGCACATCATACTATATTTTCAATTTGCTATGATTCATAGTTAATGAGAATTGTGTGACAAAAAAAATCCAATTGTACAAAATAAATACCAAGTTGAAAAAGGTAATGGATATCCCATGGACCTGAATTTATAAGTAAGCAACTAGGTCCACTATGTGATACACCATTATATATGTACAAAGTTTCAAGTGGCTGTAATTCAAAGTTACTGAAAATAAGTCAACTAAAGGTTTTGTTACAGACTGACGAAAGATGGACAAACGGCAAGGGTAAACCAGTTTACCCCTCTCTTCTTCTAAGTGGGGGATATAATGATTCATTTAATGGAGATGAAGAGAGTATATCTTTTTATTTCATGGAGTTATGAAGCTAAAAACCTAATCACACAAAAGTGAGATATATCTTTTAATTGTGTTTGGGTATTACCGAGAACTTTCATTATGGAAAATACAGTTGGACTTTTCCTACTATGGAAGGAGGTATATTCAAAAATCAGCCTGCACTTATGTGCAGTCTGATCTTAATCTATACCACCTGAATTTCGTTTTTAGATCAGAAAAGTTTACAAATCACATTTTCTAAATAAATATTGACTTTGAGCCCAAATGCAGCCGGTGTTGGTTAATGGGCAAAACACTAACAAAGCCAGCCCCAGTTCACCCAGCTGTAAAATTCGATAGCAGTGGGAATGAACCACTGCCTCTCTCTCAGGGAAATGAAAACACCAGGATTGAATGTTTGAAAGCGATACTATAAGCTGAAGCTTTCGTTGCAATCAAACTAAAATAAATTAGTATAAACTAAGGGTTTTTACTCATCATGACAAGCATAAAGGCCATAATATTAATTTGATGCTTGAAATTCAATATTTTGTCTGTGTTCATAATGATGTCTGTTTAAGATCAGGTGACAGTCTGGTTGCTAAGTGATTTCTCGAACTAATTCAATTCTCCCATGTGACCAGGAATTGGAAATTACTTTAATTCTCTCTTCTAACACATTGACACAGAGTGATAGATAGACAGGAATTTCAAAATAAATAATTTTCACTATACTTGCACGAGTCCTTTGTTGCAGGTACTTATTTGAATTGTCTCTTTGAAGAGATTCAAATGAGTACCCACAACATAGGGTTTCGATGAGAAATAAAAAATTTGACCAACATTACCCCCTCAAACCACCTCTTACCTGTGTCTATGCACTCATCTTCTACATTTATTTGAATTTAACATCATTGTGATCTTCACTTAATAGTAAAATGTTGTGGAAAAAGAAGAAATTGCTTGTAAACCCCCCCCCCCCCAGTTTCTATTCTAATTTTACTCTCTTTTCATAGGCATCTGCAACTTCCTTCAAATTGAAATTTTAGACCTGTCTCAAATTTCATTTTAACAGGAAGGGTTAAGATAGGCGCGTAGTTGCCTTTAAGCGAGTACACAGCTGAATCCACATTATTTTGAAATTCAGCCGCGTTCGCCTAATCTGATAATTTCCACACTTTTTAAAATATTTTATAAATCATATACCTAAATCTGCTAGCAAACGCCACAAGTAAGACTTGCTGTGAAATGTAGACTAGTTGAAACAAACGAAAGGAAAGCCATCATCTCCATTTTTATGCTAAAATAAATGGATTTTTGTTGGTCAAGAAATCTCTCCCTCTCCATTGCACCATTTATTTAAAAATTTTATTTTCAGGGGGGGGGGGGAGGGGGGGAGGATGGCCCCTGAACCCCCTAGATTATTTTGAATCCACATTCTTTATAGGCTAATAGGCTAGCTATGCGCCTGTAAGCTAAGACCTTACTTGAAAAATATGGGCTGGTACCAAAATTTTGAAATGATAAGCAAAAATTCATAGCAACAGCATTTTAAATAATAGTAAATGCAGATGCTTTGGTTCTGGAATAGCTCCTATATTCTATGGAAAGTTGGGATTAAAGTCTATGCACATTTTACTGAAAGTGTTCAATTATTTCCAATTAAAAACACTTCACTTCTTTCACACTGTGCAAAATACTGGTTGAATGAAATTTTTGAAGAAAACTTTGAATTTGAAAGATGTTTATTTGAAGAACTGTCTTTTAGATATTAGCTCAAAGGGTTCATGTGCCCTCTGAATATCATAAGTACAAAGAAGTCATACCATAGCTAGGGCCTTTTTCAGGCCCCTTTTTATCACAGAATATTTCCCCTAAAAATGCTCCTTCCCCTAATTAATCAATTTTCCCCACTGAAACATTAGGGCTTGCCTACAAAAAGATGTCCTTTTTCTTGCTTAGAATTGGTTTTCTATTCTTCTTTAAGATTATTTCATCATTTTAATCCTAAAACCTTAAACAAACTGTAGTTTCAATGTTTTAGAATTGAATAGACCTAATGCCAATGGGGTTCAAACGCAAAGGCTTTGAGACATAGGTGCCCTAACCCTGAAACCCTTGACACTGGACCCCTGACCTTGGGATCTGTGGTTCGAGTTCAACTGTCCCTGGGCTGTGTCTATGGGCAAAACACTTAAAAGCCAGCCCCAGTTCACCCAGCTGTAAAATTGGGTAGCAGTAGGTTTAAACCACTGCCTCTCTCTCAGGGACGTGAAAACATCAGGATAGAGTGTTTGAGAGCGACTCTATAAGCTTAAGCTTTCCTCGCAATTTAACTAAAATGAATTAGTATGAACTGACCCTGAAACTATGAAGATAATGTCAAGAATTCAAGCCTATAATGTATTTAGTTAAATCATTTATATTCTCAAATTGTTTCGTTAAGGGTCTATTATTAAAGCAGTATAATATCTGTGATTTAATTAATTGAATTTTATAGTATTAAATAAATTATCAGCAGAATTAATAACTTTCTATGACTCAAAAAGGGTAAAAAGGATTTTTTTATCATAAATCTTAATCATGTTTCCAAGTAATCAATATTTATCTTTAATCAACATCATGGTTCTAAATCAATGCTTGCAAAACCGGAAACTTAACCCTTCTATGATGCTGTTTGACACAAAGTCATAGATGTTCCCTACATGTTTGCAGACAGTATAGCCTAAGATCAGCTTTCAAAGACATGCAG
The DNA here is from genome assembly GCA_948146395.1 of Fragum whitleyi. Lineage (NCBI taxonomy): Eukaryota > Metazoa > Mollusca > Bivalvia > Cardiida > Cardiidae > Fragum > Fragum whitleyi. Next base: position 43,046,332 of record OX411544.1, read on the forward strand.
TCTGGTCTTAGCATAAACTGCTTTTCATTACTTTTCAAAAAACTTGAGCCCGAGGTGGGTTGAAGTACTGTACATGTCCTTTGAAATTGGCAATTTGTTTAAAACGAATTTAGAATTCAGCAGGATAAGGGTAAAGACTTGTCTAAGATCTTGTCATCAATGCCCGAGGTTATATAACTTTTCTCGGGCATTGACTGAGAATTTTCTCAAATTTCAAATTTAAATAAATGTGTGAAAATACAAGATAATATTAATAAGTTGTTATTTATAATGTCATGCTGATCCCGGAATATTCCTGCTTTGGCAGGAAGTGTGGACAAACATCAGCCTGCACATATGTGCAGTCTGATCTTAGTCCATACAACCTGATTTTCCTTTTTAAACCAGAAAAGTTTCAAATTTATATTTTCAAAATCAAATGCTGACTTACAATTACGAAATACAGAGCTTTCAGCACTTTGATTTATGTATAATTTTGCCAAGGTTTTTATTCAGCAGGACAAGGGTTAGTATTATCCTTTATGTTAATACCTTAAAATGAGTATTTAAACAGAATTACAGCTTTAATATCAAATAGAAATTTGAGAAAATTTATAACTGAGAATGAGAAAAGTTTTATAACCTCAGGTCCTGAAGTCAAGCTAATCCTTATCATCCTGAACCTTAAATATTCCATCTTTGGCAGGTTGTATAGACCAAGATCAGTCTGCACATATATGTAGTCTGATCTTTAAATGTATACCACCCAATTTTCCTTTTCAAATCTGGAAGTTTAAAACCAACAACAAAATAAATACTGACTCACAAAAAATGTGCACCCCGTCCTTTCAACACTTTGCTATGAATTCAGATTTTTCAAGGTTTTTATTCAGCATGTCAAAGGTTAACAATGAAATTTGAGTACTAATATAAGAAGTCTGTCTGTTAAAATGAGGTTTTATACTGCTTTCAACAATCTTTCAGTTATTCTATGTCGACTGGAGCATCTAACAATTGATTTTTTTTATTTCTCACACCAGTACTACCATTACATCCTTTCCTAGCCTTCAGCTGCTATCCCACATAATAGTTCTGTGATTATCAAACCATTCGTGGAAGACAAATAGGCAGAAAGATTGAGTGTCACAGTAGTGAATCGTTAGTTTGTTTGAATCAGGGTTTATGCCACTATCAACAATCTTTCAGTTATATCACAGTGTCTGGAGCATCTTACAATGGATCCCATGTATTTTCATACACAAGTACTACCATTACATATCTTTTTCTAGCCTCCAGCTGCTACGATTATCAACCCACTGGTGGAAGATTGAAAGTAGGAAAGGATGAATGCGGCTGCCTTGGATGGAACCCAGGACCTCTAGATTGACAGTCCGACGAGCTACCAATTGCACAATGTCGTAGGGAATCTAACCATCTAGCCTTTCATGTCCTACCACTGGACTTTTATGGCGAAACTATATGAGAAGAATCACTTAAAAAATTTACAGTAATTTATTGACTCTAAAGCAGCCTATAATACACAATCTATAGTACATGTAATATTGACAATCACATTGACTAGATATTGGTTAACCTTCAATTTCCCCCACAAAAAGGATTGGCAAATCGACAATGCCATAGATCATTTGTTTGATATTGAATATTGATCAATAATTATATGCTAATGCAATTTGTCAATATTACGGGAAAGGGGGAGGGAGGGGGAAAGGGAGGGAAGGAGGGAGGGGGGAAAGGGAGGGAGGGAGGAACAGGGGAGAGAGAGAGAGAGAGAGAGAGAGAGAGAGAGAGAGACAGACAGACAGAGAGAGACAGAGAGAGACAGACAGACAGAGAGAGAGAGAGAAACTTATTGCAAAATTATGTATTATTGTGGATTGTGTATCCTTAAAACAATATAAATATTGGATAGAATACTGTAAATGGGGTCCCCTGTAAATGTGTCCATATTGGTTAAAAGATAGGAAGTGGCTAGCCGTACGGGTCCGTACGACTAGTCTTGTAGGCTAAACGTACGGACCCGTACGGCTAGCCAGTCCTCACTGGATAGGCTAGCCGTACGGGAGTTTTTCAACCAATCAGAATACTGTATTTGATTTTCGATTATATACCATCTGCGGGTTCATCTATCAATTGTTCAATGATTATTTATCTTTTATTACGCGCTTAGAAAAAAGAAAGATAATCATACTCTAGTAAGTGCACTAGTAAGTGCCTGTAACAACAATTATGATGGTTAAATGGTATGTTACCTAAGTTTTTTTTTGCAATCAGCGACCTAATTAACTACTGTTTTTTTATGTCACGTTTCCCGAGTTTGTTTTTCACACCGTTTTGGACTGAAACAAACAGTATTTCTTGATTTTGAAAGCCCAATCGGCAATTACTTGTTATTAATTAGAGGCCAATAGCAGATTTTTTACCTCAATATTAGACATACAGGTTTGTCATTTTTGTTGAAAATCTTATCTAATTTGCAAACGTGTCGGGAACTTGTAGATTTACTAATTTCACCAAATGTTAAAGAACGGACGATAACCTGTAAACGTGCCCAGAAAAGTTTCAACGTGTTACGGAAGTCTTCCGATTCAAAAAGAATATTCGTGGTGGCAAAAATTCACTAGAGACGGGCGCCAAAGAAATTAAGGTAAAAAAAATTAAGCATTCTTTCTATTTCCTTATTTGAAGATTGTCGCATCAATTTCAATTGAAGAAATTCACACTTAAATACGCTCAGACCTTTAGTTTTTCCCATTAACACAGTTATACAGGCACTGAATTAATTTTCCGACTTGCAGATTTTGGTTATTTGAATTTTTCGTATTTTGATTTTAAACTACAAACAAATGGTCATTTTAAATGTGTAATTTCTGCAATGTTCCAACGACAACGAAAATTTAAATTTCCTTCTCTCTAGCCTTTTCCCACAAAAATAATAACATTGTAAATCTCCGGTAATAAGAGTTTTGTAGAATATCGTATATTAAGAATTATTCAATGCAGGGACTTAGGGTCTGTGTTCAATGCGACATTTTGATTGCCCAGCGAATAATTTCCTTATCAAGGAAGATATATTTTTACGCTTTTGTCATCCGGTAATAGACTTAAACTTTTGTAATATATTTATTTTATATACTTTTAAGCCACATATATATAGACAGAACGGACAAAAATCGAAGTAACATAACATTTATTATTCATTCCCGTTCTGTATTCTGATTGGTTAAAAAACTCCCGTACGGCTAGCCTGTCCAGTGAGGACTGGCTAGCCGTACGGGTCCGTACGTTTAGCCTACGAGACTAGCCGTACGGACCCGTACGGCTAGTCACTTCCTAAAAGATAAATAAATTGAAAATTTCAAGAAACATAACTAATAGGAGACTTCGGCACAGGTATTGATGACGTCATCAAAATATGAATGGTTGGCGTTGCCAACCATTTTTACATACACTTAGAGCAAAAAATCCAATTTTCAAGTAGTTAGATTATACATTTGTAATGATTTATTCCAAGTGACAAATGTGTCAAAATGTAGATAAATCACCGTTTCTTTTGGTTATGCAGTTGTCATCATGTGACAATGTCTTTGAAACGAATACTTTGTGTCGGAATATAACCACCCGGAGAGGCATATGAATCCAAATGAATCGTTGTTGAGAAACCAAAGTATCGGAAATAGGACACGAATAAAGCTGTACTTACGGTTTTTTGGCCACTCAGCAACGAAATATGTTATATCCTACCTATTCCGCGTTAATTTGAATTTTAATGTTGATTTTTCTTTATCCCGGTTACGATATTAATCCCGCCTTATGTCATCAAAACACAGATTTAAGTTTTGTATTTATCCTCAATGGACTTAATAACAAAATCCATTAGTCATTTTTACCTAGGAATATTGAGAATCGTCAAAAGATGTCTAAATATTAAATCCAAATTGATAATGATGGAAACACACACACGTTCAGAAATTAAGGCCATGTTAGATAATAAGCGAATGTTCTATACTACACGGCGTATCTCTTTGATCTGACCATAACCGGATGCGCCAATCAATATTGTCAATGTCATAAAACGGTAGCCGCTTATAACACACACGTGCACGTGATCGCCCTTTCTTACGCAACGTTTTATATCACGTTCCTAATTTTCTTTGATCTGACTGTGGACGTGCACCAATCAATAAGCCATGTCATATGCCACTGATTGGTTGCTTTCAGTTTGACACAACTAGTCTTTAAAGCACAATGTGTGAATCTTGGTTTACACATCAAATGTTATGCATAATCAGACGTGTATAGAAATAACATGCTGTCATACAAAAAACCAAAATATTCAACATGCTTCAAAATATTGCAACTAAAGAATTGTAACATTCGACAATCCTCCGAAGGCCCATCTCGTTGAAATTATAGAACTATTACAGTCACTCAAACAAGTAATTTTTGTTATCGTTGTAATAATTAGCAGAAATGTAGATTTCCAACCAATCAAATTATTGACGGATCCAGAGCGGGTTTCAGTGAGGAGTGAAAGGGGGTGTCATTCATTTATCACAGAAAAATTCAATTTAAACTGGGCAGTAATAGGAAAAGGCACCGGAAAATATTTTAAGTTCGAAACCTCTTTAAAGAAATCCTGTATCCATCACGGAAAATGATATAAATGTTATCGATATGATAAAATCAAATTCATTTATAACTTGCTATAAAAAGATTCATTCATTCATTCATTCATTCATTCATTCATTCATTCATTCATTCATTCATTCATTCATTCGTTCGTTCGTTCGTTCGTTCGTTCGTTCATTCATTCATTCATTCATTCATTCATTTTCCGTTACATGCACAATGTTCCATCATTTATCTGAAGTTCTGACTTCCGTAAGTCATGCACATCCATCCATCCATCCATCCATCCATCCATCCATCCATCCATCCATCCATCCATCCATCCATCCATCCATCCATCCATCCATCCATCCATCCATCCATCCATCCATCCATCCATCCATCCATCCATCCATCCATCCATCCATCCATCCATCCATCCATCCATCCATCCATCCATCCATCCATCCATCCATCCATCCATCCATCCATCCATCCATCCATCCATCCATCCATCCATCCATCCATCCATCCATCCATCCATCCATCCATCCATCCATCCATCCATCCATCCATCCATCCATCCATCCATCCATCCATCCATCCATCCATCCATCCATCCATCCATCCATCCATCCATCCATCCATCCATCCATCCATCCATCCATCCATCCATCCATCCATCCATCCATCCATCCATCCATCCATCCATCCATCCATCCATCCATCCATCCATCCATCCATCCATCCATCCATCCATCCATCCATCCATCCATCCATCCATCCATCCATCCATCCATCCATCCATCCATCCATCCATCCATCCATCCATCCATCCATCCATCCATCCATCCATCCATCCATCCATCCATCCATCCATCCATCCATCCATCCATCCATCCATCCATCCATCCATCCATCCATCCATCCATCCATCCATCCATCCATCCATCCATCCATCCATCCATCCATCCATCCATCCATCCATCCATCCATCCATCCATCCATCCATCCATCCATCCATCCATCCATCCATCCATCCATCCATCCATCCATCCATCCATCCATCCATCCATCCATCCATCCATCCATCCATCCATCCATCCATCCATCCATCCATCCATCCATCCATCCATCCATCCATCCATCCATCCATCCATCCATCCATCCATCCATCCATCCATCCATCCATCCATCCATCCATCCATCCATCCATCCATCCATCCATCCATCCATCCATCCATCCATCCATCCATCCATCCATCCATCCATCCATCCATCCATCCATCCATCCATCCATCCATCCATCCATCCATCCATCCATCCATCCATCCATCCATCCATCCATCCATCCATCCATCCATCCATCCATCCATCCATCCATCCATCCATCCATCCATCCATCCATCCATCCATCCATCCATCCATCCATCCATCCATCCATCCATCCATCCATCCATCCATCCATCCATCCATCCATCCATCCATCCATCCATCCATCCATCCATCCATCCATCCATCCATCCATCCATCCATCCATCCATCCATCCATCCATCCATCCATCCATCCATCCATCCATCCATCCATCCATCCATCCATCCATCCATCCATCCATCCATCCATCCATCCATCCATCCATCCATCCATCCATCCATCCATCGAACCCTCCGCTCGTCCGTCCGTCTTACAAGCCGACTTTGAATTCATATATCCGTCGGTCATGGAACATTCTTAGTGTCATAAAAAATCTACAGTTTTTATTCAACAGTTCAATTAGAGCAGATCGAGTACCTTTTCACTGTTTTTTAACAAGGTGAAAGTGTCAAACAAATAATCGATAATGACACCACTTGTCATTCAAGAATCAACATTCCCTAATTAGGTAATGTCATTAGTCATCTAAAAAAAAATTGACACATGCCGAAATTTTTTGACATAGTGTTACAGATATTGTTTGGATAAATTTTTAATGGTTATATTTTAAGCGATTGGGAAAGACTATCAATGCCGATTTACCGAACGATTTTTTTCGCATAAACAATCAATACATAAACCTATTTTTCATAAAATAATAATAAGAATTTAAAGAAAGCATTAAATCAGGATTAATAAATCAAGATAAATCAGCGGTAAAAAATGATTAATATTTGCAGAAAATCAACCAAATCGACGTTATTCCTTTTTGATAGTGGTGTTTTCAAAGAATGGATATTAATTCTAAATTCGTGTCATTTTCATTACAAACATATTTTCTGAAAAGTCCGAATGTTTGACTTTTCAAAAATGGATTGGTTTGATACCTTTTTCTTCAAGTAAAGCGAAAAAAGTGATTTAGATTGGGCGATATTTACATAAATTAAATAGAGCTGGGCGATTCAACGCCAACCATTTTTATTGGCTATTGGGCTATGACGTCATACCGAAGTTCCCTATTGGAAATGGGATGCTGTTGGTTATTATCTATTTAGAAAAGAAAGAAATATGTCAAATGACATAGAATGATAGATATGTCAAACTAAAAGATACTGTATGTCAAAAATACTGTTGTAGAATATATAAATTCTTCAAATTTGCGATTTGGGGCATACTTACTTGTACTTGTCTTTGTTATATTTGATTAAAATCCGGTGTCAGGCTTGGTCCAATCAAAAACTAACATGTTTCATTGAGTTTTGTCCAAACATCCTGGTTGAAATCAGCTGGAAATTATTATTAATTGAATTATATGATTTATTCTTTGATACGCCGACACCGTTTAGTTTAGATAGAGGGCGCTTCATAGTTGATAGAAACCAAAATGGCTTCCGAAAGTTGACGAAAAAAAGTTTTATTTTTTATTGAAATGGGAGTTTATGGTAATTAAATTGATAAAGAAACCATTTGAAATGCTTTCTGTAGTATTCGCAGACTTAATAAATGGTTAAATTAGGTTGTTGCATCGTCTCTTTATCATTCTTTTAGTGCACCATAACGGCTTGTTCGGTCATGATACAAATCAAAGTGCTGTAAGCACTGTAATTGTGCGGTATGAATAATTGAAACCGTTATTGTTGATCCAGGAGTATAAATTAACATTTATATTCGGGAAAAATCCACCCTGTTGTTGTCATACATTTAGTCAATCTATAGGAGAAACTGCCTTGATAGCTTCTTCTACTTCTTCTACGTTTTACTCCCAAACCATCAACATTGATTATTACTGGGAGGCGCTTGTCAGGATAAACTGTGTTAGTAAATATGTTAGGAGCATAATTAAAAGACAAAAGATCAAAGTACCTGGATCAATGGTAAAAGTAAGATAAAAGATGAGAAAGATGCAAAATTTTAAAGGGTTAAAAACATTGGTTGTAGGGCTCCGTATCGATCAGTTTTATCGATACGATATATGTATTGATAAAAAATTAACGATATTCGATATATCATATGATATTCCTATTTTCATTCAAACTCACAAAAAGAGTTTGTTATTCTTTATAAGACACACATTTTGAGCAACTGCAATTACAATAATATAACCCAGTCTGTCCAGTATGCTTGTGACAAATAACAGAGCCTCAGAGTATGGGTTCTTTAGATTTACATGATGGTCTAATGTGTAAAAACTTAATTTATACTTGCTCTCTTCCTATTGAATGTGCAACCGTATGACAAAATCAAAATTGGCTCGGACTTATTAAAATTAAAAAGGAAAGAATTAAATGGAATGCCTAAAGCCAGGTAGTCGTAATTACAAATCTTCACTAAACAAGGGCAAGTCATGACATTTATTTTATTTCTCAACAATATTAAAATCTTTTTAATCGAAAATTACGATAGTAATTAATTTAGGTGTAAAACAAAAGAAAGTACCGGTAATTTTCCCCTTTGTTTCATTAATCCAGAAAAATCATCGATCCGAGGCTTTCTGGCCAAAATCCACAAGAAATACACAGTTAAGTCTCAAAGTGGAGTAAAGGACTTGGAAGAGTTTATTTTACAAAAAGGTTGGACAGCTGATCAAAGGTGCCGACGCAGGATGTCTTGGCTATTTTTAGAAAAATTTCCAGAGCTGACACGCGACAGTCGGTTAACCTTGTGGGAATGGAATTCAGACCCTTTCCTTCATGTTGAGAATATAACATCCTTTTATAAACTATTTTGTTGGCTTGAATAACGGATTAAACTTAAATAAAAATGGATGTTTATTTTTTTTCTTTTTACAACAGCGCAGGTAGGCCATTTCTTTTACAATGCCGAATGAACTTGAATGACCATTTACTTTTTAGGGTCCTGAGAAATACTGCCTTTTTGCACTAGGAACAAACTTAAAATGACAAACATTGAGTTTTACCCTTTTCGCAGCTGTAACCATTTAACATTGAGTTCTTTTAATAATTTTTCCATTAATGTTTCATATGTCGATCGATATTTTTTCTGATACAGAAACATTCGATCCGATATATCTATCGAACGTAAAATACCGGTATTCGATATATATCGAGTACCGGTACGGAGCCCTAATTGGTTGAGGGTTGGTTTATGGAGAAAGTGTCGCCAGCCTTTCCTTAAAAGTGGTTAGGCTAGGACTGGATTTGACATGTGGTCTTAGATGATTCCAGGATCTTATGGTTCTAGGAAAAAAGGAGTTTTGATGGTATTGGGTTCTGGATTGGGGTATTAGGTAATTTAAATTTCTTGTAGCCACCAAGTGATTGTGGTCTACATAGACAAGATTATTTTGAATCTTGTATAGCATCACCAGTGAGGCATGAATTCTGCGGCTTTCCAGGGTGTTCCATCCTAGGTTACCTAACATCTGAGACACACTGCTCTGGTAGCTATAATCATTACGTACATACCTGGCCGCTGCTCTCTGTACGCCCTCAATTTTGTTAATGAGGTGTTTCTGCCAGGGATTCCATATTACTGAACAATACTCGACTTGTGGTCTAACATAGGTATGAAAGGCTGAGGTTTTGACCTGTTTATTGTTTGTTTTGACATTTCGCTGGATGAATCTAAGTGAGTTTCTAGCCTTGGCTGTTATGTTATTGATGTGGTTTGTCCATGTCAAGTCTTTGGAGAGGGTAACACCGAGGTACTTAGCTGTATCAGCAGAATGAAGTGTCTTATTATGGAGGGTATAGGGAAAGATGATAGGATTCTTTTTACGGGTGATTCGTAGTACTTCACATTTGTCTGGGTTGAATTCCATTGCCCAGTCCCGCTTCCATCCCTCAAGTTTCTGTAGATCGTCTTGAAGGTCTGTTGTGTCTGTCGGCCCATTTATAGCTAGGTAAAGAATTGTGTCGTCTGCAAATAGCCGGGTTCTACTTTTAACTGTTTCTGGGAGGTCATTGATGTATGCAAGGAATAGGCAGGCTCCTAGGATAGAGCCCTGAGGGACGCCTGATAGCACTGGTAGTTTCTCAGAGAATTCTCCCTCGATGACGACCTGTTGGCTTCGATTTTTAAGAAAAGAGCTTATCCATGTGCAGACAGGTTTATTGACTCCTAGTCTTTTGAGTTTGTGAATAAGTTTGTGATGGTCTACCTTATCAAATGCCTTCGAAAAATCCATGACTATGACATCTGTTTGTTGTCCCTTGTCCAGGTTACCAAAAATTTCTTGCGTAAAGTTCAATAGTTGTGTCTCACAGCTGCGTTTCGAGTGAAAACCGTGCTGGTATGGGCTGAGGATGTTATGTTCATCAAAGAAAGCCATAAGGTTAGAAACAATTATATGTTCAATAAGTTTTGAGGATATGCAAGTTAAGGATATTGGCCGGTAGTTGCTAGCTTTGCATTTTGGACCTTTTTTGTATACTGGTGCAATATTTGCGTGTCGCCAATCATCAGGGACTATACCAGTTGACAGGGATAAGTTGAAGATATATGTGAGTATTGGGGCTATCTGACTGTGAAGTTCTTTAAGTAGACGTGGAGAAAGTTGATCTGGCCCTGAAGCTTTATTGGGGTTTAAACCCAATAGGAGTTTGTCAACTCCATCTACAGAGATGTGAATGTTGGGCATGAGTTTTGTTGGGGGGACTAAGGCATTCTTGCAGATCTGGCTCAGGCTCAGGGGCTGTGGTCGGGAGAAAACAGATTCAAACTGTTTATTCAATATGTTTGCCTTGTCTTTTGGGTTTGTAAATGTGAGTCCCTCTGACTTGAGGGATGCGATACCACTATTTTCTGATTTGTTCTGCTTAATAAAGCTGTAGAATTTTTTATTGCGGCCTGGCTGTGAGTCAGCAGAGAAGATTATGGTTTCTAGATAAGACCAGTAGGCATTGCGTATTTGCTTCTGTATTGAAGCTTTTAAGCTCTTGTATTTCTGGCTAGAGCTAGGCACTGTAAAACCCTTCTTAAGTTTAGAGTACAATTTATCTCTTTTGTGAATTAGGCGTCTAATATCTTTGGTAATCCAAGGTAGATTAATACGGTGTTTGGTAGTTTTAGTTGGGATGTAGGCATCACAGATTTCATGTAGTTTTAGCTTGAAATCATTCCAGGCTGTGTTGGGGTTTGTGTGTCTACTATTTTGGAATTCAGTATAGAATTCAGCCAATTCGGTTTTAATTCTATCCCAGTTTGCTTTACTATAGCAAAGTATTTTTCTTTGGGGTTGTGCATGTCTTCCTCTATTGACACACAGTTCATGGAATATAGTTTCGTGATCTGAGTTTCCTAAGCTTGGGAGGGACTTGATACTTGAAACACTAGATGGGAGGTTTGTGAAGAAGAGATCAAGAACATTATAGTTCCTTGTTGGGATTTTCACAACTTTCTCAAGGTTATGATGGACAATATTTTCAAGGAAGTTTTCATACATGTCCTTAAATTTACATGAGGTTTTGATTGATTCAGATTCCCATTCAAAGCCGGGCATATTGAAATCTCCAGCAAGCCATATTATTCCATTTTTGGGGATTTTTTGTAGAGATAGCCATAGCTGGCCTAAGGAATCTTTGTCATTTTCAATTGGCTTATAGTATGACCCAATGTATATATCTCTGGATCCAATAATACTGATCTTTGCCCAGCAAATATTGCAGTCAGTTTTAAGATCAGGCTGCTCCTGACTCAGCAGAGTTTTTGAGATCGCCACTAGAACTCCGCCTCCTTGACTTTCTACTCTGTCATCACGATAGATAGCATATCCTAAGTTGTCTGGGAAAATTTCACTTGAGTGGACATTTGGCTTAAGCCATGTTTCCGTACAGCATATAATATCGGGTTTTACTTGTTCTATCATTTGGTGAAGATCTGGGACTTTATTCTTTATGGATCTACAGTTTATATTTACTACTGTTATGCGTTGGTTAGGATGTAATTTGCTTTTTGTTAGTCGTACATATTTGTTTCCCTTTTGATTAGGGGTAGAAGAAGCCTTGGGAGTATGGCCCAGCTCTGGATATGAGGTGTTAAACAGCAGCTCTGGGTTTGTCTATCACGGATGGGTCGATAATGGGTCGATAATCGTAGACCTATGTGAGATAGTAGCTGGAGTCTAGGAAATGGTGTGGTGGTTGTACTGGTGATAGAAATGCCAGGAAACCATTGTTAGGTGCTCCAGCCTCCGCGATATAACTGAAAAAATGTTAAAAGTGGCATTAAACTCAATTCAATCAATCAATCTGACTTGATAGCTCAGTGGTTAGAGCATTGTATGTTTGATATGCCTAGAGCCGTGGGTTGTCTTTTATGAATGACAGACGTTTCACTATTTGGACGTTTCCTACCCAGACATTTCCTACCAAGACGTTTCACTACTTTTTGTGAAACGTCTTGTATATTTCAGAGTTTTGTATACATTAAAGATGTTTATATTTTTACATTTATTTTGTATTTATGTGTTTTATGAGCAATCAAGATTTAGTCTCCACAGAAAAAAGAATAGGTCTTCATTTGCAAGTGTTAACTATCACATGTCTATGTGTATCATACATTTACCTGAATACAATTAAAAAATGTGTGAAAGTTTCATTCAATTCACACCAATCTATATATGTTAGATATTATGGCTTTATTGGTAAGAAACTGAAAAGGAAGTTAATGAGTGAGTGTATGCAACATACATGTCATATGCTCTTTTTTTAATCTATTTCAATAAAACAAGACCCAAAAGATAGTGATTAGCCAAACAACATTGAAGACAAATCATTTAATTAATTTTTATGTTATTTATCATAGTAAGAGCATGAATTTCTTTTCCCAACTCAAAATGGGAAGAGACTTAAGTCTTATTTCATGTACTTGATCTTACAATTATTCATTTAATCGTATAGAATAATAATTTTGTCCATCAGTTCAATTTGCAATATATTGTGTACAAGAATGTCTAAATTGAGAAATAAAAATATCTATGATGAAGGGGAGATGTTGTTAAAAGTAAATTTTTATTTTGAACAAATGTTTCCAACTGAATTCGATTCTTCAATATTTCAAAACGTTAACAATTTGCCATGTCATATAAAATCTCTTCCATTGGTAAGCCCTAAGCCATTCATAAGCTTTTTAGGATATTCTTGTTCATGTTGGTAGAAATAGATAAGTTATAACTGAAGCGGCAGATTTAAGAATTCAATAATTTTGAAAAAAAGAGACAAATACTCAAAAATAAAGTCATGTCAATCAAATTATCTTCTTTGATATTTCAAAGGCTGTAAGATGCCTTCTAATGTACTTTGCAGTAATTCAAATTTGACATTGAATTGTAATATGTATTACAGCATAACCAGTTTAAAGCCATATAGATAGTTTCAGATTGAATGTGTTAAAGTGAGGCAAAGATTGCAAAGGTGTCATGATTACTACAGTAGTTATTTGCAGCTACATTTACACTATACTAATTAACCCTTGACTGCAGTTACTTCAAGTTTTTGATGTGGTGAGCATGAGTCGACCAAAGAAAATAATTCTCATGCAATTTTCATTAAAGAAAAATATATATTTGCCTAAATGCTGCTTTCAGATAGGAGATCATGGGTGACAATTACTTTTATTAAGATTTGCTTCATGATACAGGTATTAAATGATATTAATAAAATTGAATCCCAACAAATAAAGAATCCCATAGAAGAAAAAAAGGTATTATCACCCCTCCAGCCTTAATCAAACATTTGAACACTACAAAAGGCAGTTGATAATCTCTTCTTTTAATTTAGAAAAGTTACAATTTAAGCTGTCTGTACAATTTATTTTTACATAAGATCTGCTTACATTATATTTTCCATTAAATTACTAGTCAGCTGATTGTCTTTATGTTAAACATGCAATCTTCTGTCATCAGACTGTAATTAATAACAATCTGCATTCTTATTAGGAACAACAAAACATAACAATTAATGTGTCATTATGATTTATATACCTGCCATCGATGAAACCAGCTATATCATACTTAGTATAATTCAGAAGTAAAATCATAGATTAAACATGAATTTATTAAAAGCAAATAAATAAAATATTCATTTGCAAAATCAAAAAATGTTTTTTCCCTCTAAAAAAAAAAAAAAAAAGAAGTAAAATTATATATTAAACATAAATTTATTAATAGCAAATAAATAATTCATTTGCAAAATCACAAAATGGTTTTTTCTTTTAAAAAAACCAAAAACATGGTAAAATGTATATTTAATAACCTATTCTTAAAAAGGGTAGTGAAACGTCTATACAAATGCAAAAAGGTAGTGAAACGACTGGGTAGGAAACGTCTGAATAGTGAAATGTCTCAGGTGTGAACAGTCTCAATATTGAAACGTCTGACACCCGTCTTTTATCTGTGGCCATTAAAAAGAATATTGAACAAAGATAGGAAACATTAAATTCCTTCACAGATTGTTTTGAGAAAGCATTTTTCATTTGGTTTGATCAAATTTGCTTTAAAAAATGAGATTGGTCCATCAAAAGTCAACATAATCAATTTTTTATCTAAAATATAAAGAATTTCTGAATTTAAAAATGGTAGTCTTCTAAAATGAACAGATTCTAGTATTTATTTACATTTTTTAAGTCCAAGTTTAAGGATGAGTCTTAAGACATACTATGCAGGTGTAGTATCCAATCTCTTCAGGTTTCATCCCAGTATTGTTCTTAATTTAACCTTCTTTTTTGATAGGCCACCAGGGTTCGTGTTTGACCCTTAAACCAGGGTTTTGACTCCCGATAATCCCATTTTGACCCTCAAAAATTTCCTGCAGGGGGTTATTTTGACCCACTGAATTTCCAGTTGTGCAACCTTATGATATAAAAGATTATAAAGATCAATTATATTCTTCATAGTATAGTCCGTTTGACTTCTATATGGACCAACAATTCGCCGAAAATCTCAGAAATTAATAAATGAAACGCATATTTTTCTTGTCATATCATTTTTTCCAGCTTATACCATGACGAATTTTGTTTTTCAGAATTTTTGAATGTAAAACAATGATTTTGTCTGTCCGTCTACATGTTAACTTTCAGCATTTCATACCTACTTGTTACTGTATTAAACGGAACGGCGAATTGTATAACCAAAAATAGTACTGATTTGCATAGGGGCCGAGTCAAAAGAGTAAGATTTTAAGTGAATTGTATTACTATAAAATCAAGTTTTTCAATATAATTAAGTTTGTCTAAGTTTTTTGCTACCGTTGGATATCAAATCTGTGTATATTCTCTCTTTCTTCAAAAACTGTTTGACCAGATAATTGGTTATTGAATTTATTCATTCTGAGATGAACCCTATATTAACATGTTAAGACCAATCAAAAAGCATTATTAAACGAAGTAGTTGGGAATTTCACGAGGAAAACTTGATGAAAAGGCGAATACTAACGGTAAAAATCACGTGCTATTTAAGTTTAAGATGACTTGACCGTCGATATGCTAATTAGCATGTCCAAATAAGGAATAATGGACATTTCATCTGTCAAAAGTTTAGTATAAAACCACGTGTTTTTACTATATATGTTGACATTTTCTTACTATTGAACAGCCTCCATCACCCCTCGTGTTTAAGAACGGATAGTGCGAAAATACTAACATTAACTAGATAGACAAAATCATTATTTTGAAATCATTTTATTTTCAAAAAATATTTTTGGGAATGGTATTAAGCTGAAATTAAGATTTTACTACATACAAATCCTTTATTCAAACACAATTTTATGTAATTGATGAAAAGGTTGGTCCATATAGAAGTCAAACGGACTATACTATTACAAAAGATCTAGATAAATGATACAACATAAACAATAAAGTGTGTCTACACTTTATTGTTTATGTTGTTTCAGTTATAGAGATTACTTTAAAGACTGGTAAGTTTTCATGTTTTGGTGTTATTTACCCCTTTAAAACCAGTTTTGACCCCAAGAATTTTGTAGTCAAGGGGTCAATGACCCACTTACTAATTTAAAAAGCTAGCACAATCCCTGGGCCACGGTTAAAGGAAAACCAAGTTTTTCTTATGTTATGTATAGTTCCTTATCAAAATATTCAATTATTCCTAAAGAAAGGAAGTCACATATTTTAAGTAGACTGTGGCAACACAAACACAAAATGAGCAAAGTATTTTATAGCTCCAAATTTCTTTGTTATGATGACGTCATTACAGTTGTCTAGAGCTATTTTTAGAAATACCCACAAATTAGGCAAATATAGCATATCTGGATCCAAAGGTCAGGGGTTTGACTGGTAGGTGGTGGTATTCAAACTTTTTTAACAAAAAATTTTATACATGCTGAATAAAGACTTAATGTGATAATTATTTTTTTCTATAATTGTATTTTTACTGCCCCATTTGTGGTTTGACTCCAGACTTCAGAGGTGCGCTTTTTACATTAAGTTGAAAATGTTCGCTAAATAAGATTATTCAGACATAATGAGAAACGATTTTCAATATTTTGAGTGAAAACATTCAACATTGTCAAGGCTACTCATTTTAGGTCAATGGAAAACCATCTTCCTCCATCCACGGACTCTACGCCACTAGTGACTCTCAGTATTATGTTTTCACTTATGTCAAAGTGTCTCTCTGGTGACTTTCTTGCATGTGTGGTAACTTAAATCTAGTTGTGGATGTCAGATGGAGATTGGTCACAGTCTGAAGGTTTAGTTTCCGTGAACCTGAGTGTTGCCAGGATGTATCCTGCTAACTCTATCTTGATGGTGTCACTCCAGTGTTGTATCTCTTTGTTTTCCTCTGAGCTTAGTAGTGAATGAGTGTCTTGGGTATTTATTCCACAGCTCCTCTGTAGTGTGGTTAGTAGGGATTCTCTGTCTCCTTCATATAATATATATAATATATATAAATCTTAATCTAAAAAACACTATATCTTAAAAAATCTTAATGAGATTCTTAAGAATCTTACTCTGAGAAACGCACCTCAGGGGTGCATTTTTTAGAGCGAGATGAAAAATTCCACCAATTAAGACATCATTAGAAATGAATTCCGATATTTTTAGTGAAAACATTTCTCGTCATGAAGGCTACTTGTTTCAAGCCAATGCAAAACATTCTTGGTTTCCTCATTAAGATATCTTAAGATTCTTATTTAGCCTGGGCCTTCTCTGGGGGTCGCCATTGTCACCAAATGCGAAAATGAAATGAAAGTGGCGATAAAAAAATGAAATTGGCGAAATGTCTGGCTACAAAAAATCTGAACTTCGACCCATCAGCGATGATTGACTTTTAGGCTGAGAGGATATTGTGTAGACACACTCACAAGTGACTGGCAATTAATTGAGGCAAAAGGCATGTGTCAACTAGTAACTTCTTTGCTACCCATAACACGTCTGTGATTGTTTACAAAAATTATCTGTCAATTAAATGTTGATTGATATTCAAATATCGTCAGTGTTCTGCTAAAATCTAGTAACAGCTTGTTTAACGCTTTTGGTAGAAAATCCGCGATATGATCCCCTTCGGCAATGCGCTATATAAAAGGAACTTAAGCTTTATTAATCACAATTTTAAGTTATAGATATGGCTCCAAATTTGGCTCCTGAAATCCAAATTTGGCTCCATTTTTTTCGATTTGGCGAAAGTGTTTGCGAAAAGAAATTTCGGTCCAGAGAAGGCCTTGTTTAGCCACTACAAAATCTTTATCAAAAAATAAAAACCACTCCATCTTAAAAATCTTGTGACAGCTCACAAGCAATTTCTTCTTTTTCCACAAAACTTTCCCAATAGTAAAAAGATGGTTTTCTTTCAAAGTGATAAGTAGATACAACCAAATGTTAGATTCAACTTAGATATATGACAAATAGTGTTAGAAACTTCAAGGATATTTCTCTGATGATTTGTTTGAGGAAACATCCTATATATAGCCGAGGAGTCCATTGGACTTGCAAAGTAAAGGAGTCCTGCCCACAAAATAAGGACTCCCAGACTAACTCCCCTTAGTGTTGAACCCTGTTGTTTCAATAACAGTACTTATTTCAGGAAGAACAAAGGAAATGAAATGTCTGTATGACAGAACTTAACCCTTTCCCAATTGAAAATTGAAATTTGTTGCAGAAGACAAAAATCTATGAATTTTGACAAGATTAGTCTGGGGATCAAGAGTATAAAATAAAAATCCCCTTGCAGGGGTCAACAAAATCTAAAGAACAGTTTATTTTCAAGATTTATGGAGAATATCTTTCACAAAACATCTGAAAAAAAAAAAACCTAAAAAGAACTGTGTAGTTTTTTAGCTCCACTGGCTGAAGGCCACTCGGGCTATTGTCCTGGCGTTGTGTCCGTCTGTCTGTCCGTGCGTCCGGTCATAAACTTTTTCTTTGAAAATCTTCTCCTCAGAAACTACTGGATGAATTTCAACCAAACTTCACAGGAATAATCCTTGGGTGACCCTCTTTCAAAGTTGTTCAAGAAATCTTGATCCAATGAAAAACATGGATTTTATGGGCTTGGCTAATTTCCATATATGGTAAAAAGTGAGTTTTCTCAGATTCTATTCAATGGAAATTAATTAAATTTTACATGAATGATCCTTGGGTGACCCTTTATCAGTCTACAAAAAATTATTGTGATCAGATGAAAAATATGATTTTTATGGGCGGAGGTCATTTTTAGCTCCACTGGCCGAAGGCCAGCGAGCTATTGTCATGGCGGAGTGTCCGCTGTGTGTCTGTCCGTCCGTCCGTCCATCCGTGCTTCCGTCCGTGCGTAAACTTTTTCTTTAAACATCTTCTCCTCCCAAACCAATGGGCCGATTTTAACGAAACTTGGTAGAAATGATCCTTGGGTGGCCCTCTTCTTAAATTGTTCAAAGAATTTTGATTGGCCCCAAAATATGGGCGTGGCAGGGCGTGGCAATTTTTCACTTTGAAGTCTTTAAAAATCTTCTCCTCCCAAACCATTTGGCCGATTTCAATGAAACTTTACGAAAATGTTCCTTGGGTGACCCTTTACTTAAATTGTTCAAGAAATTTTGATTGGCCCATACATATGGGCGTGGCAGGGTGGGGCTTATTTTGAGCTCGAAATCTTTAAACGACATCTCCTGAACCACTGGGCCGATTTCAATGAAACTTTATCAAAATGTCCTTTGGGTGACCCTTTACTTAAATTGTTCAAGAAATTCTGATTGGCCCATAAATATGGGCGTGGCAGGGCGGGGCTTATTTTGAGCTTGAAATCTTTAAACGACATCTCCTCCTGAACCACTGGGCCGATTTCAATGAAACTTTACCAAGAAGTTCCTTGGGTGACCCTTTACTTAAATTTTTCAAGAAATTCTGATTGGCCCATAAATATGGGCGTGGCAGGGCGGGGCTTATTTTGAGCTCGAAATCTTTGAACGACATCTCCTCCTGAACCACTGGGCGGATTTCATTGAAACTTTACCAAAATGTTCCTTGGGTGACCCTTTACTTAATTGTTCAAGAAATTCTGATTGGCCCATAAATATGGGCGTGGCAGGGCGGGGCTTATTTTGAGCCTGAAATCTTTAAAGGACATCTCCTCCTGAACCACTGGGCCGATTTCAATGAAACTTTACCAAAATGTTCCTTGGGTGACTTTTTACTTAAATTGTAGAAGAAATTTTGATTGGTCCATTAATGTGGGCATGGTAGGGCGGGGCTTATTTTGAGCCCTAAATTTCCGAATGACATCTCCTTCTGAACCTTATGTTTTAATAAGATGGGTGAAGGGATGCAGGTTCATTGTGATTGAGTATTTTGGTGCAATATGGACCAGAACCAGTTAATCATCATTAAATAGGTTTTGGGAGATTTCGGAGTGTAAATGTTTTCATTTAAAGTAAGCTTTATTTAATGAAAGTCTAAAGATTTAAAGCCAGTGGAGCGATACAGGCCCTCTTGGGCCTCTTGTTCTATATGTTGTATAGTGGAAACTTTGAAAATCATTTCTCGGACTGTAACTGATGGTTATCAACCATTTCACTTCAATGATCCTTGAGTGACCCCCTTATTAGTCTACCAAAAATTATTGTGATCTGATGAAAAATATGTCTTGTATGGGCAGAGGTCATTTCGCTATATGTAATATAGTGGAAACTTTGAAAATCATTTTCTCAGAATGTAATTGATGGATATCAATCAAACTTCATTGGTAAGATCCTTGGATGACCCATTATCATGCAGCCAAAAATTATTGTCATTGAATGAAAAATATGTCTTTTATTGGCCGAGGTCATTTCTCTATATGTTGTATAGTGGAAACTTTGAAAATCATTTTCAACATCAGTTACTAAGAACTCAAAATATCTAATAAACTAGTCAAAACTTTGATTTGCTATTACAAATGTACAAGAATTTCCCCAAAGTTCGGAATTTTCATTGTGATGCTTGTTTATAAAACGTTTCTTAAATTTACATAATTACTGCATGTATGATATCATTGATGTTCCTTTGCCTCTATCAATTTGATTAACTTTTTACTTAAATTAAAAGCTAACCATATATGTGTATAATAACAAGTCTCAACAGAAACAATGTCATACAAATAGTCTGATTGCTCTTGAATATCTGCTTCAAGAATTGGTGTTGAATTGGGAATTTTATTCTCTCATTTCGGTAAAAAATAGTGTCCTTCTTCAAAAGGAACAGTGCTTTTAATGCTTTCTTCAATTTCCTTTAAAGAATGATCAAAAATTGTGTGAGATTCCCTTTTGTAGATACAAAACTTATTATTAAACAATTTCTCCATTAAAAATCTATCCTCAATTTTTATATGACTGTAAACATCAAAATGGAAAAAGACTCAGAGCTTTCTCATTAATTTTGAGGGTTCTGATTGGCAAACTATAAATGTAATAATAGAAAGGCCCACTCTTACACACTGTATCCCATCTAAATCGGTAGCGTAATGTTTGTAAACGGAAACAATGGCGGAACCCATCGATTCGAACTGGACGCAGTGCTTAAATAAGGTACGTTTTTGTCTTTTCTTCAAGTTTAGAAATATCAAGTAAAATTGAAATCGATTACACACGTACAAACTACAATGTACTGAAAATCGCGGAGAAAAACATCCACAGATGGCTGAGTTAACAACGATTTTAGTTCGCGAAATGATCGACTTGTCAACATTACATTAAAAAACGACAGTTTTCTCATACTTTCACCTGTTCTTGAAAAATAATAATAACCTTACGAAATCACTGTTCATTTTTGAACACATCTGTGCAAATTGTAAGCTTGGAGCATTCTTATATTGCTTGTAACCGTTCGATTATTTGAACCACCCTACTGTCGGAGTGTACGGTTAGGAAACCGCTTAAAATTTATCGATGACCGGTTGGGAAACGAGGGTAGGTCCGGTTTGGAACTTACATTATTTATAGGAAATGCATTATTTGTTAGTTTTTTGCAAGCATTTGGTTACTCGCGACAAAAACTAATAGCGAAAACACGATTTTATATATGGGCTTACTTTATATTAACATATAAACTTGGAAGTGTGCAGGTTCAAAACTCTGGCTGCATTACTGAAAAGTTTTAAACTTACCAGCTTAATTTTCACCAATTGATGCTTTTTTGTTTTTATTATATTACATGTACATGTAATATTGTTACATAAATAAGACATACTTCTGCCATACTGCCTTTATATACTGCTGCTCTCACTTTCGTGTATAAGATATACGTGTATCTCATACATGTATATGTGGTCAAGGGTGTCGACTAGACATATGTTTTCAAAACCAAAATTGGTAGACCTTCCACTTCAATGGCATTGATTCTCGCTTGAATCTATCCTTAGCCTTCCCGGGTGGCACTAGTTAGCCAGGCTTTAGCACAAACCCCCTTAAAGCACATTTTACTTAGTGGTGTTCATAATCACGGTGGGTAACCCACGTGACTTTTGGAAAGCGTCCACACGGAAAAATCGTCCGCTTCAAGGTATGTTTTCTTTAATTTCTCAGCTTATACTCTATTGATTTTGATAAGATAAAGTGCACGGAACGCGTCTTTGAGAGGGCTATTCACGCCTCTAACTCACTCTGCCCCAAATCAAGTGGTTTCTTCAAACATTCGAGCAAAGTGTTTGTAAGTGCAAAACGAAAGTGGGAAGCGTTCACATGCACCGAAATTTTTTTTCGCTTGAATGTTTGAAGAAACCAGGCGATTCGGAACAGAGTGAGTTACAAACGGCGATAGTCATCTCAAATGCGCGTTCATTCTTTTCAGAAATGGCAACACTCATGTTACCGGGTTCACCACACTTTGCAGTTATTGTATGTCCATCTTTTTATACGCCGCCGGAGGCGGACGTATATTGGCGTCATCTTCTCCGTCTGTCCGTCCGTCCGTCCATCCGTCCGTCCATCCGTCCGTCCATCCGTCCGTCCATCCGTCTGTACGTCCGTCCACTTTTCTTGTCAACGCAACTCCTCCTAAACTACTGGCTGGATCTTCTTGAAACTTGGTCAATTTTATCACCTCAATTGGTAGATGTGCATGAAGGAAGGATTTTACGGTTCGTTGATTTTTGCCTGAGTTATGCCCCTTGATAACTTAGTCTCTGGGTCCACTTTTCTTGTCAACGCAACTCCTCCTAAACTACTAACTGGATCTTCTTGAAACTTGGTCAATATTATCACCTCAATTGGTAGATGTGCATGAAGGAAGGATTTTACGGTTCGTTGATTTTTGCCTGAGTTATGCCCCTTGATAACTTAGTCTCTGGGTCCACTTTTCTTGTCAACGCAGCTCCTCCTAAGTTTCTAGCTGGATCTTCTTGAAACTTGGTCAATGTTATCACCTCAATTGGTACATGTGCATGAAGGAAGGATTTTACAGTTTGTTGATTTTTGCCTGAGTTATGCCCCTTGATAACTTAGTCTCTGGGTCCACTTTTCTTGTCAACGCAGCTCCTCCTAAGTTTCTAGCTGGATCTTCTTGAAACTTGGTCAATGTTATCACCTCAATTGGTACATGTGCATGAAGGAAGGATTTTACAGTTTGTTGATTTTTGCCTGAGTTATGCCCCTTTAAAACTTAGTCTCTGGGGCTTATTGCCTCAGTTATGCCCCCTTAAAATTTAGTCTCTGGGGCTTATTGAAACTGCAGCCTTGTGAATGCAACTCTGCCTAAGTTTCTGGCTGGATCTAAATGAAACTTGGTGGATGTTATAACCGAAATTGGTAGATAAGCATGAAGTAAGACTACAACAAACTCCAACAAACAACAGATCAACTCTGTGAATGGTCAAGAAACTGGAACATGGACTTCAATGCAGAAAAATGTAAAAGACTTCACATTGGCAAGAATGAAACAACAGAAAATTACTTCATGAAAACACCAGAAGGAGGGAGAGTTCAAATTGAAAATGTAACCTCTGAGATAGACCTGGGAGTAACGATAGACAACAAGCTAAATTTCGAACAACATATTGCAACAAAAGTCAACTTAGCCAACAGAAATTTGGGAATTATCAATAGATCTTTCACCTATATGGATAAAACAATCTTCCTTCACCTATACAAATCAATGGTCAGACCACACTTGGAATATGCAAGTCCAGTCTGGTCCCCATATCTCAAAAAACACATCATTAAAATTGAAAATGTACAGCGACGGGCAACCAAATTATTGAAAAACATCAGTCATCTCCCATACAACGAACGTCTCAAACACCTTGGTTTACCGTCCCTCGAATACAGAAGAAAAAGAGCTGACATGTTGCAAGTCTTCAAAATAGCTAACAATCACGACAAAACATCAAACCCAAACCTCCTAAATTTCACCACCTACAATAGAACCAGAGGTCATAACTTAAAACTAAAGAAAATAAAAGCTCGTACAGAAAAGAGAAAACACAGTTTCAGTGGAAGAGTAGTTGACACATGGAATAGCTTGCCGTATGATGTTGTTAACTCAGATAGTGTAAATTCGTTCAAAAATAAACTTAACAAACATTGGAAAGATCACCCAGTCAAATTCAGCCCGCGCTGCTATGCCGACACCCAAACAAACAACCATGAAGAAACTAACAGGAGGACCCAGAGAAGTCATTGACTTACCATTGGTCCGGTCTACAAGTAAGAAACAAGTAAGAAAAGGATTTTATGGTTCATTAATTTTACCCTAAATTATGCCCCCTTAAAACTTAGTATCTAGGGCCTATTGAAATTGCAGCCTTTTGAACACGACTCCTCCTTACTTTTTGTCTTTATTTAAATGAAACTTGGTCAATGTCATCACCATAATTTGTAGATGTACATGGATCAAGGATTTTATGGCTCATTTATTTCCCTGAATTATGTCCCCTTAAAACTTAGTGCCAGGGGCTTATTGAAATTGCAGCCTTGTGAAGGCAACTTCTCCAAACTTTTTGTCTTGATTTAAATGAAACTTGGTCATTTTCAATTTGGTTCTGTCAAAATAAGTAGTGTCTACAATTATTTTCGTGAAACAGCAGCAAAGTGGCAGCGTATTTTGTGACGATGGCACTCTTGTTTAACTTTCTCGGGAATTACTGCAAAGTTGTGTGTCCGATATCCCGTCAATCCGGTTATCATGTTCAGTTCACGAGATCTAACTCTGAGTGGATCTTTCTCGTGATACATACAGCTACGTTGTACAATGTCTTGAAGATTTGAGCTGCCAAATTGACAGACGTAACAACGAAACGGATCCATTGCTAGAGCCTGAAAAAGATCAAAGTGGGTTTTATTACTGATGTGTCTAAGTAATGTTATACCAGGGTATGTGAGTCATATACTTTTTTAAAATGCTTGCCAGACCAGTAATGCTCGATTGGTCGAGTTTGCTATGAAATATGCAGAAAGGTTCGCAGAAAGATACTCGGAGTACCTTTTCTGCATAAAGAAATGTACTCCATATCTAAAAAAGTGCAGAAATGCCATCGAAACTACATACAAGTCCTCCATTTTTTTAATGAAAATAACATGCATTAATGAGTTTTGGGACCACCTGATCGAATTTCAGTAAAATAATGCATAATCTTATGACCACGGGAAAACGTATTATTGTAGGTAAAATCCAGCCAAACACTATCAGGTGATCCCGAAACCCAATATTCATGTTTTTAAAGAAAAAAAAATTGGGGGACTTTTCTGTATTTTCGACGGCTTTTCTGTTCTTTTTTTTTTTCCAAATGGAGCACCTTTCTGTATGTTTCATAGTGAACTCGACCAACCGACGGTAGATCACTTGTTAAACTGCAGATTCTTACTTATTTCGCCACTTCATAAATGATCCTTGTGTAGACATGGTCAGAAATGTCGCCTATCTAAAGTGAAGTTTTCCGTTTACAAACCGGTCCCAGTCAGTCCCTAGACTGTTTCCCAACCGGACCATGTGCTGTTTCCCAACCGTTCACTGTAATTTACACATGGCATTATTGTTTGCCTTCGTTTACATTTATTACTACACCAATTTCAAAGTAACTTTAGAGAGACACTTACAAATATCCATTGTGCAATAAAATGCTGGAATTTATTTAAAAATCGTGTCACAATATGGAGAAAATAACAATAGTTTCATGGTTTGTTCAAAATGCGATGATTTCGAGGGACAAAATCGTGAATTTCTCGGTCATCTGTGGACGTTTTTCGTTCAGACTTTCCCAATTTTTTCCTTCTTTCAATTGTAATTGATTCCAATTGTACTTGATTTTTTTTAAGTCGCAGAATTGACAAAGGGGTACCTGATGTAAGCGCTTTATCCAATGTCAGTCGATGGGTTCCGCCATTGTTTCCGTTTACAAACATTACGCTACCGGTGGAGATGGGATACAGTGTTAAAGTTGAGTGTATAGAGAAACTCAGTGGGTCTACTAATGGTTTGAATTAGTTTTATCCATGTTTCACAAGTCAGTGAAGAATTTATGATAAAAAGCATTTTAACATGTCACTTTTCTTATCTTGAAATTGTTTGTTACCATTTAGTCAAAAAATTTCTAGCAATGATGAAATGTTACTAAGAAAAGGGGTTGGGATCAACTTTACACAACTCTTAAACAAGAAAAAATATGCTTTGATCCTTTGAAAACATTTCTTCAAAATAAGATATTATGCCCTGCACATTCACATGTAGCTTTCAAAAAGTCTAGAAATGGATGAGAAATTAAAAACAATCAGAAATGTGGATATATTAAAAGGGTTAACCCTTTGCTGTTTAATCCCTGCTTTTTACGTGCCTGTGATTTTATGATTGAGAAAACATTGTGAAAAAAGAAGAAATTGCTTCTGACAAGCAATTTCTTCTTTTTACACACTATTTTCCACCCTACAGAATGGTTATTTTTCAAGTTAAATCCACTTTAAATTTTCGTCTGCAAAACATTTGAATTTGGACAGGTAAAAAATTTTGTTAAACAGGAAAGGGTTAAATACTTTGAACTGAAGAATTTCAAAAGTCGTTGCAAACCTATAATGTCATGTCAGGTGTGATTATATTTTGGTACTAATGAATGATGAAATGTAATTCAAGTAGAGCTGACCAATGAAAACATAGCTTCTTTGACACATCCTATAGATTTACGTTTTTAATTCTGAGATGAAATTGAAACACTCACTGAAAAGGTAGGAAATCATCAGAAAAATCAATTGTGTTTGTTTGCAATTTTTCATATTTGGCAATATATAATGATATCATTCCTATTTATTTTTGTAGGAGTGAACAACGACAAAAAGATGAAATCAACATCAAACATGCGGGGCCAACTTGGGGTCAAGAGTGGACGTAAGTTAACCTAAGTCTTAAAACCCTCTTCATGCTGAATAAAAACTTTGTAAAATTACATTTAAATCAAAGTGCTGAAAACACTGGATGCACTAATTGTGAGTTAGTATTTATTTTTAACATATTATTTTTAAACTTTTCTGGTGAAGCTTATGAAAATCAGGTGGTATTGACAAAGATCAGCCTGCACATATGATAATGTCGTAACTACAGATTCATTTTAATATATTTACAGCATTTAACTCGCTCATCGAAGAACTCAGGTAATACGGTCCTGCACTCCCAGAGATTCTATTACTTTGGTTTAGATTCGATCGTACATATGGTTTTGTTTATTTTGATAGAGTAGAAAATAATTTCTCCATTTCCTCCTATAAATAGTGCCTATGTTCTATTATTTCAGCTCTTGCACCAACATCAGCTAAACTGACCACCCAATACCTTGTTCTTGATCACATGAATAACCATTACAGCAAGATTACTAAAGCCAAACGTAAGTACAGATAACAAGCAATTTTTTCTTTTTGACAATTATTCCTCCCCTTTCATACTCACAGGATGCTTTTCTTTCACAACAATTGGTACAGGCAAACGATACAATCATGCAAGAACTTTCGTATTGAAGAGATATGAAATTTTGACAAATAGAGAAGGATTTAATCCTATAAAAACTTCTATCATTCTATCCTCCATTTCTGAAAAAATCTATGACCAAGGAGGCAAGACTCCTAACTTGCAAAGTAAAGGAGTCCTACCAATGAAATAAGGAGTCTCAGATTCCCCTAATTGTCAAACCCCTGGGCCTGGGGTTATAAAACTTTTGTCAGGCTCAACTGAGAATTTTCTCAAATTTTAGATTTAAATAAATGTATGAAAATAAAAGATAATATTAATAAGTTGTTATTTATAACAACTTATTAATACTATGTTTTATGTAAATTGTAATTCATTAAAATGCGTATTAAAACAGAATTACAGCCTTAATCTCAAATTGAAATTTGAGAAAATTTTGAATTGAGAATGAGAAAAGTTTTATAACCTCGAGCCCAGATTTAGTTATCTTTCGGTTTATGCTTAAAGTAATCACTTCTGCTGACTTTTCCTTATATATTTCCAGCTGCGATTGACAACAGGCCCCCAAGAGCCCTAAGTCAAAGTCAAAAAGGTGGGTTAGCATTTCAATATCACAAGACAATAACAAATGAGTGTGTGCATGACATTTCCAACAATTTCAAATGTGCCGCAAGCAAAGACTCTGGCCAGCCTGTGCATCTGCACAGTCTGTCCGGGGTCTTCAATTTTGCATTTTGCAGATAAATAAGGCCTCATTATATCTTAAGGCATTGAGACGATGTTTAAATTACACTATTTTGTTGTCTAGGCAGCTCAATGTTTTGCACTTAACGCTCATGTCGAATTCTGGGAAATGTCATGCACAGGCTCAAATTCCGTACGAGGTGACCAAAAATTTTCTACAATCCAAATTTGATTGTTCAACTGGTTAGATCAAATGATGTTCTATCTTTCCTCTTGACTTTTTTGTGATCTTCAAGATTTTTTCTGACAAATAATGCTAAGTAGTTGATTCTAAAAAATGTTTTCTACCTATGAAAAGAAAGATTTTTAGAATTTGGTGAGCCATAATAATTTGTTGTCTGAAAATTCTTTCAACTTTTACCATTCTTAAAAAATAGGTGTAGTATAAGACTAAATACCAAGTTTGTCTTGGTGATAGAAATAAATGGTGAAGAAGAATATTTATCTCTCTTCAGTTCAATTAAGCTCTAAGACACACATAAAAACAATAATCAATTCAGAATGAAAGTATTCTTTTTTACTGTTCATGTTAGTAACTGATTTAAAGATAAGCACAGTGTTTACTCAGTA
The DNA here is from genome assembly GCA_948146395.1 of Fragum whitleyi. NCBI lineage: Eukaryota > Metazoa > Mollusca > Bivalvia > Cardiida > Cardiidae > Fragum > Fragum whitleyi. The sequence goes on from OX411544.1 coordinate 43,074,977, forward strand.
AACAAGCAATAATATCCTCTATCACAGCTAGGGATCGTAAAACACAGGCCCACATAAAGAAGACTGGTCAGCGCCCCAGTAGTGCTGTTGGACCACTCAGCAGGCCACATACAACTACAGGCTACTATCAGGACATGTATGCTGAAGATTTGTGGGTAAGTGAACATTTGATATGTGTGACCCGTCATGCAAAAAGGGACCATCTGGGAACTCTGTAAGATAAATACTTGAAAAAGAGATTGGGTCCAGCATAGGTCAACCAGAGATCGTAATTCAAAATTTCTTTCACAGCAAGGTAGATTGATCATTCTAGATTCAGAAAATAAGCAAAGTGAAAAAGTTTCGACCCTAGACAGTCTGCACTATCCGTGCAATATGACTGGGGGTCGACACTTTACGCACTAAGTAAATGGTCTCTTTTGGCATAACGGGTCACACATATATAGGATCTGTCAGGAGATTTTGTTTGAGATGAGATTATATTAACCGAGTCTAGATTAGAAATGTTATTAAGCGAGCCTCGGTGAGCTTGATAACATTTCTATTCTAGACTAAAGTTTAAATCAGCTTGTTTTGGACTAATTTGAGTGACTGATTCTTTTTTTCACATAAGACTAGTTTTGTATGTTAAAACACATTTTGGAACTACCAGATGCTAAAAATACAGCTAAAACATTCGATTCATGACATCGTGATGAAGTCATTTAGAATGTGATCTTACGCATGTGTAGCTGCTGTCATAGCGCAGTTGGTAGCGTGTCAGACTGTCAATCTAGAGGTCCCGGGTTCGATCCCTGACAGCGGCACTCATCCTTTCCACCTATTTGTCTCCCACCAAAAAGTTGATAATTGTAGACCTAAGTTGGATAGCAGCTGGAAGGGAGGGAAGGATGTGATGGTAGTGCTAGTTTGAGAAATACCAGGAATCCATTGTTAGCTGTTCCAGCCACTGCAATATAAATGAAAGATTGTTGAAAATGGAGGCTGGAGGGACTTAAATGAATTCCTGGTATTTCTTACATAAAAACTAATTAATCATTATATTTTAGATAACAAAGAATGAATGACAAAAAAGAGACAAAACATTTTAAAAAATGCAGAAAAAAACCATCAAGAATATCTTTTTTTGAATGGATTTAATACCAACACAATGACCAAAAGCGTTCCCTGAATGAAACAGGTCAAAATCTTTTCAGATCGTTAGTTCATCATTTTGATAATTGTATGGGTAAGTTGATGATAATCTACTGAGAAATCTCTTTAATCTACAGAAAACGAAAAAAGTAAACTCCAACACTCAGCACTCAGTATTTGTTATATGAGCCTGTGCATGACATTTCCAACTATTTCTAATATGTTCCAAGCAAAGACTCTGGCCAGCCTGTGCGTCTGCACAGTCTGACCAGGGTCTTTACTTTGCACTTTGTAGATAGATAAGGCCTGATTGTGTCTTAAGACGGACAGCTAATCTTCCTATTGCGTTGTAGAACTGTCTAAGCTGCTCAATGTTTGCGCATCATGCATGTTTGAAATTGTTGGAAATGACACACACAGGCTCATATATATTTACAGGGTGAGCCTGATGATGAAGAAGAGGCACTAGTTAACAGCATAATGAGGACAACACTGAGAAAACCTGAAGATATGGGCGGAGTCTATGATCCATATGCACATCAGAGACCGCCCCCTAGGCAACGCCCATCTTCTGCTAGATCTCACAGATCTATGGGTAGTAACGTGTCCAGAACTGTCATTCAAGTGCCATCTAAAAAGTCCACCTACGACGGGGATCTGTTGGAGAAAAGGAGCCATGTTTTCACAGAAGAGAAGCCATTTACACCCAGGACCCTCAAAACAGACAGAAAATCCAAACTTACCCAGTACAAATACTACAACAAACCTCCACCAAAAGGAGAGACTAAAACACAGAGAAAGGCTCCTCCAGAACAAGAACCAGTTGTTGAAAAGGAATCTAGAGAGACAGTGAGCAGTAACCCTCCGGTCCCTAAACCACGCTCAAACACGCGACTTGACAGAACTAGGGAAGGTCCTGTTACCATGAACTCTCTAATGTTCGAGACACTTCACAGTAGGGACTTTAATAACGATCAGAAAAATCATGATGTTCCAAAATTAGACATTTCTATGGATACAGATCACCTAAAATGGATAAAGGAACAAGCCTCGAAAGCTCAAGTAAGAGCTAATAATGACACTCTGAAATCTACAACATTGCGTGAAGACGAAGAATTTGACACAACAGTGGATTATGGCAAAACCGGTGAAATGTCCTTAACTTACGGGACATTGGGTAGTACAAAAACAAGGTAAATAAGATTACATGTCTTTCTGTCCTAGCTTATCTGTAGGTTACTGGTTTCTTTCGTTAATGGCATACTTTTGACTTGTCAGGATTTGGAGAATGTTCTGACCTCATTTGAAAGCATATGTTATTATTGTGTGAGTTGTTTGAGAAGTCAAGTGCAGGTCAATTTCAAGATTGTATAGATTTTGACTACGGAATCGAACCTTAATATTTGTGACCCGTCACTTTAAAAGGGAACCATCTGGGAACTCTGTGAAATAAATCCTTCAAAAAAAGATTATATCCAGAAGAGGTTACCAGAAGAAGGATTTTAAATATAAATGTAACCCGTCAAGCAAAAAGGGACCATCTGGGTAGTGTGTAAAATAGCTACCCTAGCAAGACTGACTAGGGTCGGGACTTTTTGCACCTTACTAATTTTCTGATTCAAGAATAATCAATCTACCTTCCAATGAAAGAATATTCCAATTGCAACCTCTTGTTGGCCTGTATTAGAACAAATCTCTTTCTAATTTTTATACCTCGGAGTTCTCAGATGGTGCCTTTTTGCATGACTGGTCAAATTTATATAGAAAGGTAGTATGATGATTCTAGATCTATAAAATGGTTAATTACAAAAAATGTCAATCATGGTCAGTCTGTACAAATTGCACAGTCTGACAAGGATTGCTACTTTTCTCTTTTTCTAGATCATCCCTTTTTGTATGAGGGGTCTCATTTGTTATGCATTGTTGTCACTCATAAACTTTGACAATTTGTTACATTTCTGGTATTACTGAAGGCATTCACATGAAACCTGGAACATGAATGGATAAAGCAATCCTATTCTAAGGGATAATTACAATTGCATTTTTACACAAAATTTATGGCCCTTTTTCCACTTAGAAATTTTATCAACTGTCCAGCATCTGAGCAAATTTAATACAATTTAATACATGTATATTTAAATTCAAACAGAGAAATCAAACACTATGCCTCAAGGTATTGCTGAATTTAGTAACTTTGTATAACTAAAACGGAGATGCTTCGAACAATGTCATGTGACATCCATGATCATGTGTTATGAAGGTGCTTCCATAAAAGTAAATTGTGCTGAGTCCTTTTGTGGGAACCAACTAACTTCATTTCTAGGCCACCAATGGGTTGATAATTGTAGACCTATGTGAGATAGCAGCTAGAGGCTAGGAAAGGATGTGGTGGTTGTACTGGTGAGAGAAATACCAGGAAACAATTGTTAGGTGCTCCAGCCGCCACAATATAACTGAAAAAATGTTGAAAGTGGCATAAAAACTCTATTCAATCAATCAATCAATCATTTCTAGTCACTCTTAACTGTATTAGTTCAACTTGAAAATTACACGGATGTATTGATCACCCCTCGTAAATGTTATTCTAATACAATATACAGTTGATATTGCTTCAGCAACCACTGAAACTTATGATGTTAGAACCCATTAGAATTGTCTCAATGAGACAATTCTATTGGGTTCGAACCCTATAAAATTCAGTATGAATAATGCGACAATTCACAAATACTGTCAAAATGACCCTTGTTATTTCATGAAATGTTGCATTAAGCGACCATTCCCATAAGCGACCACTTTTTATTGGTCCCCTAAATGGTGGCTTAACACAAGTTTTACTGTAACTATATACAGTTTTAATCAAGCTGTAGTTGCGAGGATTTAAAATAACACCCGATATATTTGGATATTGTAAACCTAGAAAAGTTCGCGGCTAAAAATGTTCGCGTTTTCATAATAACAGGCTTTTTCGTGGTTATTTAAATTAGCAGATTGTTACTTACCGCAAAAACAGCGAAACAAAACACGCTACGGTAAATTTGCATGTTTATGCCTATTCTACATATGTTTACCACAGGTGCAAAAGGTTTTGACAACTAAACAACCTAACGCCAGCTAATGGAAACTTAAGTTACCTCCTTATGGTCATAATCAAACCAGTTTATATGATCAATCAATTTTCATAAAACTTTTCTTTTTAGTTCACACATTCTATTCATGAATTTCAACAATTTGCTACCATTGTCTTGAAAAATTAACACCTTTACACTTATATCGTTACCAAATAAATCCCAAAATAAAAGGAAGTTTCGTGGATATATTAAACATTGGCTTAAAATTTTCGGCTGAGAAATGAATTCCTACAATTACAATGTTGATTGTAGACGTCTGTCAGTGGTTATAAAACTTATTCTCAAAATATACTTTTTTTCAAAGATTTTCAACCTCTGTAGTGTTTACTACTTTCAAAAAATGATTTTGTGAATATTGAAATATTAAAATGAGAGAACTATTATGCAAAAAAACTTTTCATTGACACCCGCACAAAAAAAACTGTTGTTTTCCATAGATACAAAGTTTGCCGAGATGCAAATACTTGGTCAACAAGTTAGTTCCTTTGAAGAAAACTCGCAAATGTGATTTAAGTTTGCGTTTTCAGGATGAGTGGGCTATTTGCGGCGTTTTAAGTCTGCGTTTTCATCCCTCCCACGAATCATGCAAACTTAAATCGCACAAAATCATTTCTAGGTTTACAGTATTTTTCACAAAGCAAACAAACATATAACAACTATGCAAACCTTTGATAATCAAAAGTTGTACAAAATCTTGTTGTTTTGTAGCTTTGGTGGAAGTATGTGACAGGATGGGTATTTTATATTGTGATAACATGCTTAACACCTCAGAGCTCAAAATCAAATGAAATTAAAGTTTAAGTGTTACATTTGTCATGAATTGTAAAAAAAAAAATTGTAGTAGGAATTAGTAAGAATGATACACTAAGAGTCACTAGAAATATATCGCCCCAAACCCCTTTGATCTTTCAAAAAAACCCTAGTTTAGTATATTTACAATAAATTGTAATTCTTAACAATAGTTCTTGTTTAATACTTGAAAATGTTGTGGATTAAGAAATTGCTTGTAACAATATTTCCTATCCTTTACAATGGTTTCTTTTCAAAATGTGCAATTATTTTGCATATTGTCAGCATAATGTCTATTGCACCATCTTTTAATTTTGACTCATCAAAATTTCAAAAAATGGAGAGGTTGGTAAAAAATCATAATAAAAGATTTGAATGACTTCTTTCATTGAGTATATGAAAAACAAAGAATAGCATTGATTTTGGCTGGTTGGTTAATATAAAATGCATATATTATTAACATTGTAAGGTTTTGTTCAGGTTAAATTTCTGTCCTTTCATTTCTTATAAGGCATGTAAATGTGTCAATATAAATAAGGCCCATCACACGAAAAGGGACCATCTGGGAACTCCGTTGAATCAGTATTTGAAAAAGTTAATGGTTTCAGTAGAGGTCAAATAGAGGTCGCATTTCATTAATTCTTTCACTGGAAGGTTTGTTGGTCATTCTAGATTCAGAAAATTAGAGAAGTGCGAAAAGTTTCCACCCTAGTCAGTCTTTGCAGTCTGCACAGTCTGAATAGGTTCAACACTTTGCTTACTACCCAGATGGTCCTTTTTTGGTTGACGGGTCACAAATAATTGCTAAATTCTTTATGTAAGGATGCTTGTAGCCCATTTCTTACCTGCATGGTTATTCCTATCATAGACCTCTTAAAAAGAGGGCAAAATAATAATGATTGTAGATCTTTTTCCATGAACGTTTTGAAATTGAATTTGAATTCATTAAATTGACTCAAAAATACAAAGAAATGAATACCCAAGACCAGAATGTGGTAAGGAATTGTATATATCTCAAATCTGAGGATAATTAAGCCTCGTCATGCTGAACCAAGAATATTCGTGTATAATAAGGCGATAAAGAAAAAGATCAGCCTGCACATATGTGCAGTCTGATCTTAGTCTACATTACCTTTTTGTCATCTTTCAAGGCAGAGTTGTGTACGAAATTGAATATCAAAGAAAGATTGCCCCATAGGCTTGGAATCTAGTGCTTTCGGTACTTGATACAGCTGAAATTTGCAAGGGTTTTATTCAGCATTACAAGGGTTAAAGCCCTCTCTGTCCAATGTTTTGCAAGTAGATCTATCACACTAAAACGTTTCATAACCCAGTTTAAAGTTCTGTCATCTAGATTTTTCTTTAATAACCTAAATGACAAAAATTAGACTGAAACAATCACCTGTAAGATCTATCCCAAAATTATTCTTTTTTGCTTCAGGACTGTGTGAGGGCTAATAACAATAATATTGATGGCTCAGCTTGAAACAAGTGTAACTGCCTATATGTTTAAAAGCAGTTATACCTGTTTCACACTGAGCCATCAATGATTATTGTGCATGAATGAATCTGCAAGATTCTATCAGTTTTGTTTTGTTGGCTAATTTTTCTTCTGTGAACTTTATAAATAATTCACTATAAATATTTCTAAATGGAAAAATTATGCTTTTTTGCATGATATAAACATGTTTAATACGTATGCAGTGCTTGTTAATAGAATTCTTGTAATAATTTACCCCTGATATTGATGTATTATCCTATAAAAATTTTTGTACTTTCAAAATAACTCAACTCTATGGAACAAGATGACTGTAAATTTAAGTTCTAGCCTTTTTCTCTTTTTTTGTTTTTTAAACAATGAAATAATGATACAATGTTTATATGGAAGATGTTTATTAGAAGGAATGACTTGTGTCCTTATTTACTTTAGTGTAGATCATGTAATTGCAGCTAAACAAAAAGAGTATTTTTTAGCTAAAAGTTGGTTCAGAACTACCTTTATTTAGTTACTCTGTGCTTGAATGTTAAATCTATTTATTTTGAGCATTTTCATTTACTACCATAATATAAGGGGTATATAAGCATGTTTTTGTACTCAACCCTGTATTTTATAACCCTTTAACAGACCCCACATGGCAACGACAAGTCAAACCATGTCAAAAGAGTGAGTACCTTTTATCCTTAATGTAATTTATCCCCCTCTTTTCACTATGTTTAGTATTTATCTTCACATCTTTATGGACTGTACTTCAAACATGGAAAGGCATGAATTCAAAGATGAAATATTGGGGAAAAAAAAAAGGACTACACTCTAAAGCAAAAAATAAATGTAGGAAAATAGCAAATTTTGTGGTTAATATCTATAACTCCTGACAAAGCAGGAATATTCTAAGTTGAACATGATAAGGATTAAAATAAATCAAAAAACAAAACATAATATATGATCATCCGTGACATCCAGGTGTCTGGAATTTGGCGTCCAGGCAGGTGGAATTTGTCCAGAGCATAACTATGTTACCGTATTTCTGATTTATTTGACACTTGGCATTTATGTTTCTCTCATGACTATGGAGTGCAGTGCTTAAGATCCACCTTAATTTTTGTGTTATTTCCCTTTGGTTTTTCTTTCAAACTTGGAGATCCAGCTGTATAACAGGCGTATCATGTGGCAGTTTACCACCTTGTTAGTAAATGGGGTAGAGGGGCTACTGTTAGTAAATGAACTTTTTTTAGGGGAAATATGGGTACCTTAAATATTCATGCCTTTCTTGACTCCCATTCCTATATAATTATTATGCTTGTTACCTAGTTATATAATCAGTGTTGAACTATCACTCTCTTCCGCTGACTTGTGTTAAATTAATTAAGATAATAAGTTCTAATAATATTTTCCTTGTTAATATAAAAGAATGAAAAAAATGATTAATGTAGTTACATTATTCCACTTTTCTAACTTTTTTATGCCCCACTTTGAAGAAGAGGGGGTATATTGCTTTGCACTTGTTGGTGGGTCTGTTGGTCGGTCCGTCCGTCTGTCCGTAAACTTTTTTTTTGTCTGGAGCATATCTCAAAAAAGTATGCAAGCTAGAATAATGAAATTTCACAGGTGAATCAGAATAGATCTTATCAAGAGAAGTGAAGTGCACAAGAACCATAACTCTACTCATCATATTTTGTGAGTTATTTCCCTTTGTTTGTTGACAAAGAATAGGCTATTGACCTGCTTTTATGGAGGGCATAAATATTTTCCAAACATCTTGTTGTAATAATGAATCACTTCATTTTCTTCCATGTTGTTGAAAACAAATATAATTGATTAAAAAAAAGTAAAAAAATATTTTGAAAATCTTTTAATTTTACGCCCCTATATCAAATGCATAGGGGGCATTTTACAGTTGTCTGTCTGACATTTTGTCTGTTTTAGTGTCAAAAATACTTAACAAATATCCCATCAAATTAGCAATTGCTATAAGCCTATGACGGATACAAAGCTCATATTTGGCATGGTGATAGATCTCAATGATATGCATCTGCTTCTACCAGATTCAAGGTGATTTGATAAGTTCAAAGTCATCAATCCAATTCAGTCAAACTCGTATAATTATTGCCGTATTTGTGCATTTTGTATTTTACAAAGAAATTGAATTTGGGTACCATGCTTTTCATTGTACATGACTGTATTTAGACCTTGTTTTACATCTGATATGTTTTTCTCAAAGAAAATTCAAGATGTTAAATACAACCTTTTGAAAACATTTAAGAATGGTGCCCCAATGTTTAAATACAAAGGGAGGATATAATTTCTGAAACAATCTACAAATTAAGAATTCAACACAAGACTGTATTAAGTGCATCTACATTGTAAAGACACTTATAGTCTCATGATGAACCTTTGATACCCTAAAGGCTCTAACATAACCCTGGGGTTCTATTAGAATCATTGCTTTTCCATCAGGAAGGAATGAGCTTTTATTAGAGGTTTTGCTTTAGAAAATTGATGATGCAAAACAGTTGTAGCTGACTTTATACATAAAAACAGTTAAAACTGTTTCATGCTGAGCCATTAATATTTGTTAAAATGAAGAAAAACTTGTAAAAATTGCATTATATTTCAAAAGTTAAAAGTCATCACCAAAACCAAAGGTGAAAAATCAACAACAACCTTTTCTCTTTCAGTAGCCAATAATAAACATAAAACATTGAAAAATATTAACCTTTGTCAAGCTGAGCCCGGAATATTTCGGGATAGGCAGGAGGTATAGACAAAGATCAGCCTGCACATTTGTGCAGTCTGATCTTAGTCTATACCACCTGAATTTCCTTTTGAAACCCAAAAAATTTAAAATTGGTATTTCCAAAAATAATACTTTCTCACAAATGGCATAACTACCAGTGCATTCAGTACTTTGATTGTAATTCATTTTTTCAAGATTTTTATTCAGCATGAAAAGGGTTAAGAAGATGCATTAATCCTCTGTTGAATTGTATGTGATCTTGATTTTGTGGGAATGTGCCTTAATTCAAGGCTTCAATAGTTTGTAAAATCATGTCAAAATTGGTTGATTCCAACCTCTGAAAATGGGGATGAGGTTTTTCGGGGCATGGGGCTCCAGTAGAATTTTTATGGTATGTTTCATCTTGAAGGCAGGACAGGACAGTGGTCCTGTAAAGGACTGAGCTCATAAATATGTGCATCCCGTTTATTATCAGTGTTGTGTTTTTGCAATTTGTAAAGTGCTGAATAAATAATTAGATTGTTAGTTTTGAATAATTAATGAGCACAAATCAACTTGTAGGTTATAATCTATGCAACCAAAATTATATACATAGAAGTTGTAATTATAGATCCCTTAAAAGATATGAAATCTAATGCTCATTAATGAAATTACGCTATCTTTATAACAATCATTTAAAAATACTTATTTAACCCTTTGCTGTTTAATCCCTGCTTTTTATGTGCCTGTGATTTTATGATTGAGAAAACAATGTGAAAAAAGGAGAAATTGCTTCTGACAAGCAATTTCTTCTTTTTCCACACTATTTCCTACCCTACTGAATGGTCATTTTTCATATTAAATACACTTTAAATTTTCGTCTTCAAAACCTTTGAATTTGGACAGGTCCAAAATTTTGTAAAACAGGAAAGTGTTAACTGAAACAGCAAGGCCAGCATTACGTTCTGGAAGACAAACCATTGCAAACTGCTTTGTATGTATACTTGCGTGAGAGGGTATAATTGGCAAACAGTTTCACCATTTTGTCATCCTGAAGGCAGGGCTAGTCCCTAGTAGTTAGAAAAAAATAGGTAAAGCTCAAAATGATTGTCTTTTCAAAAGATAATTACTGATTAAAATTACAGGTTAAACCATAAACATTACATGTCAGATATTTAATGTCAAAATTATGGGTGAGTAAGCAATTCTATTGTGGTTTCATTTCCTTCATTTACAAGCTTTCTTGGTCATTAAAACAGTTTTATTGAATTGAGCTAAAATAAATTTGTATTACAAGAAAGTTATTTGTACAAATAATCATCATCAAAAACAGATATGCTTAACACTTCCTGACCCTATATTTGTTTATCACTGATCTCTTTTCATCTATGACTCTCTGTCATTCTGTCATATGTCTGTTCCTTATTACAGAAGCCATACGGAAATTTAATAGATGTCACTTACAATTTGACATTCAGATCAATTAATTAATTTAATTTGGTAAATTTATTATTATGACAAACAAAAGAGTGTGAAAAAATCTTTGAACTTTTTTAGCTCACCACAGCATCAATGCTCAAAATGAGCTATTGTGATAATATTTCATGTGACTTTCATTGTCCATAATGTGTACATTTGCTTAAAACATGTACTCCTCCTAAACAATGTCAAATCTTGATAGCAGGAACATAGCAGGAATGTTCAGTTGGTAAAGCTTTTTCAAAGTCATTCAAATAAATAAAATCCCCTTAATTCTGGTGACCATGGTAACTAAAAAATAGAGAAGGTAGGAAAAAAGTGTAAAAAAATCGACATCTCAATCAAGAAGGTAGACAGCATTTATATTTGGTATGAAGCATAGTCAAGTGGATCTCTACCAGGGGCCCGTTTTACTAAACGTCTTACGAAAAAAATAATCATAAGTCAAAATTGCAAATTGTACCTGGTGTTTTCATTCATTGTTAGACTCTGCCCCTCAATATCTGATTGGAATCGTCTTAAGAAGACGATTGCAAGGAGATAGTGCATTGCAGAATTTAATACTCAGTTACTACTGTAGAAGCAACTTTGTTTTTTGACTTGCGCAAAAAATGATCGTATCTTGTTTAGTAAAACAGGCCCCAGGTCTGTTGATTCCATTCTTGCGGGATCATATTTGGCCTCTGCCCAGATACATCCCATTGAAACAAAGAACAAAACCTAAAAAGTCTATTCTGAAACCACAAACAGGCGGTTTTTAAATTTGGAATGCATCATCAAATATTGAACCTCTACTTATGAGGTCTTAATTGGGTTCTGCTTGGGCTTATCCCATTTTACATAGAAACAAAGAACTAAATACTTAAAAAAAAAAATTCTCTGAAACGAGAAGGCAGACAGCCCTATGTCCTTCTCATCTATTGGACATCTACCAAGTTTGTTCATGTCAAGCTAAAGGACCATCAAGAATCTGCTCTGAAAATCCATGTTGGAATTCAACCAAACTTCGCAGGAATGTTGCTAAGGACATGCTCTTTTAGATTTCTTGCAACTGTAATTCCGGTAAATAAGAAGAATTTTTATGATCCTGTTGTCTCATCTTAAGCATGTATAACTTAATCCTTACGTGCCTGTAACTTTATGATTGAGAAAACATTGTGAAAAAAGAAGAAATTGCTTCGGACAAGCAATTTCTTCTTTTTCCACATTATTTTTTACCCTACTGAATGGTTATTTTTCAAATTAAATCCACTTTAAATTTTCGTCTGCAAAACCTTTGAATTTGGACAGGTCCAAAACTTTGTAAAACAGGAAAGGGTTTATCAAATGTACAATATTCAGTCCTTCAAAGACAGCTATAATATGATGACTAACTCCTTTCCAATTTAAACAGTAATAAGAAATAACCTCTAAAAGTATTGCCTTGATTTTGCATTGAATTACATTGTTCATTTATTATATTCTTTAATTACCATTTGATTTCTTTAGGGAATTAGATTTAAGGGATTTTATTAGATATAGTCTAGTTCTTTGTATGACACATTTAATTTCTTTTTCGTTGAAAGGTACATGACCTTGTTTTGATTTTTGAATGTTCACTGTAATAACTCTTTGCTCTTTTCATTGAATTGTGTAAACTGATTCCTTCAAAAAGTGATTGTAATTAAGGATGTTTACTATTTTGTTAATTGGTTTAAGGCTATTGTACAAACTTTCTTAGTTTTAGTTGTGCATAACTTATTTGTTAGAGATAGTAGATAATGAATAAAGCTTCCATAACCATCTTCTATGTTTTGTTTTCTATCAGAAGACCTAACTTCAAGACTGCTATGATATAAAGCCACATACTTATGCAATATACTTTAAAATTTTGCGTTGATGTGTCCATAAATAACAAGAGGACCCTGAGGGCGCTAAATCGCTCACCTGATATTTCAAGTAAATTATCATTAAGACTCCATTTCCTATGATATGGCATGAACCTTCCCATTTTCAACAGAGTTCATTCTTGTGACCTGGCAAACATTTTGATCAAGTTTCATGAAGATTGGACTTTATTTGTGGCGTTAATAGCTCTTACAAGAAAATTGTCATTAAAGCCCCTTTTCCCGTGATATGGCACAGATACTTCCCATTTTCAAGAAGAGATCATCCTCATGACCTAACAAACATTCTGACAAAGTTTCATGATGATTGGACCATATTTATGGCTTCTAGAGTGTAAACAAAAAAAAATGTCATTTCGGCCCCTTTTCCCGTGATATGGCACAGATCCTTTCCATTTTTAATAGACTTCATCCTCATGACCTAACAAACATTCTGACCACATTTCATGAAGAATGAACCATATTTGTGGCTTCTAGAGTGTAAACAAGAAATTTATCATTAAGACCCCTTTTCCCATGATATAGCACGGATCCTTTCCACTTAAGCAATTTTGACAAGGGACCACCCAAGGAATATTTCAGCCAAATTTGGTTGATTTTATCTCATAAGTTTAGGAGGAGATGTCGTTTAAAGAAATTGTTAACAAAATCGTCATTAAGGCCCCTTTTCCTGTGATATGACACGGATCCTTCCCATTTTCAATGGACTTCATCCCCATGACCTAACAAACATTCTGACCAAGTTTCATGAAGATTGGACCATATTTGTGGCTTCTAGAGTGTAAACAAGAAATTTTGTCATTTAGGCCCCTTTTCCCGTGATATGGCACGGATCTTTTCCATTTGAGCAATTTTCAAAAGGAACCACCCAAGGAATATTTCTGCCAAGTTTGGTTGATTTTGACCCATAAGTTTAGGAGGAGATGATGTTTAAAGAAATTGTTAACAAAATCGTCATTAAGGCCCCTTTTTCCATGATATGGCATGGATCCTTCCCATTTTCAATAGAACTTCATCCTCATGACCTAACAAACATTCTGACCAAATTTCATGAAGATTGGACCATATTTGTGGCTTCTAGAGTGTAAACAAGAAATTTGTCATTAAGGCCCCTTTTCCCGTGATATGGCACAGATCCTTTCCATTTGAGCAAATTTCATAAGGGACCACGCAAGGAATATTTCTGTCAAGTTTGGTTGATTTTGACTCATAAGTTTAGGAGGAGATGTCGTTTAAAGAAATTTTTGACAAAATTGTCATTAAGGCCCCTTTTTCCATGATATGGCATGGATCCTTCCCATTTTCAATAGACTTCATCCTCATGACCTAACAAACATTCTGACCACATTTCATGAAGATTGGACCATATTTGTGGCTTCTAGAATGTAAACAAGAAATTTGTCATTAAGGCCCCTTTTCCTGTGATATGGCACGGTTCCTTTCCATTTGAGAAATTTTCATAAGGGACCACCCAAGGAATATTTCTGCCAAGTTTGGTTGATTTTGACCCATAAGTTTAGGAGGAGATGTCGTTTAAAGAAAACGTTGACGGACAGACAGACGCCGGACAACGATCGATCACAATAGCTCCCTTGAGCACTTCGTGCTCAGGTGAGCTTAAAACTGTTGGAGGAGCACTTATATGCAAAAGGTAAAATCTTAGGGTGGAACCGGAGGAATTTGTTTTGCATATAACTTCTCCCCCATCATACTTTATTCATGGTCACATCAAAGCGAAAATGAGATTTTATCCATTATAACACAATCACCATTCAAAAAATAGATTTATTAGCCTTTCCTAGTTGTACAATAGTCCTGATAATCGTTTTTGGATGTAAGATTATTGAACAGTTATAAATGATATTGACGTAGGGAGAATTTCACGGATAGCAAAGCATGTTATTCAGCATGTGGGTTACAGGACGTGAAAAGCATCAAAATTTCTGCTAAATATGAAGTTTAGTATAATAAATGGGTGAAGCTATCTGTGTACACAGTAGAACACTTGACATGAATTTTGTTGCAAATAAAATTTTGTATCATTTCTTTTTATTTCATATATGCTTTTTACGTCATTACTTTATAATTTGTAATTACTATTTTCTGTCAGTGCTCTGTTTCTACACGTGTAATACTTTTAAGCTAATCATTCTATTCTTGTTCACAGTGATGTTTCTGTCAGTTAAGTTACTTGATTTGTGCTCAATTAAGTCTGAAGCCCACAGCATCATATAATTTAGAAAACTTCCCTACATGCAAGATAAAAAAGATTACAAAATATTTGAGTCATAGTATCTTGCTTTGCACTTGTTCTTACTTTCAAAGCCGGGTACAAACATTTAATATCTTGAATCCAGGGTTGAATGTCATGGAGATCTTTGAAAGGTTTTATGTTTCTGAACATAGCATTGATAGGAGATCAAGGGCATTAGTGTTTCCAATCATTATTTTTCCATCAATAAAGATTTAACTTTTTGTGTATGAGAGTTTATTGAAGCCCTATAAGATTCACAATGTCTGACTGAAATTTTGCCCTTAGTTTTAATGCTGTATTTTAGCTGTTTTTGGAGAAAACCTGAGGTATTACTACAGCCTTGGACTAATGTTGTTGTCCTATTGGGATTTTACTGAGTGCAATCTTGTTTATGCAATAAAGACTACAAATATAAACAGATTCTCATGAAACTATCTTGAGATGATTGTAGTGTCATTAATAAGGGATCATCGCTTTCAAAAATTGGAATGGTCCCTTGTTAAACACAAGAAATGGGACCAGCCTTATTGAATTTCACAAAATGAAATGTTATTTATGTGATTAAGTTCAAAAATATTATCTAATTCTCTTGAAAATTTCACAAGATTACAGTAGGTCATATTGATAGTTGCTTTTTGAAAATGGGGATGATCAATCTGAAAATAAGGGAAAAGGGACCTAAGCGAAATTTTCTTAGTGTAATCTTGTTTTCATGATAAAGTTAAAAACATTAATATGTTCTTAAACTTTCACAGCATGATTGTTACAGAGTCATAAGGCTTGTCACTTTTGAAAATGATCCTCTAGAAATCACTGTAAAAGGGGTCTAGTTGAATTCCACTTAGTGATATCTTGTTTTTGGGATGAAGCCAAAAAATATTGGTTTCTGTTTATGATATGACCTAGGTCAAGATTGCTGGCACTCAGGTACTTTTAGCTTTTTTATGCCCCCAACCATACACACCACAAACTAATAATGTTTAATTTACTTAGAAAAACTGCCTTTTTTGAGTAGTAATTTAAGTTAAAAGTCTTACTAATTGTTTAAGTATATTAATCTTTTATTAACTCTCCTTTAAGGTTCATGTAAAGTGTTTGAGACCCAATTTTAAGGGCGCTTCATCAGCCAAGAAAAAGCAATATGTCCAGGTATATTGTATATCAAAATGGAGCTATTTTTGAGCACAAGCAGTTGAGCAACATAGGACCGCCATTGCTATAGCGGTATAGCAAAAACATTGTGGAAAAGGGTCATTTTGTACAGAACAAGCAAATGCATGACGGTTGGATAAAAATTGGCCCATATTATAACAAAGTACAGTCTAAAGTACTACCCAGGTACTACTACAACCTTAGATATAAAACTCGGTCTCAAAAGGCTCTTTTGAAACAATCAATTTCCATTTATTTTGTCAACATACTTGTCAAACCGGTTTGGTCTGTTTTCAAAATAATAGTGAGGTATGGTGCAACAGCACACCATAATATTGTGAAATATTTTTTGCGATTTATTTCAAATTATAGTTTTTGAATTAAATGCTCTATAATAAATGACTATATATTTATCATTTAGTGAAATAGAAATTGATATATTGCTAACAACCCTACAGATATATAAACTATTAATGTCCATTTATTTTGTGATAACACACCATACCTTAAAAAGATCTACACATCTACAAAATTAGAGTGACATTATGTGTATAAAATAAGTCAAAATAAAAGGCTTGCATAACTACGTTTTGGGCTCGAGTTTTATACCAACGTTTGTAGTAGTACCTAGATAGTACTTTAGTCTGTACTTTGCTCAAATATGGGCCAATTTTATGCAGCAGTCTTGCAGTTGCTTGTTCTGTACAAAATGACCCTTTCCATAATGTTTTGGCTATACCGCTATAGCTATGGCAGTCTTTTGTTGCTAAACTGCTTCTGCTCATTAATAGCTTCATTTTGATATATAATATACCTGGACATACTGCTTTTTCTTTGCAAATGAAGTGTTTTAAAATTGGTCCTCAAACACTTTACATGAACCTTAAGGCTATCATGTTTGTCCATTGTCAGTAGCCCACTGTCTTTCAATTAGTCTTGTCCCAAACAAGTGGGTCAGTTTTGATGAAACTATGAAGGAATACTCGCAAGTTGTACAAATTATTGAAATCCACCATTAACTCTGGCTGTAAAGGAAACAAAAGGGAAAAAACAGGAAATGTTTGTGTCTGTTCCCTCAAGGAAGAGAGGTTTGATATAAATTTTGAAAAGTAATATTGGTGGATCTCCCCATTTTAATGTCATTTTGGGAATCTGCACAGGCACATCAAAGAAAAGCAGGAAATCTTAAAAATATGTTATTCTCTGAATCCAGAAGGAAGGCAGCTTTGAAATTTCCTTTACTCTTGTTTTAATCTAATAACTGCAGGGTCATAAGAATCTTTCTGTTGAAAATGAGGACAAGTGGTCCCAAAAAAAATCATAGATAGGTGTGCGGAGTTTCCTTAAGTGTAATCTTTATTATGAGATAAGCCCACAAATATTACCAGATACTCTTGAAACTTTCACCAAATCTCACAACTACAGCATATTAAAGCTGAAGTATCAATCTCAAAATTGCCAAATATTTAAAAAAAATAAATCACAGAAATGTTGAAGTTCAACAGCCATCTATATATAAAGGGGTGTTTTGCTTGGTCAATTAGTGTTTTGATTGACAGCATTGATCTTGATAATTCTAGTTGGTGGCTTTATAATGCGAGGGGTCAGTGCAATACTATTGTAAGTGCCTATAAATTTATAGGCACTTACAATAGTATTGCGCTGACCTAACGAATATGTATATAGATTCTTGGTTGCAAAAGTCCAAGCCTTCGGTGGCGGAAAAACTACCTTTGAAAACAGTTTTTGTGTGACAAAACTTAAAATCTGTTTGAATAAGTGGTACCAAAAACATAACTTAAGTACAGTATTGACCCTAATTGACCTGTTGACAAATGTATTGAGCAAACATTGAAGACTCAGATAAAATTGCTCCAGACAGAGCATTTTGATGAGGGTCTGCAATGATTGTCTATCGCTAAGTCTCATTCAGATGCATAAACATATTACATTCAATTCTGGAAGGATTTAGAACAATAATTGATTGTCTTGTGGATTGCTTAAGTTTTAAGGTATGTATGGTACTTCTTTTGATCCAACGGAGTGCCTGGTAGGTCAGAGAAAGGTACATTTTTATATTGAAGAATTTTTTTGCGCCCGGATTGACAAGACCAGAGGATTATAGTTTTGATGTGTCCATTTGTCCGTCTTTGTCTGTCAATTTGTCTGGTATTATTTAATGAAACTTTTCTTCAGTGCTTTTTGTTGGATCATTGAGAAATAATGGAAGATTATCACTTGATAATCTCACTGCCAAATCATTGAAATTACCAAAATTTATACCCTGCATGTTATCTTAGTGGAGCCAAAAAACAATTAATGTCATGCTATTGCAAACTAATCACATGCAAATTGATGTGCTTTTAGAAAGTTCAAGCCAAAATTTTGTCTCTCTTTTGCATTAAAGAAAAAAGATAATGGATTGTTTTTTCTTGCAAGATTGATTCATCTTTCATTTTTAGCGCCACTGGCCGAAAGCAACTTGGGCTATTGTCATTGTGTTGTATCCGACATGTGTCCGTCAGTCAGTGCGCCCCTGCGTCTGTGCGTCAGGTTGTAAACTTTTTCTTTAAAAATCTTCTCCTCAGAAACTACTGGATGAATTTCAACCAAACTTCACAAGCATGGTCCTTGGGTGACCCTCTTTCAAAGTTGTTCAAGAAATTTTGATCCCATGGAAAACATGGATTTAATGGGCGCAGCTTAAATTTCCAAATATGGTAAAAAGTGAGTTTTCTCAAGTTCTAATGGATGGATACCAATGAAATTTTACATGAATGATCCTTGGGTGATCCTATATCAGGATGGATATCAACCAAATTTCACTGGAATGATCCTTTAGTGACCCTTTATCAGTCGACCAAAAAATATTGTGATCTGAAGACAAATATGTATTTTTTTGGCGGAGGTCATTTCTCTATATGTTATATACTGGAGACTTTCAAAATCATTTTCTCAAAATTTAACTGATGGTTATCAACCTAATTTCATTGCAATGATCCTTGAGAGATCCTTTATCAGTCTTCAAAAAATTATTGTGCTCAGATGAAAAATATGTGTTTTATGGGCGGAGGGCATTTCTCTATTTTTTATATATTCCAAACTTTCAAAATCATTTTCTCAGAATGTAATTGATGGATATCAAACAAATTTCACTGGAATCCCTGAGTGACCCTTTATCAGTCTACCGAAAAATATTGTGATCGGATGAAAAATATGTCTTTTTATGGGCGGAGGGCATTTCTCTATTTTTTATATAGTAGAAACTTTGAAAATCATCTTCTCAGAATGTTACTGATGGATATCAAACAAACTTCATTGGTATGATCCTTGGGTGACCCATTATCATGTAGCCAAAATTTAGTGTCATTGGATGAAATTTATGTCTTTTATGGGCTGAGATCATTTCTCTATAAGTTATATAGTAGAAACATTGAAAATCATTTTCAACATCAGTAGAACCCATGATATCAAAAAATCTAGTCAAACTTTGATTTGCTATTACAATTTCAAGCCTGTGGAGCAACTCAAGCCATTCATGGCTTTCTAGTGCGAACAACCTACACTATATTTTCACTCAATGAATGTTACATTGATCTTACACTGAATCAAACAATTATCCTTTTATATCATTTCCTATTTCTATCAGTCCATTCAAGATACAGTGCTCTGATATTTGACTTGACGAAAGTTCTCAGTGAATTACATCAGACTATAGATATTTTGTAGATTTCAGACGAAGGTCATCTAATGTCATGATTATCTGAAAAGGACAATGTTTTCAAAGATCAAAGTCATCTAAAGTCAAATAATAAGAAAATCTTTGCCAAAAAATGTTCTACCAGTATTTTTAATTTTTCATCCTATTTTGGGATATATCCCTGACATTCAGCATAATCATTGATGGATCCCATTTACAGGCATCTGCAGATAACAATATCAAAGTTTTTTGACTAAATCAATGTATTCTATTATGGTCAAACGTCTTATATAAAAAAAAGATTTTGGAGGCATTAGTGGTTCGCAAACTGGTCTTGTTTTCCAGTAAACAAAAATTAAGAATTGAGTGAAACATTTTTTTTATTTTTTTTCCCCAATATTCTATATCCTTGACAAATATTCTAGTCAATCCACAAGATGACATCTTGGGAATTGTTTAATGTTGTTCTCAATTTTGCTATGTTTTATCTTACAGGGATGAAGAGTCTTTATATGTGAAGTTTATGAGTGAAGTCACTAATGACATTATAAACAGAGGAATATTTACAGATAGGTAACTGTGTCCTTTCATCATTTTTACAAGAATTTTATTGAGATATAATGATATCAAGGCTACTAGGATGTTTCAAAATAAATTGCCAACTTTTAGCTTGGCCATTTTCGAGAAAACCCAAGGAATCGCTATGGCCTTGGTGTTGTTGTTGTCATATTTGTCTTGGTGCGAAAACTGACATTTGTGATATCTCTGGTTCTACTGAAGGCATTCACTTGAAACTTAGCACACACGTTCAACATCAAAAGAGCAACCAATACTATCAAGGAGATAACACTAGATGCATTTTTAGCTCACCTGAGCACGAAGTGCTCAAGGTGAGCTATTGGGATCGTAGAATGTCCGTCGTCAGTCGTGCGTCATGCGTCGTCCACAATTTCTTTAAACATCTTCTCCTCCTAAACCAGTGGGCCAATCTTGATGAAACTTGGCAGGGATGTTCCTTGGGTCAAGTTCTACCAAAGTTGTTCAAATAAATGAAATCCACCCTTAACTTTCCCTTTACCCTTAACAAAAAGGGTGAAAATATGAAAATCTTTAAAAGTCTTCTTCTCTGAAACCAGAAGGCAGACAGCTTTCATATTTGGTATGTAGCATCATCTAGTGGACCTCTACCAAGTTTGTTCATATCAAGACCCTTGGGTCATATTTGGGCTTTGCACGGGTGCATCCCTTTATCTCTTATGAGAATGAAGGGTAAAAAATTAAAATCTTCAAAAACCTTCTTCTCTTAAACAAGAAGGCAGACAGCTTTCATATTTGGTATGTAGCATCATCTAGTGGACCTCTACCAAGTTTGTTGATATCAAGACCCTGGGGTCATATTAGGGCTTTGCCCGGGCCCAACCCTTTTTACATAGAATCAAAGAGAGAAAATCTTAAAAAATCTTCTTCTCTGTAACCAGATGGCAGACAGCTTAAATATTTGGTATGTAGCATCACCTAGTGGGCCTCTACCAAGTTTGTTCATAACAAGACCCTTGGGTCATATTTGGGCTTTGCACGGGTGCATCCCTGTATCTCTTATGAGAATGAAGGGTAAAAAATTAAAATCTTCAAAAACCTTCTTCTCTGAAGCAAGAAGGCAGACAGCTTTCATATTTGGTATGTAGCATCATCTAGTGGACCTCTACCAAGTTTGTTGATATCAAGACCCTGGGGTCATGTTTGGGCTTTGCCCGGGTGCAACCCTTTTGACATAGAATCAAAGAGCGAAAATCTTTTTTAGCTCCACTGGCTGAAAGCCACTGGGGCTATTGTCATGGCGTTGTGTCCGTCGTGCGTCCGTCCGTCCGTGTGTGCGTGCGTCCGTCCGGTCGTAAACTTTTCTTTAAAAATCTTCTCCTCAGAAACTACTGGATGGATTTCACAGGAATGATCCTTGGATGACCTTCTTTCAAAGTTGTTCAAGAAATTTTGATCCAATGAAAAACATGGATTTAATGGGCGTGGCTTATTTCCAAATATGGTAAAAAGTGAGTTTTCTCAGATTCTAATCAATGGATACCAATTAAATTTTACATACATAATCCTTGGGTGACCCATTATCAGTCTACAAAAAATCATTGTGATCGGATGGAAAATATGCATTTTATGGGTGGAGGTCATTTCTCTATATGTTATATAGTGGAAACTTTGAAAATCATTTTCTCTTAATCTAACCCATGGATATCAACCAAATTTCACTTGAATGATCCTTGAGTGACCCTTTATCAGTCTACAAAAAATCATTGTAATTGGATGAAAAATATGTATTTTATGGGCAGAGGTCATTTCTCTACAAGTTATATAGTGGAAACTTTGAAAATCATTTTCTCAGAATGTAACTGATGGATATCTACCAAATTTCACTGGAATGATCCTTGAGTAACACTTTATCAATTTACCAAAAATTATTTTGATTGGATGAAAAATATGCATTTTATGTGCATAGGTCATTTCTCTATATGTTATATAGTGGAAACTTTGAAAATCATTTTCTCAGAATTTGATATTTGGATATCAATTAAATTTCACTGGAATGATACTTGAGTGACCCTTTATCAGTGTACCAAAAATTATTTTGATTCGATGAAAAATATGTCATTTTATGGGTGGAGGTCAATTCTCAATAGTTAAATAGTGGAAACTATGAAAACATTTTCTCAGAATGTAAATGATGGATATTAATCAAACATTTTTGGTATGATCTTTGGGTGACCCATTATCATGCAGTCAAAAATTATTTTGATTTGATGAAAAATATGTCTTTTAATAGCAGGGGTCATTTCTCTATCTGTTATATAGTTGAAACTTTGAAAATCATTTTCAACATCAGTAGAACCCCAAATATCTAAAAATCTAGTCATAACATTTATTTGCTTTAACAAGAATTTCAAGCCTGTGGAGCGACTCAAGCCATTCATGGCTTTCTAGTTGGTATGTAGAATCATCTTGTGGATACTACCAAGTTTGTTCATATCAAGACCCTTGGGTCATGTTTGGGCTCCACCCGGGCGCATCCCTTTCAGCTCATCTGAGCACGATGGATGAAAATGGGAAAACCTTCAAAAATCTTCTTCTCTGAAACCAGAAGGCAGACAGCTTTCATATTTAGAATGTAGCATCATCTTATCATCAAAAAGAAGATAATTCCATAAGATCAATACCATGGAACGTTTTCAGCATTGCCAGGAAAAAGAGAAGGCTTGTGATGTCTATTAGGGAAATTATGTGACTGGAAAATTGTTTAAGGTGTGTCAAATCCCATTCAAACAAAAAAATAAAAAGATACTGAACAAGGTGGTGAAAAAGAATATAATGAATACAATGGAATATCAGTGAAATTATCAATTCATAGTAAAGAAATAGAGGATAATCGTTTGTTACAGTGTGAAATCAATTTGATTTTCACTGGGAGAACAATAAAAGCTATATTTTCATAGTAAAAAATATAGCTTTTGCTGTTCATTCAATGAAATTTAAATCAATCTTAGTCGAAAATTAAACAATTTTTCCATTTCTTTACTTCATAATTGAGAAAAAATATGAAAATTTTAGAATATATATACTTAAAGTGCGTCATAATGCTTGTGGTTGCTATGCAGCATTCATGATGATGTCATTCATGGAGCTCTGTTTAAATGATGTCACATAGGGTGAAATGAAAAAAAGCGTGGTATAAGTTTTTAAGTAAGGCAAGGAGTTAATCAAAATGATTAATTACCATTTTTCCTTGATAAACGACCAAAAAGCATTATTGAAAATTAATTATTTTCAGAGCTGTAAGACAAGTGTTCAAGACTCATATAGCTAGAAACAGAGGGAAACTAGATGAGGTAAATATAACTTTTCTCAAACTAGTTCTACAGTTTGATTTCTTAATACAAAAGTTGTGAAGCAAGTGTTCAAGACTCATATAGCTAGAAACAGAGGGAAACTAGATGAGGTAAATATAACTTTTCTCAAACTAGTTCTACAGTTTGATTTCTTAATACAAAGATTGTGAAGCAAGGCATTTTTTCTTAAACAGATGAAAAATCATAATTGACAGAAAAAATATTAAAAAATGAATGTTTCCATATAATATGATTATTGTATTTCTTTAAACTGAGTGTTTTAGGATAATTTTTAGCTCACCTGAGCACATTGTGCTCAAGGTGAGCTTTTGTGATCATTGAATGTCTGTCGTCCGTCCTGTGACGTCTGTCGTACGGGGTCACAAATTTGATTCAATCTTCATGAAACTTGGTCAGAATGTTGGTCAGGTCACAAGGATGAAGCCTATTGAAAATGGGAAGGATCCCTGCCATATCAAGGGAAAAGGGGCCTTAATGACAATTTTCTTGTTTACACTCTAGAGGCCACATATATGGCCCAATCTTCATGAGATTTGATTAGAATGTTGGCCAAGTCACCAGGATGAAACCTATTGAAAATGGGAAGGATCCCTGCCATATCAAGGGAAAAGGGGCCTTAATGACAATTTTCTTGTTTAGACTGTAGAGGCCACATATATGGCCGAATCTTAATGAAACTTGATTAGAATGTTGTTCAGGTCATAAGGATGAACCCTATCGAAAATGGGAAAGATCCATGCCACATCACAGGAAAATGATAATTTTCTTGTTATAACTCTAGAGGCCACAAATGAGGCCCAAACTTCATGAAACTTGGCTTTGTGTATAAATTATCTCCTTTATGACATCTGCCTATTAAATTGATGTGATGTCCCAGGGGCTAAAGATACTCAGTTGAGCCATCTAGGACCTCTTGTTCTTCAAGCATGCAATTACCTGCAATTACCTTGTAAAAATATGATGTCCTGGTTTTAATAGGCAATCGTTAGATAGTTTCAAAAGAATGAAATGAGTGAAAACAGGGTATAGTCTTGGGTAATGTTACTGGTTGCGAACTGAAATGACTGAGTGATAATCTACATTGCAACATTCATGATGGGGTCACTTATTGGTCTCTACCCAGATTGCATCAGATAAGGTGAAATGAACATTTTTGATAATTTCACTGCTAAGGTGGTGAGTTTATCAAATGATAATCTACAATTATTTCCCAATAATCCACTGAAAACCATTAAAGAAATTATTGTCTTTATTCCAGGTAAGAATGAATCAGATTACAGATGACATCAGAAACCAGCTGAACATTCCACGATACGCCATTGATGACGAAACCAGTTACACCATGACTCTAAATGATAATCACAATACAACACAAGATCACATCACACTCAATACTCACAATGTTAACAGAATACAAGTGAATGCTGACATTCACCATGACGCTGATATGAATGGTACCATGGAAACGACCTTGAGGTCAAAAGCCTCAAAGGAGAGTACAGAACATTCAGCAGATACTTATAACTTCAAGAGTACGGAAGATGATGATTTATACAGTACAATAAGATCAGAAGCAAACAATACAGTTAACCTAACTGACACACAGACCATTAAAACTTATCAGAATAGTATAAAGGAGATGGATGAAGGAGAAGAAGAAGAAGAGGGAGAGGAAAGTATATCAGAGAAAAGAGAAGCTGGACTTCATAATGGGCATGATTATCCTGATAATGATGAAAATGATGATGGTGATGATGATTATGATGATGATATTTATGAAGATGAAGGTGATGATGAAGATGATGATGATGATATACAACAGGGCACAGAGCCAACAGCCACTTACAGAACTGATGATGATGATTTTTAGTCTTATTCTGACATACAGTGATGTAAACAGAGAAAATTGATAATTGGAAGTTAACCCTTGTCATGCTGTATAAATTTTGGCTAAAAATTTGCATCAAAATCAAAGGGCAAAAAGCACTGAAAGTTCCAACTGTAGTCTTTTTTTATTTGAAAAACTAAATCTATTGACAATTCTGGTTTGAAAGTGAGAAACAGGTGGTGTAGACTAACCTCAGACTGCACATATGTGCAGGATGAGGTTTGTCTATAGCTCCTGCCAAAGCAGAAATATTCCGGGTTCAGCATGACAAGGGTTAAAATTCCTTAATTATTAATAATGATGATAAAGTTCGTGAAGACAAAGAAAACAATGAAAATGATGAAGATGATATACAACAGGGCACAGAACCAACAGCCACTTATAGGACGGATGAAGACAATTTTTAGTGAATGAAGTTGAACAGGAATATTGAATGAGTGGTAATTTAAAACCAAATTTATAAAACGAGTCCTCTAAATTACCACTAACTTTATAACCATACAATACTTCAATGAATTAGAAGCTGAGAAAGATTTTTTCATACGATTATGTGGCAATAAACAACAGGGTTTATCTTGCAATCGAAGGTGATGACTACTTTTTTGTCACCAATAATATTATTTTAAGAAAATAAAGATTCTTTTTAAATAATATTGATATATTTGAAATGCTTTTAAAAATCTGTTATTTAGACTGACTTCAAATAGATAAATTACAAACATATTTTCTTAGATTATTTAAATAGTGCAATTATTTCTGTGTAGATTTTATTTGTGGATGTAGATTGTTTATATTTTGTGTATGAACTGTAGGTAATACCATTTTAGCTTAGCTGTTTTCACAGAAAACCCGGCGTATTATGATTGCCCTGGTGTCATTTACATTGGTGTAAGCCTGACAAACTTAAACCTTGGTCATATCTCTGTTGTTATTGGAAATATCTTCATGAAACTTATCCACTCTATTAAGAGGAATAACTCATGGAGCATTTTTTAAGAGTTATGCCCCTTTTTTGACTTGGATTTTTTTCATTATCCAGCAGCTGCAGCAGAGCATTGCACCCGTAGACTGTGCTCTTTAATACTTAATTTTATGATTTGTAAATCCCTTTCTCTTTCCTAAATATTCCCCTTGATATGTAACTTGAAGTGTTAAGAGATGAAGAGAGTATTTGTTGATTTCATTGAGGTATGAAACTAAAACACACTTATACTTATATGCAAAGCAGATTCATATATGAGTGATTAGGTTTTTAGTTTTTTACCTCTACGAAATCAACAAACATAATCTTCAAATCTTAAGATTGAACATCATGATGCTAAAATGTATAGTTTTGTCAGTTAAGAAACAGATTTCTTACTGAACCACTTTTTGCGGAAGCTTACAAAATTACTGCTTGCTCTTATTTGTTTTCATTTGGGGAATAAAACCAACTTTACAGCCATTCAGAATGCACGGATATTGATTTACACAACTAGAATTTACTAATTTGAATATCAGCTGAAGTTTTTCAATATTTCCAACATTTTCATCATGTGTCTAGAGCAAACACACCCAGTCTTAGCTGCTTACCATATGATTTAGAATATTAAATGAATGTCAAATGAACCTTTAAATCAGTGGCTTTGTACAGAGCACTCTGATTAGAATGCTTGAAAACCCTGTACCAATCTGAATCTTTATTCTGTTCACTTAAAATTAATTAATCGCTGAAAATGTTATGCATGTACGGCTTCACATATTGATAAAAAACAAAAAACACTTTACATCAGTAGTTTTTTCTCCTGATGTGATTTGCAAGTTCTTACTGTTTGAATATAAATAGGTATAAGTTATCTGGTACAGGTATTTACTTGCATCCCTTTTATATCGAGGGTTCAGTGCAAGACTGTACTAAGTGTATGCACTTAGTACAGTCTTACACTGAACCCTTGATATGCTGGAAATGAAATGCTCAAAATGGAGGTCCTTGATAAACGAAGATTGGTTGTATTTAGTCCTTGGCAATCTGTTTGTTAATCAGATTAATTAGATGCCTATTAAGTACCGGTAGATGTGTAATTTTCTAACCCAAAAAATGCTTTTTGTTAATCAGATTAAATAGATGCCTATTAAGTACCGGTAGATGTGTAATTTTCTAACCCAAAAAATGCTTTTGCCTACAAAATAGATATAGTATGTGAACTGCATAGAGCATTTATTTATATTTTTAAAAAGAGTTTCATTGTATATACCTTTCAGCCTATTTCATCGAAATTGTTTCTTAAAAGCTATGTGTAGGCACTTGAAACCATTTCTTTTTAACCATTTCTGTATAGTAGTGGGAATTTTGATAGTGAGTTTATATAATTTTTCCTTTTTCTACTCTCGCTTTTTATACCCCCCACAACGAAGTTATGGGGGGGGTATACTGGAATCGGGTTGTCCATCCGTCTGTCTGTCCGTCCGTCTGTCTGTCCATCCGTCCGTCTGTAGACATAATTTTGTGTCCTCTTCTCCTCCCACAGTTTTGGACCAATTTTGCTGAAATTTTATCAGGTTGTTACCTATCATATGAAGTTGTGCACCTGCAATTTTCATCCAGATCCGGTCATTAGTTTGAGAGTTATGCCACTTTGAACTTTTTAAGGAGGGGGTACATTTTTCTAATTTTGTGTCCTCTTCTCCTCCCACAGTTTTGGACCAATTTTGCTGAAATTTAATCAGGTTGTTTCCCATCATATGAAGTTGTGCACCTTCAATTTTCATCCAGATCCGGTCATTAGTTTGAGAGTTATGCCACTTTGAACTTTTTATGGAAAGGAGGGGGGGGGGGAGTAGTCAAAATTTAAAATTGCAAAACTCAGTATCCATAGGGGTAGTTACCAAATTGGGTAATTAATCCTATCATATGAAGTTGTGCATCTGCAATTTTCATTGTTTTGGGGTCACATAGGTCAAATATTAAGGTCACAGTAAATTTTTGTTCAATTTTCGTTTCCGGACTCTAAATCGAGAACCAAGCGACCTAGAATCATGAATATCTATGTAAATGTTACTTATGACTCAAGGAAGTGCCCTATTGTTTTAAGGTCACATAAGTCAAAGGTCAAGGTCACATTAAATTTTGGTTCAGTTTTTGTTTCCAGACTCTAATTCAAGAACCAAGGGATCTAGAATCATGAAACTTCATGCAATTGCTGTATATGACCTCAATATTTGTTACAAACACATCTTGCATTTAAAGCACTTATATTTTGACAAAGTGCTGGTGGGGGGTATAAGTCCGCTCTGCGACAGTTCTAGTTTAAGCTGGGATGTATTATGTGATCACCTGTTGTTTATAAAAAATAGGTGTAGCTAGGACTTTGAAATTTATATGCATTAAGAAGGCGACAACCAAAGTATATAGGATAAAGGCGATATGAGGACTGTGACAAAAGATGAATGGCCTCTGTCTTCTTCCCTTTTCTGTGATTTGATGGTTGGTGAATAATTAAAACATCGTTACTACAGCTTGAATAAGCTGTAGTTTCCATGTTATGATCATTCATCCATGGTATTTTTCAACAGATGATTATTTCTTTTACGCGCTTGTGTAAATTGCTTAATGAGTTACGCCCTTGCTAAACAGGTCAAATTCTTTGTCAAGTGTATGACTCTGTCACCTTCTGTCTGATTAACTTTAAATTTGGCCGTTTCATACTTGGACATCCAGCATTGTAACAGGCGTGTCTTGTGACAATTTGCCACCTTGTTCCACTATATCTTTAATTATTTCGTATTGCATCCACTTATCTTTGTTGACCTGTACCAAACTATCCCAAAACAGGTTATGTAATTTTTTTGTGGTATACTTAAAGTGAAATAGAGTACATTTATTGATAATTACATGTTTTTTGTCTTAAACTGTGATATTTTTCAGTAAAATAACTGCTGTTTCTGTATTGTGCTCCTGACAAAATCAAAATATCATATGTGTACTTTTACCTTTATTAGTACACATGTAGATCACTTGATTCTTTGATGAATAAAATCTCATCTGATGCTGTCAGAATATCCTTTACAGTTTAATTTATTTGAATTTTGGCAAGTCTGACCTTTTGTCATTGGTATACAGCCATTTGCTCAAAGTTTAAACACTGCTGAAAAACTTAAGATAGGGAGACATTGTATCTTGCTGCCAAACAATCAAAATAGAGTTATATGCTGAGATATTGAGGGCATGTGAAATAATCATGACTATGAAATATGAGCCTGAGCCTGACATTTTAAACTATTTCAAATATGGGCAAAGCGTAGACTCTGGCCAGTCCGTGCATCCGCACAGTCTGACCAGAGTTTTCACTATGCGCACATTAGCTAGATAAGCCATCAAAATATTTGTACAACATCAGGTAACTTTATATTCACAGTTTGTGGCTGTCTTGGCCTCTAAATATTTGCACCTCCCACACATTTCTAATTGTTGGAAATATCACGCACAGGCTCATATTACGGTATATTTTGACACTGCTGAATAGATATGTTATATTTTATGAAAGAAAACTTCAGTGCGCAATTACTTTGATCAATATTCAACTGTGTTACATATGTTGTAATATTTTATTGTTGTTTTATTGTACTTCTTGGTTTTCAAGTTATAAACAGTTGATATGTTTGAAGAGAACAAATTTGCATTTAAAAAGCAACTCTTTTTATATCCTACAGGATCATTATTAAATTTTGTCAAACTTTTGCTAGTGTGCAGCATTTCTGGCAGTCTGTAAATCTTGCAAAGGGGCCATGCAAAAAACTTTTGTACTGGTAAGGGTTGATATATCAATAGACACTTATAATAGTATTGCACTTATCCCTCAATTCACAGAGTACATTTAGAATTGCTCTGTAGGTCAAAAATAATCTAATTAGCTATTTTACAGAGCCCAATCACTTGAAACTTGGAATAAGTGTTTACTAGACATCATGACATACTGCTGATCCCAATGTAATGTCAGGATATGGACAAGATACAGGACCAACTCACCTGAAAAATCTAGCCACAAATATTTTTTTTCTTTTTAGCCCAGTAAAATTTAGCTGGGTCTGGTAAAAATTCAAAGAATATCAGACTCACTATCCTGAGGAAAATATGGGCATTTCTTGAAGTCAGTCTTCACTACTAAATGATCAAGGGGGATAACTCTAAATCCAATTTCTTCTAATTACCCCCCCCCCCCCCCCCCCCCTGTCTAGCCTAAGCTTTTTATAGTCTCTCCAGCAGCTGACAGTAAAGCGTAGACACCAGCATAAAGTGCTGTCATCTGCCCTGCATTTAGGATGACAAAACGGTGCAAACTGTTTGCAAATTATAACCTGCTTAGCAAGGTATAATTTTCAAACAGTTTGCACTGTTATTTTCATCCCGAACTCATGACAGGTACAGGGTTAAAAAAGATTTAGAGCAAATACTATTAATATTTTCTTTTGTTATTAGAAATCCAAGTAGTTAAGGTTTTAGAAAGTTTTATGTATTTTCTGTGATATTTAAAATGTCTCATTAACAATGTTGTTTGATTAACCTCGATCTGTATCTGGAGTATGTTCAACTTTGAAAATGTAACTTAGTTTTTGGATGACTGAAAGTCAGATAATTATTTATATGAAATTCCTAGAGAGGTGAATCATAACATATGAATGCATCTAATTTAAACCAAGGGACAAGCGAACATTGTAGACCCTGCTCAGATTGTTCATCAAGGACCATTTTGATCAGACTCTTCAATGTTTGTTTTGACCTGTTTGAATTCTTAAGATCAAGACAGTAAATAGAATTTCATATAAAATATTGTGTGGTAGAGGGTTAGTAATTCATATGGTAAACAGAACAATATTCAGTATTTCTTCTATATTTAGATAAGAATTATTAATACATGTATAGCTATTGCTTATTTGTTAATATTTGGGTTTCTATAGAAAACCTTTATCTGTTCACACCATTTTTTCTTCATGTAGAATAAAATATGAAATTTAAATCTGCTTTATGTTTCTCTGTTCCTCCTTCTATTTATCTCAAAATAACGATTTTGTGTTTCCCGAGCACTAGTTCCTTACCCTAGTCTCAAGTGCTTAGGATGATCTGTAAATGTTAAACATCAGGGTTTATGAGAATTTAGCATCAACATCAAGCATCTTGGTTAATCATTCTCTGGATTGTGACCACACAATAATTTCTTACGTCCTAATTGTTTCAAGTATGCTTCTACCATGATTTTGCACAGACCAATACGGTTAACAAGGGCCTATCTTACTGAACATCTTACTATCATTTTTTGTGTAAGCCGTATTTAGTTACTACAGTTCTGTAGTAACAAAATATGGAATACTGTCATGCATCATCTCATTGGAATTGTCTTCTAAAGACAATTCCAATGAGATATTGAAAGGCAGAATCTAACTATGAATGAAAACACCAGAAACGATGTGTGATTTTAACTTACAATAATCTTTTTCATAAGAAGTTTAGTAAAACGGGTCCCGACTTCTGAGTATTGTAACAAATACATTTCTTCATTCAAGAGAGTATTGCACTGAAAACTAGAAAGTTGCAAAGCGGACTAATACCCCCCTACAAGTGCTTGTCAATAATGAAAAGCCTTTTTCAATCAAAGGGCCATATTGGCATAAATCTGTCAAAAGTCAATGAATTGTAACCAAAATTTCACCTTGCTTGATACTATTCACGTCTGTAAAGTTCGAATGAAATCTGCAGATTAGTTGCCGAGAAATTGAGCTGACAAGAAAAAGCAACAGACAGACAAACTGACCAACTGACGGGCCAACCGACCAACAAGCTGACTCCTATAAACTAAAAAAAATAGTTTTAGGGATAGAATAACTGTATACACTTGATGATCGAAAATCATGTATTGGACAGATAGACAACCAGAATTAATGACAAACATGGGTATACCGGTAACAATATACCTACACATTTGTTAGGGGAAAATACTATTCCTTTAAACATTATAAAAGAAGGCATTTCTCATTAAAAGCAATCTTTCCTTCCCAGCAAACTTCTTGACAGAAAGGTGGGGATGGAAATGAGAATATTTGGTAAAAGAATGAATTAACGAATGAAGCTGATTTTTATATTGAAAGCTTTTATTCTTTAGAAGTGAGAAAGTTAAAAGAAAGAAGTTCTGACAGAGTTTGTTGAGTTCCTTAATAATGGCCGAGGTTTAAGTAGTAATTTTTTTTAATAAAAATTGGTGTTTTGCTGTGTGCCTTTTTGTTTTGTTTTTTATTTCTAACTCACTTGACTAGAAAATGAACATTAACTAGTTGTAAGAATACTTTCAAGATAAAGTGAAATATTAAACACAAACATTTTTGGTTAATTGGTGATTTAAACATCATCTCTGAAAGTTATTTAAGCTGAAGTCTTGACGTTCAGATAGTCTTCCTTCAATTTTTCTTTTTGTTATGCCCTTGGCCAAATATTTTATTTTAAATATCAT
Source organism: Fragum whitleyi (assembly GCA_948146395.1). Lineage (NCBI taxonomy): Eukaryota > Metazoa > Mollusca > Bivalvia > Cardiida > Cardiidae > Fragum > Fragum whitleyi. The sequence goes on from OX411544.1 coordinate 43,107,990, forward strand.
GAAATGACAAAGTTTCTTAAATTCATGACAAGTTTCTGCAATTCACACTGCTTTGGCAGACAGTACAGACTACAACTAGCCTGTACATATGTGCAGTCTAGTTGTAGCCTACACTGCCTGCTTTTTGTTCAATAAATATCGGAAAAGCATTGACCTGACTCTGGTTGAAATGTTAAAATTTGACCATTGATGGATAAAAAGTTAACTTCAGCAGTTTAATGGTTAAAATACTATTAAATATACCATTTGATTTGGGTAGAACTCAACAAGCCCTATCAGAGTGACTGCAACAATAGCTATAAATATAATTTATCTTAAATATGGGGCTTGCTTAAATCTTTTAACCACTCTTTAGACTGGTCCAATCGCAAGAATTTGTAATGAGTTTCATTCCACTTTCAACAGGATTTCAGCTATATTGTAAAGAATGGTGCATCTTCCCATATTTTCCTGTTTATTACACCAGTACAACCACAATATGTCATCCAAGCCACCATTCACCCAGACCAATACATGTACTATATATCATAGGCCCATTTGGACAGAAATGACATTTGTCTAAATGACTCGAGTAAAAAATTGAATGAAAGTTGATTAATTCTGGAATCAAACTCGCAACCCTAGATAGAGAGCCAAAAGTGCAACCAACTGAGCTGTGTAAAAATAAATCAGTCTGTGTGTGACATTTCCAACAAATTGATGTGTGGGTAAGGTGCAATGTTTGGGTAATCTTTAAAGCTACTTAGTGCAATTAGAAGATTAACTGACTTTTTGTTGATACTTCGAGATATTATCTATCTACAAAGGGTGTAGTGATGACTACTCTGGTTAGACTGTACAAATGCACAGGCTGACCAGAGTCTTAGCTTAGAGCACTTTTCAAAATTGTTTGATATGTCACACACAGACTCAAATTCTATGAGATTGAGGGAGAAAAGACATCAAGAAAAGGAGAAATTGTCAATAACAAGCAATTTTTTCCTTTTTCCTACAATTTGTTCCTAAGGTACTTTTGGTGTTTGAATTCAGTGCTAATGGATTAATGGCCATTCATTGGGTTTTTTATTTAGATTGTGACCATGCCCCCTTTTTTTATATGTACATAATAAGAAAGATGTCAAAAACTTAACAATGCAGGTAACAAAGCATGAAAAAAAACAGACAACATAAATGTAACATTGATAGGACACGATGATGCTCAAAACACTTTAATAGACAAAATATTTCAAATGAGCATGTCATTTTCTACAATTTCACATGTGGTAAAAGTGAAGTTTAACAGTCTGATATGAGGTGAGTTCTTAAGATTCTCATAATAAAATCTAAATATAAATGAGGAAATTTAAGCTTGCTTGGCATTGGCTTGAATAGGTAGTCTTGACAACATTGAATGTTTTCACTAAAATTGTCAAAAATCTTTCATTATGACATCTTAAAAATCTCCTTAAGCCTGATTGTTCATCATACTTTGACAAACACACCTCAGTCTTGACTTTGCAACTTGTAGTAACACTTTTTAGCTCCACTGGCTGAAGGCCAGCGAGCTATTGTCTTGGCGGGGCGTCCCTCGTGTGTCCGTCTGTGCGTAAACTTTTCTTTAAACATCTTCTCCTCCCAAACCAATGGGTGGATTTTTTACGAAACTTGGCCAGAATGTTCCTTGAGTGACCCTCTTTTAAAGTTGTTCAAGAAATTTGGATTGACCCCCATAAAGAGGGGCTTGGCAGGGCGGGGCTTATTTTGACCCCGAAATCTTTGAACCACATCTTCTCCCGAACCATTGGGCCAATTTCAATGAAACTTTACCAGAATGTTCCTTTGGTGACCCTCTTTTAAAGTTGTTCAAGAAATTTGGATTGACCCCAAAATATGGGAGTGGCCAGGCAGGGCTTATTTTGACCCTGAAATCTTTGAACCACACTGTTTCACCCAGAGCCAACAAATTAAAATTTGTCATTATCAAAGACTGTAACCAAAGATTTATGTCATGACTAAAGCCAAGTGACGGGAACCTGTGATGGTCAACTGATCATCTGATTTAATACATGATTTTTCTTAGATCGGCAATCCATTCATGACCTAGTCATAATCTACCTACTAGTTGTCTATGTCTATTGGATTTGTGGAAGTCAATATTGTTTTTGCAACAAATGATCGACATTTAGTCCAGCAACAGTCAATTTTAATCACATAGACATGTTTTTTTTTTTTCTATTTCTGACCTTCATGTGTTCCTCAAAATTCAGTGATTATTTGTTGACGACTCAATGACATATATACAACTATTCAACAACATCTCACTGGTGTATTGACAGCATGCATTTCCCGCCTCAACACTGACCAAGACATAAGAGAAAGTCATATTGGCGCTTTAAGAAACAGCAAAATGAATGATTTGTCCTGATACAGCCTATTTCAAACTGTTGTTAATTTTAAGCATCAGCCGATTTAAAATAGGTATCACTGATGTGTTTTCACTGCTGTCTTTTCTGTAACTTAAGCTTTTGTTTGTATTATATTGCACATGAATTAAATTTTAACAGTGGTTAAAATTTGTTATGGCTCTAAACAATATCTCTCTACAGCAAAGCTGATTTAATGGTCCCAAAGAGGAAAGAGCACCGCCCATGGGTGCTAACGCTCAGTTGCAGGTGCTGGATAATGCACAAATATCTAAGTCAAGAACATAACTCTTACATAATAACCTTTGGAGATACCCCCCCTTAATAGTTCTTGTGATGGTGATGACACATGCTAAATTTCATGAAGATATCTTCAATAACAACAGATATGACCAAGGTTAAAGTTTGTCATGCCAATGCCAACAAATACATCAAGGTGATGACAAAGGTTTTTTCTGAAAAAGCCCAGGTAGGAATTATAATTTATTATACATTAGCTTTTAAAATCATAAATCAGCAAAGCTGATGGATAAGAAATCACTATTTACAATTATTTCAAGATGGTTTTGTTTATACATGTATATATAATAAATATTAAACGCAAAATGTAAATCATGAATCATGTGTATAAGATGGCTGCTGGTACCCATCAGAAGTCACATGACCAGCAGCTGGTTCCTGTCTACTGTCCATGGTTCCATAGGATTGGGTTAAGCTCTGGTTTGCGGACATGGAACTGATGGCCTCTGTTGATCGTGAGGTACCATTGGCTAAAACACCAGCAACAAACTTCTGAAACACAAGAAGTTTCACAAATCTGTAGGATACAAATCGAGTAGTAAAAGCAAACTATTGTAAGTGCCTTTATAATTTGACCTACGTTGCAAGAGTAAAATAAACCCATTGAATATTTCTAATATCACACAAGTGTTATTACACTATTGGAATAACTATACAAATGAGCAAAGAACATGTAGCAGCGTTATATTTTCGTTGTTAAAATGAAGTCATAACCATTTGCTGACATCATTTCGCAAACAGCATCATATGTTTCATGGGATAATTTGAATCAATAAATTTCTGGAATTCTCTCGATTTATTGCGAAAAATTCAGGTCATATTATAAATAGAATATCAAATTTGTGCTCATAGAATACCAAATTTATTAAACTTGTCATCTAAAATAGATAAAAACTCGGCACTTCCTCGTTTTTATCTGTTTATAGATGACTAGTTTAATAAATTCGGTATTCAATGACCACTCATTCAATATCCTCTTAATAAATTCATAGACACTTAAATCAGATTAGCTGTGATCCCTATGAGTAAATTATTAGGAATTTTGAACTTGACCTTATCAAATGACCTTTACACCTAAAGATCTGATGTGCATGCAGAACATCGATCAGACTTTTCTTTAAACTGGAAAGTACCGCAGATGTAAGTGCAGTAATTTTGTTACAATTTGTAGGTAAATCTGCTTCTGGTGGTACTTGGGTTATTTGATAAGCTTGAAAAAAAAAAACAAAACTTTTTTTTTATTATTTCTATCTGACTGTCTGTGAAGACCTTTAGGGCATATTATGATTTGATGATAAAAAACACAGTAAAACAATGCATTTTGTTATCAAATTATAATATGCCCACTTTTATTCTTTCATTGAGTTTGTTTTATGCAAGATCATTCTTAATGGGATAGCTAATAATTGTGATATTATGTAAACCCATCTGCAAAATGACGAAGTTTTATTGCTGCACCCTTATCATTCCAATGGTCTATTCAATGGAATCACCAAGGGCTCTTGATTGACAAATGTGTATTGATGAGATCTCTCATTGTACCAAAAATAATATTTTTTTTAAATTTGAGAAATTTCTTAGTTAAGCAAGAAAAAGTTTCAGCTAGAAGGTTTTAACATTGTGAGATCTTGGAAAGAAAAGATATTTAAATATTTCAAAGTAAAAATTGGTCCAACACTATCATTTCCAGGTAAGAAAAGCACTCTCAGCAGGTCTATGTCGGTTAGGATTTATACTAGTCTAAAGTTATTTCTCAATCAAATCTTTCGTCATGGGTATGCACGGAAACTGTATTGTTAAGACAATTCAACTCAGTAATCATAACTCAGTTTGTGTAAGGCTATTGAAATATTTGGATCCAAAATACCCAATTATCTCTAACTCTGCAAGGTCCCGTATCAAACAGAAAGAAATTAGATTATCTTAATCTTTGATTACTCATCCAAACCCCATATTGTGGGTACTCATTGGAATCGTCTTGATGAGACGATTCTAATGAGGACCCATAACATAGGGTTTAATTGACAGCTTCCAAAATATTTTCATTTTGTTTTAAAATTGAAATCAATCCCTTAATCTAGAGGTAGATAGATCTGTTTTACAATACTGACCTGACTGTCCTCATCTGTCTTAGTAAAACTTTTGGACTCACTGAATTGCTGCAGGAAAGAAAGAGAACGGAAGATTTATAATATATGTCATGCAGTAGTTTAGATGCCTACGCTATTTTCAATTTTTTTAAGGATTCAATATCCCATGCTGTTTTCTTGCAAATCAGAAAGAAACTGTGTATTCCTATTTGAAGTGATGCCTTTGTGATAATAATAGTAGGAAGAATAATAAAGTCATTAATGAGGGTAGTGGACCCGTAATAGTTGCACAACGTTATAAAAGTACTGAACTTTAATGATTAATGAAAATCATTAGGAAATTTAGGTTAACATTGTGAAAGATTTTGAGGTCTGAAATGTTGCGGAACTATTACTTGTTCACTACCTTAAAGAGGCAACACAGTTGGGCTAACCCAGTCATCCCTGGGCGCCTATGCAGATATCTACAATAGTTATGCAGAACGTCATTCATAAATATATGTTCAAAGAAAGAAGTAAGTTGTTTGAGTCAAGAAAGCAGCAATAAATTGAATTCAAAGATTCATCATTCAAAGAAACAAGTCTTGCCTTTACGGTTCATTCTACTTATTTTGTTAAATACAGTAAATGTGTATTAAGCGGCCAATTACAGGACCACAAACAAGTGGATGTTAAAGAGAATTGTTGCTTAGCACACATTTTGTTTACAAATTAGAAAGATAGCTTTGATTGAATAGGTATATTATCAAGAATTCAATAATGTTGTTTAATTTCAAAAGAATTGTCTCATTGAGACAATTCTAGTGGGGTTTTACAACAAAGGATTCATTTTCAATAATTTTTTTACCTATAATATCTACTTTTAAGATAGTTTGTTTTAAAAAACGGAATTTTGAAAACAGTCACTTAATAAAATGATCACTTAAAATATATGGTTGCTCAAGTAAGACTTTAATCCTTTCTTTAATGTGTTTGCAAGATTTATAACTCAAATTATGGCACAATTAACTGTTATTTTCACCCAATCCATTATTAAACATACCTTATATTTTCTCATAGGTCCATCTGAGCAGGGTCCACAATCTTTAAAACATCCAAAACTGACTCTCAAGAAGAAAAACATCAGAGTGAATGCGAGGATCAGGATGGCAAAAATGGACTTGGGATTCTCTGAACCTGAAAGTTTTAAAAATTTGTACTTTTACATAAGCCTGTACGTGACATTTTCAACTATTTGATGTCTGCGTGATGTGGAAACAGTTAGCACCCAGAGAGTTGCATAGTGTAATTAGAATATTGTCTTACTGTCTACAGATCCTTTGAGACTTTATCTATCTACAAATCCCAAAGTGAAGACTCTGGTCAGACTGTGCGTATGCACAGACTAGCCAGAGTCTTAGTTTTGTGCACATTTGAAATTGTTGGAAATGTCATGCACATGCCCAACTGTCATAATCTTGGACTGGCCCAAAATGAAAGAGGTTGTTGATAACAATGAAAAGTATGTGCTATTTCAACAGAAACCAATTGTCATAAAAAAAGGAAAAGGAGAAATTGCTCAATTCAAGTAATTTCTCCTTTTTTCCAAATACTTTCAAAAGTGAAAATTCAGAGCTCAATCCATGGACTGTACATGTACAGGAAAGGTTTGAAATAGTTTATTTAATCATCTTGTATATACGAGGGGTGTTCCAGAAGTTTGTGGACTAACGCCATATCTCAAAGAATATGATAGTATGAAAATATATATCATATCGTTTTATTGAGCTTTCTTTTCTCTGCTCACACACCAAATTAATAGAAGTATGCCAAACTGATGTCAAGATATAAGAGTCCAAAGACATGCATCATGCACCAAGTGGCGCATACCGCGAGTTTCTGACGTGCGTTGTTGACATTGAGATATTCAAAACACATATTGTACTTTGGATTAATTTAAGAAGATCATCCAAAATTTCGATTAACTAGAAATTATTTCTAAATGCGCCATTATATCATCCATTTCTGTGTTACAGGGCTTCAGTATTAACTATAGTTAAGTGTCTAAATGGCCTAGCATTATTTCATGTATTTTAGAAACAGTTTTACAGACAGTTGATACTTGTCCTTCATTTGATGCCAAAATATAGTTTTCTTGCATCTGAAATTTCTACAGTTGCTTGTTTTCAATCTTTTAATTGTGAAAATAATGTTGTTGTGGCTCTTTTCTAGTTGTCAGTGACAATCATTTCGATCACCTACTCTCATTGAGTATCCATTTCTGTAACAGAAGGCAATCCGACATTGTCTTTCTGAGGTCCTGGTGGCTGTATTTTTTGTACCACCTATATTGATCAATGTTATTTATTCTTGTAATGAAACGTGTTTCAACCAATGGACATATCCCGAAATATCATTTTGCCTTTAAAAAAGTAACATGCGAAAAACTAAGAACTATTTTTCAGTATAAGGCAATACAATTAGTGCTACAGTCACAGAATGTGAAAGAGTTAAACATGAAAATTATTCTTCGCGCCGCCTGACGTTATGTGTGTCTCCATGACAATGCCTATTGAGCCCATTATGTGAATTAATTGGATAGAAATGTTATACATTAACTCCTAAAAGTTTGATATTCATCATATGCTCTTTTCAATGATTTCTGTTGACCAGTCTTCGAGATGTGAAGAAAGTCCATGGACTTTTGGAACACCCCTTTTATGAGACCTATTAGGCAAAACAGGACCATCTAGGAATTGTGTAGATTGTCAACCCCAGTCAGTCTGCACAGAGCATCGGAATTTGTGAATATGGCTGATTTTCTGAATCAAGAATGATAACTCTACCCTCCAGTTTAAGATTTAATTGTTTGAATGGAGTTCTACACCACTTTTAACATTATTTCAGTCATATCACTACAGCTGGAGCACCTTACAATGGATTCCTGGTATTCCTCTCACCATTACTACCATAACATCCCTTCCTAGCCTTCTGGGGTCTGTTGTACTAAAAATCTTATGAAAAACATGATTGTAAGTTAAAATCACAAATCGTAGAAGGTGTTTCAATCATTGTTAGATTCTGCCTTGCAATATCTCATTGGGATCATCTTTAGAAGACGATTCCAATGTATTTATGCATGGCAGAATTCCATGTTTAGTTACTTCTGTGGAAGCAACTTTAATTTTTGACTTACGCAAAAAATGATCGTAAGATGTTTAGTAAAACATGCCCTTTGGAAAAATCTATTGTACAGAGTTCCCTAAAAATGATTTCTTTTTTCATTTCACATCTAGGAACCAAGCTGATCAAATCAATAGAATTTCATCAAAATTAGCAAAACAATATCAGAAATTGGTGCTCTGCTAGTTGTGAAAATACAGCTTTTATTGTTCACTGTCACTCAATTAAATATAAATGGATCTTACACTGAAACAAATGATGTAATTATTGACATCGGTAATTTGTAAAACTATTGCTGCACATCCCTTACATGCGGATGATGGTATTGACGTTTCTCATCTTTGTTTTTCTTATTAAGATTCATTTATCTTTCAATTCATGAGTAACAAAAGCTTTATTTTCTTGAGTGGCTTGGCTTTTGTTTTTCTATCAAAGATACTACTTTCCTCTATATGTCTCTAGTGGTGTAACATAATATTAAATCATTTACCTCCCCTTATGACTGAGAAAAAGACTAAGTTGAACTGTAAGAACACTACAGCTACAATCACCATGTTGATGGCTGTGGCGTGGATATTGTGACTGATATGGGAGGGTTTGTACGCAAAATAGATGTTATATCTGTCTACAACATGTTTAAATAGCATGTAAACTAGCCCTGTAAACAGAAACATAGATAAAATTCATAAATATTGTGTCTGGTATGAGATAGTATGTAGACAAAGTAGATGATATATCTGTCTACAACATGTTTAAATAACATGTACACCAGCCCTGTAAATAGAAATATATATAACATTCATAAATATTGTGTCTGGTATGAGATAGTATGTAGACAAAGTAGATGTTATATCTGTCTACAACATGTTTAAATAGCATGTACACCAGCCCTGTAAATAGGAGATAAAAACTTAGCTGTATGAAAAAGAAGTGAGAAAAACCGCTATTGATTCTAAGGTTTTCATGATAAATTCAGTAACCAGTAAATCAAATTCATGCGTTTAGAAAGTATAGCATGTAATAATTGTTTTTGGGCATTATATTTTGAAAACGATTAATGAATTATACATACACTTATTACTCATAAGTACACTTTGGTCAAGATTTGCACAAGGGCTTTCAACAATTGAATATCTTCATATGAACAAATTGTAAGGTGTGGTCATTCGACAACGCAGTCCATCAAGATTCTTGTTTTAAAGAAGTTCAAATGTATTGTATATTTACTATCTTGAAAAAACATTGTACTAGGCTTGTTTTCTCAGACAACACAGGTTTTTAAATGGTAAAATTGTGTTAAGATATTCATGATGTCTTTAAATTAACGCGGATTCCATTTTACGTGGTAAATGTGCCTTTCTTTTATTTAGGCTTATAAGCTCTATTTGTTGTCTAGGCTTACAGAGAGTGAACCTGTCATTGAGTTTGATGTTTGGTTTTCTTTTGTTAGAAGCAAAGTAAAGACTTAAAGAGATTCAATCCATGGAAATAAAATCATAAGGCTCTAAAAGGAGGTTTGCTAGACATCTCCCAGCCCCTTAATCCGCCACTGAAATGATCCACTGTCACTGCAAAAGATTATTTGGAGCTTAAAAAGATCAAATTTAATTTGTTCCAAACAGCACATCCTCTCCTTTTTGATTATTACTATGCCAAATTACTAAGAAACCCTTCCAGAGATGAAGAACCTACACATTTCATTTTTAGCTATTGTCATGGCGCTGTGTTTTTGTGCATCCATTCGTCTGTGGATCTGGTCTAAAAAAAATTTTCTTTAAAAATCCTCTCCTCAGAAACTACTGGATGAATTTCAACTAAACTTCACAGGAATGATCCTTGGGTGATCCTCTTTCAAGTTGTTCAAAGATTTTTGATCAAATGAAAAACAAGCGCATGTTGTATTGCGATCCAATACAGGAGTCCCCCACCGGATAACAAACAAGAGGACCCTGAGGGCCCTAAATCGCTCACCTGATATTTCAAGTAAATTATCATTAAGACTCCATTTCCTACGATATGGCATGAACCTTCCCATTTTCAACAGAGTTCATTCTTGTGACCTGGCAAACATTTTGATCAAGTTTCATGAAGATTTGACTTTATTTGTGGCGTTTGATGCTCTTACAAGAAAATTGTCATTAAGGCCCCTTTTCCCGTGATATGGCACATATACTTCCCATTTTCAAATGAGTTCATCCTCATGACATAACAAACATTCTGACATGTTTCATGATGATTGGACCATATTTGTGGCTTCTAGAGAGTAAACAAAAAAATTGTCATTAAGATGCCTTTTCCTGTGATATGGCACCGATCCTTCCCATTTTCAATAGACTTCATCCTCATGACCTAACAAACATTCTGACCAAGTTTCATGAAAATTGGAGCATATTTGTGGCTTCTAGAGTCTAAACAAGAAATTTGTCATTAAGGCCCCTTTTCCCTTGATATGGCAAAGATCCGTTCCATTTGAGCAATTTTCATAAGGGACAGCCCAAGGAATATTTCTGCCAAGTTTGGTTGATTTTGATCCATAAGTTTAGGAGGAGATGTCGTTAAAAGATTTTGTTGACAAAATTGTCATTAAGGCGCCTTTTTCCGTGATATGGAATGGATCCTTCCCATTTTCAATAGACTCCATCATCATGACCTAACAAATATTCTGACCAAGTTTCATGAAGATTGGACCATATTTGTGGCTTCTAGAGTGTAAACAAAAAAATTGTCATTAAGGCATCTTTTCCCTTGATATGGCACGGATCCTTTCCATTTGAGCAATTTTCATAAAGGACCACCCAAGGAAAATTTCTGCCAAGTTTGGTTGATTTTGACCCATAAGTTTAGGAGGAGATGTCGTTTAAAGATATTGTTGACAAAATTGTCATTAAGGCACCTTTTTCCTGGATATGGCATAGATCCTTCCCATTTTCAATAGACTCCATCCTCATGACCTAACAAACATTCTGACCAAGTTTCATGTAGATTGGACCATATTTGTGGCTTCTAGAGTGAAAACAAGAAATTTGTCATTAAGGCCCCTTTTCCCGTGATATGGCACGGATCCTTTCCATTTGAGCAATTTTCATAAAGGACCACCCAAGGAAAATTTCTGCCAAGTTTGGTTGATTCTGACCCATAAGTTTAGGAGGAGATGTCGTTTAAAGATATTGTTGACAAAATTGTCATTAAGGCGCCTTTTTCTGTGAAATGGCATGGATCCTTCCCATTTTCAAAAGACTTCATCCTCATGACCTAACAAACATTCTGACCAAGTTTCATGAAGATTGGACCATATTTGTGGCTTCTAGAGTGAAAACAAGAAATTTGTCATTAAGGCCCCTTTTCCCGTGATATGGCACGGATCCTTTCCATTTGAGCAATTTTCATAAGGGACCACCCAAGGAATATTTCTGCCAAGTTTGGTTGATTTTGACCCATAAGTTTAGGAGGAGATGTCGTTTAAAGATATTGTTGACAAAATTGTCATTAAGGCACCATTTACTGTGAAATGGCACAGATCCTTCCCATTTTCAAAAGACTTCATCCTCATGACCTAACAAACATTCTGACCAAGTTTCATGAAGATTGGACCATATTTGTGGCTTCTAGAGTGAAAACAAGAAATTTGTCATTAAGGCCCCTTTTCCCGTGATATGGCACGGATCCTTTCCATTTGAGCAATTTTCATAAGGGACCACCCAAAGAATATTTCTGCCAAGTTTGGTTGATTTTAACCCATAAGTTTAGGAGATGTCGTTTAAAAATATTGTTGACAAAATTGTCATTAAGGCGGCTTTTTCTGTGAAATGGCACGGAACCTTCCCATTTTCAATAGACTTCATCCTCATGACCTAACAAACATTCTGACCAAGTTTCATGAAGATTGGACCATATTTGTGGCTTCTAGAGTGAAAACAAGAAATTTGTCATTAAGGCCCCTTTTCCCGTGATATGGCACGGATCCTTTCCATTTGAGCAATTTTCATAAGGGACCACCCAAAGAATATTTCTGCCAAGTTTGGTTGATTTTAACCCATAAGTTTAGGAGAAGATGACGTTTAAAGATATTGTTGACAAAATTGTCATTAAGGCGCCTTTTTCTGTGAAATGGCACAGATCCTTCCCATTTTCAATAGACTCCATCCTCATGACCTAACAAACATTCTGACCAAGTTTCATGAAGATTGGACCGTATTTGTGGCTTCTAGAGTGAAAACAAGAAATTTGTCATTAAGGCCCCTTTTCCCGTGATATGGCACGGAGCCTTTCCATTTGAGCAATTTTCATAAGGGACCACCCGAGGAATATTTCTGCCAAGTTTGGTTGATTTTAACCCATAAGTTTAGGAGGAGATGTTGTTTAAAGATATTGTTGACAAAATTGTCATTAAGGCACCTTTTTCTGTGAAATGGCACGGATCCTTCCCATTTTCAATAGACTTCATCCTCATGACCTAACAAACATTCTGACCAAGTTTCATGAAGATTGGACCATATTTGTGGCTTCAAGAGTGAAAACAAGAAATTTGTCATTAAGGCCCCTTTTCCTGTGATATGGCACAGATCCTTTCCATTTGAGCAATTTTCATAAGGGACCACCCAAGGAATATTTCTGCCAAGTTTGGTTGATTTTGACCCATAAGTTTAGGAGGAGATGTTGTTTAAAGAAAAAGTTGACGCCGTGACGGACAGACGGACAGACGGACAGATGGACAGATGGACAGACGGACGCCGGACAATGATCGATCACAATAGCTCCCTTGACCACTTCGTGCTCAGGTGAGCTAAAAATCCTTTCTTATAATATATCTCCTACTTACTAGATCTATAACTGTATACAAAATTTGAAGTTGCTAGCACATTAGTTTTTGAACAAAATGTCCCAAACAAAAATGTCAGGATAAAAAACAACAATGGACAATAACTAAAAAAGTGGATGTGGCAGAGTAACAGTTCTTGTGCATTGCACTTCTTCTCAATGAGATCTACTAGTGTACCAAGTTTGAAGTTGCTAGGGCTAATGGTTAAGGAGATAAGTACGGGACAACAAGAGGACCAAGATGGTCCTAGATCGCTCACCCGAGTCTCTTTGACCCCTGGGACATCACATTTATTAGATAGGCAGATGTCAAAAAGAAAATAATTGCCTAAGATCAATACCATGGAACGTTTTCAGGGAAGAGCAAGACAGATATGCCTATTTGCTCTTTGATTCTATGTAAAAAGGGATGCTGCTGGTGGACCCCAAATGTGACCCCAGGGTCTTGATATAAACAAACTTGAAAGAGGTCCATAAGATGATACTACATACTAAATATGAAAGCTGTCTGCCTTCTGGTTTCAGAGAAGAAGATTTTTGAAGGTTTTCCTATTTTCACCCATCGTGCTCAGATGAGCTGAAAGGGATGCGCCCGGTTGGAGCCCAAATATGACCCAAGGGTCTTGATATGAACAAACTTGGTAGGGGCCCACTAGATGATGCTACATACCAAAAATGAAGGCAGTGTTTCCTCTGGTTTTGATTAAAGAAGATTTTAAAAGATTTTCGCTCTTTGATTCTATGTAAAAAGGGTTGCGCCTGGGTGGAGCCCAAATATGATCCTAGGGTCTTGATATGAACAAACTTGGTAGAGGTCCACTAGATGATGCTACATACCAAATATGAAAGCTGTCTGCCATCCGGTTTCAGAGAAGAAGATTTTTGAAGGTTTTCGGTTTTTTACCCTTCGTGCTCGTAAGAGATAAAGGGATGCACCCATGCGAAGCCCAAATATGACCCAAGGGTCTTGATATGAACAAACTTGGTAGAGGCCCACTAGGTGATGCTACACACCAAATATGTAAGCTGTCTGCCATCTGGTTTCAGAGAAGAAGATTTTTAAAGAATTTCGCTCTTTGATTCTATGTAAAAAGGGTTGCGCCCGGGCAAAGCCCAAATATGACCCCAGGGTCTTGATATGAACAAACTTGGTAGAGGTCCACTAGATGATGCTACATATCAAATATGAAAGCTGTCTGCCTTCTGGTTTCGAAGAAGAAGATTTTTAAAGATTTTCATATTTTCACCCTTTTTGTTAAGGGTAAAGGGAAAGTTAAGGGTTGATTTCATTTATTTGAACAACTTTGGTAGAGCTTGACCCAAGGAACATCCCTGCCAAGTTTCATCAAGATTGGCCCACTGGTTCAGGAGGAGAAGATGTTTAAAGAAATTGTGGACGACGCACGACGGACTACGCACGACGCACGATTGACGACGGACATTCTACGATCCCAATAGCTCACCTTGAGCACTTCGTGCTCAGGTGAGCTAAAAATGTAAGGATAGAAACAACAAAGGGCAATAATTCAAAAAGTGGACATGGCAGAGTGACAGTTCTTGTACATGACACTTGTCCTCAATGATATCTATAAGTGTATAAACTCAACACGCTATTGTAAACATTTCAGGGAAAATCCAATATCTACCTGTAGACGTTGCAGGTTAACTATCAGTTATCCGGTGTTAATAGGAGATAAATACTATTTAAACACACGTTGCTCAATGCAATCAAAAGTCCCCGTGGCCAAATGGTTAGCATGGAGTACTCAAAGGCGTCCAAACGCGGCACTGTATTGGCATAGGTTCGAGTCAATGATTTTATCTATTGATTTTTTTAACTTCTTTTTATCACATTTTTACGAATTCTCTTGTCTATGCAAGTTTCTTGTGTACATGTATGTCTTTTTAAATGGTTAAATGTCTTTTTTGAAAATATATTTCCTAGTTATCTTTTTTTATTTATTTAGATAAGATTTTAACAAACAGTACATTTTAATGAACTTCAAAGGCCCTATCAATGTCGAAACAATATTCAATACGGCTCGCTTAATTGCAGCATTGCTTTTTCAGAACTTCCCCTTCCTATCTTGGGCATGCCGACGGAAGCCTAATACTCCTCCGTAAGACTAGTGCAAAATACTGTAATCGAGCTTGTCCTTCGATACTTTTGACATCAGGAAGCCCTTTGACATAAGTCCTTTCTCAGTTATAAAAATGCACATTTTCTCCAAAAAAAGGTGAAATCAAAATATGAAATTTGTTAACCATCTTCATTATATAAGTTCTTTACACCTTAAATAGCTTTAACATTATAATACTTTCCGCCCTCTCGTCCTTTAAAATTGATAAGAAAATATGATTAACAAACCATTGGGAAAAGTCTTGGAAGCAGTCACCACCAAAAGCAATAAAATGGTGCGAACTGTTAATAGAAATGAATGATAAAAATATGAAATTTGTCAAATTTGGGATTTGAACCGTGTTCTCCACGACAACAGTCACTGTGCATAGCCGTCTTAGCCATTTCTCGTCGATAAGAAGTCGCTCTAAAATAGTTATTTATCACATGCATTGCCAATTTACCTATGTCACGCCCCAGTAGGTTTTTCAAGATACACCCTGTTTACAATAATATTGTGGTCCCGATAATGCTCAAAAAAGCGAATTCAGGTTATAGCAAGTTTGAAGTTTCTTGCACTTATGGTTCAGAAGATATGTTCCTGACAAAAATGTAAAGGTAAAAACAACAAAGGGCAATAACTCAAAAAGTGGGTGTGGCAGAGTAACAGTTCTTGTACATGACACTTGTCCTCAATGAGATCTATATGTGTGCAAAGTTTAAAGTTGCTAGCACTTAAAGTTTAGCAGATATAATCCGGACAAGAATGTAAGACTAAAAACAACAAAGGGCAATAACTCAAAAAGTGGACATGGCAGAGTAACAGTTCTTGTACATGACACTTGTCCTCGATAAGATCTATCAGTGTACAAAGTTTGAGTTGCTAGCACTTATGGTTTAGGAGATATGATCCGGACAAAAATGTAAGGGTAAAAACAATAAAGGGCAATAACTCAAAAAGTGGACATGGCAGAGTAACAGTTCTTGAACATGACACTTGTCCTCGATAAGATCTATCAGTGTACAAAGTTTGAGTTGCTAGCACTAATGGTTTAGGAGATATGATCCG
Organism: Fragum whitleyi; assembly: GCA_948146395.1. Classification (NCBI taxonomy): domain Eukaryota; kingdom Metazoa; phylum Mollusca; class Bivalvia; order Cardiida; family Cardiidae; genus Fragum; species Fragum whitleyi. The sequence continues at coordinate 43,123,950 of OX411544.1, forward strand.
GACAAGAATGTAAGGCTAAAAACAACAAAGGGCAATAACTCAAAAAGTAGACATGGCAGAGTAACAGTTCTTGTACATGACACTTGTCCTTGATAAGATCTATCAGTGTACAAAGTTTGAGTTGCTAGCACTTATAGTTTAGGAGATACGATCAGGACAAGAATGTTAGGGTAAAAACAACAAAGGGCAATAACTTAAAAAGTGGGTGTGGCAGGGTTATGGATCTTGAAGATGACCCTTCTCCTCAATGAGATCTATAAGTGTACAAAGTTTGAAGTTGCTAGCAATTATGGTTTAGGACATATGATCCGGACAAAAATGTAAGGGTAAAAACAACAAAGGGCAATAACTCAAAAAGTGGGCATGGCAGAGTTATGGATCTTGAACATGACACTTCTCCTCAATGAGATCTTTAAGTGTACAAAGTTTAAAGTTGCTAGCACTTATAGTTTAGGAGATATGATCCGGACAAGAATGTAAGGCTAAAAACAACAAAGGGCAATAACTCAAAAAGTGGGTGTGGCAGAGTAATTGTTCTTGAGCATGACACTTCTCCTCAATGAGATCTATAAGTGTACAAAGTTTAAGTTGCTAGCACACATAGTTTAGGAGATATGTTCCGGACAAGAATGTAAGGCTAAAAACAACAAAGGGCAATAACTCAAAAAGTGGGTGTGGCAGAGTAACGGTTCTTGAACATGACACTTCTCCTCAATGAGATCTATAAGTGTACCAAGTTTGAAGTTGCTAGCACATATGGTTTAGAAGATATAGCCCGGACAAAAGTGTGACGGACAGATGGAAGGACAGACAGACGGACGGACAAACAGAATCGAGCAAACCTATAGTCCCCCAACCGGGAACCGGTGAGGGACTTAAAAGGCTTTGATTGGTTTGGCTTATTTCCTTATATTGTGACTTTTTTTCAGAATCTAACAGATGGATATCAATTCCATTTCTCTTGAATGATCCTTGAGTGACCCTTTATCAGTCAGCAAAAAAAAAACTGTGATCAGATGAAAAGTATGTCTTTTATGGGCTCAGGTCATTTCTCTTTATGTTACCGGTATATTGTGAAACTTATAAAATGTTTTCTCAGAATCCATACATATTACCGACAGATATCAACCAAATTTCACTTAAGAGATCCTTGGGTGACCCTTTTTCAGTCTACAAATAATTATTGTGATTAGATGAAAATATTTCTTTTATGGGCGGAGGTCAATTCTTATATGTTATATAGTGGAGACTTTGAAAATCATTTTCTCAGAATCTAACTGATGGATATCAACCAAATTTCATTTGAATGATCCTTGTGTGACATAATCAGTCTGCACAAAAGTAATGAGATTAGATATAAAAAAATGTATTTAACAGACGTAGGTCAATTTTCTATATGTTATTCATTGGCCATGAATTTTTCTTTGCAGAAATATTTCAGTATGTGACACTTAAAAACTCTTAGTTACTTGAAATAAGAATTCATTCATTCATTTACTCAAATTCTTGTTTAATCAGATTCAGGCCTATGGAGAAAATCAGCTGATGTCAAACAAGTATACAATTCTTAGTTGAGTAAATGATGAAATTAACCAATAATTCAGAAGTTATGTTCTACACAATTTCATACACATTTCTTAACTACGATACTAATGCCATTTTATCAACAACAGTATTGCCTATGGATGCCTTAGCTCAGCTGTTGATTGCTGGATGGTGGATGAAAATCTAAGACGAAAAAAAGGCATAATTTGCACAAAATGCATCTAGTTACCCACTTGATAGTATAGATTGCTCTTTTGATGGTGAACATGTGTGCTAAGTTTCAAGTGAATGCCTTAAGTAGACCCAGATATATCACAAAATGTAACAGTTTTCTCACAATGACAACAACAACTACGAGAACGCAACAACAATGGCACCAAGGCTAAAGCAATACCTCAAGTTTTCTCCAAAAACAGCCTCGCTTAAATGATGTATCCCTCACTGAAATAATGTTTTACAAATATTAACTTACCGAATGGCGTGATAAGAGGACAGGATATGCTATAAGACATGATAGTGGCAAACACACACAGGACCCAGGCATATTGAATCCCATATTGGTACTCCCATAACACATGCTGAAATATTCAATATCATTCTATTAACAAGAGGACCCTGAGGGCCCTAAATCACTCACCTGATATTTCAAGTAAATTATCATTAAGACTCCATTTCCTATGATATGGTTTGAACTTTCCCATTTTCAAAAGAGTTCATTCTTGTGACCTGGCAAACATTTTGATCAAGTTTCATGAAGATCGGACTATATTTGTGGCGTTTGGAGCTCTTACGAGAAAATTGTCATTAAGGCCCCTTTTCCCGTGATATGGCATGGATACTTCCCACTTTCAAATGAGTTCCTCATGACCTAACAAACATTCTGACAAAGTTTCATGATGATTGGACCATATTTGTGGCTTCTAGAGTGTAAACAAAAAAATTGTCATTAAGGCATCTTTTCCCTTGATATGGCACGGATCCTTTCCATTTGAGCAATTTTCATAAAGGACCACCCAAGGAAAATTTCTGCCAAGTTTGGTTGATTTTGACCCATAAGTTTAGGAGGAGATGTCGTTTAAAGATATTGTTGACAAAATTGTCATTAAGGCACCTTTTTCCTGGATATGGCATAGATCCTTCCCATTTTCAATAGACTCCATCCTCATGACCTAACAAACATTCTGACCTAGTTTCATGAAAATTGGACCATATTTGTGGCTTCTAGAGTGTAAACAAGAAATTTGTCATTAAGGCCCCTTTTCCTGTGATTTTGCATGGATCCTTTCCATTTGGGCAATTTTCATAAGGGACCACCCAAGGAATATTTCTGCCAAGTTTGGTTGATTCTGATTCTTAAGTTTAGGAGGAGATGTCGTTTAAAGAAATTGTTGACAAAATTGTCATTTAGGCCCCTTTTTCCGTGATATGGCACGGATCCTTACCATTTTCAATAGACTTCATCCTCATGACCTTACAAACATTCTGACCAAGTTTCATGAAGATTGGACCATATTTAAGGCTTCTAGAGTGAAAACAAGAAATTTGTCATTAAGGCCCCTTTTCCTGTGATATGGCACGGATCCTTTCCATTTGAGCAATTTTAATAAGGGACCACCCAAGGAATATTTCTGCCAAGTTTGGTTGATTTTGACCCATAAGTTTAGGAGGAGATGTCGTTTAAAGATATTGTTGACAAAATTGACATTAAGGCCCATTTTTCCGTGATATGGCACAGATCTTTCCCATTTTCAATAGACTTCATCCTCATGACCTAACAAACATTATGACCAAGTTTCATGAAGATTGGACCATATTTATGGCTTCTAGAGTGAAAACAAGAAATTTGTCATTAAGGCCCCTTTTCCTGTGATATGGCACGGATCCTTTCCATTTGAGCAATTTTCATAAGGGACCACCCAAGGAATATTTCTGCCAAGTTTGGTTGATTTTGACCCATAAGTTAAGGAGGAGATGTCGTTTAAAGAAAAAGTTGACGCCGTGACGGATAGACGGACAGATGGACAGAGGGACGCCGGACAACGATCGATCACAATAGCTCCCTTGAGCACTTTGTGCTCAGGTGAGCTAAAACCATTCTACATGAAAGTACCAAAATTCATACAGAACCCAGGCATATTGAATACCATATTGGTACTCCCATATCACATGCTGAAATATTAATATCATTCTGTTACAAATAGTTAATACACACATATACCAGACATACTGAATCCCATATTGCTACTCCTGTTATACATACTGAAAATTTCTGGCACCCCTACAGCACACTTTTTGTGCAAAGATTATTCTAATCTACTGACTTTCTATCTCTTTGTTTTGTGTTTCTTTTTCACATTACAAAAGTGTAATTTTGGCCAGGTAACAAAACATTTATTTCAGGGTGACTCAAGTAATAGGGAAAAACTATGTCAGCAGAGATATTTTGAACTTTCACACTCTGCTTTTGGCATTGGGCAACCGTTCAGAACATAATCCCCTCCAGCTCTAAACAAAAGTTTTACTGTTAAATGAAACACCATGAAATAACTGTATAATTTTCACTTACCTTTCTTACAGAAGTTCTCTCAGCTGAAGATTTGGCCAGAAGCAGTTTCAACACATACACAAACAACTCCGAAAATCTCAAAAGTTCTAAACCAGTTCCTATAAATGCTGATGTGATCACATAGTTGACGAAAAATGCACCATTCCCCGCTAAAAATATACACCTGTGGGGAAAATTACATGGATCACATTCAAACTAATTTTATCAATATAACTCTTACCAGGGCCCAAGGTTATAAAACTTTTCTCAGGCTGAATTCAAAATTTTCTCCAATTTCAATTTGATATTAAAGTCATAATTCTGTTTAAATACTCATTTTAACGTATAAACATAAAAGATAAAATCAATAAGTTGTTAAAATAACAACTTATTAATATCATCTTTTATTTTCATACATTTATTTAAATTTAAATTTTGAGAAAAATTCTCAGTTGAGCCTGAGAAAATTTTTATAACCTCGGGCCCAGTTGTCAAAATTCTAGACCGGTCCAGACTCAAACAATTAGCAGTGAACAATTTTAAGCTGATGATTATTTAAAAGTCTTCATCTTTTGTGAAAGAAAAAATTGTGGATAATGAACAAACCAACATATTTGCTGTTTTCCAAAGTACATGTATTTTTCTTCAAAGGTGTCAAAATGTGTGACAGTGTGTGAATGGGTTCAGAAAGTATAGGTATTGAAAACATTTCTACAAGGGCAGAAAATTCCTAAAAACCTGGATTCTCTCTTTTACAATTAATTATTACTACTTTTTTCAAAGGAATAACTTTTAACACATTTTGCGCAACATTTATAATTTTTGGTTTAAAATCTTTTGACTTTGAGCCGTATGCCAGGAAATGGATTAATTATAAGTGCATTTATCCAATAAACAATTATTATGAGATAAATGTTTTAGGAATTGAGTTCAATAAAAGTTGGAAAATAAACATCCTGAACCAAAAACAGTCAACTTTCGTTACGACAACCACATTCGTTTCCAGCAAAAATGTCGTTTTAACGAAAACATTGGTGTTTTGAAAATCGACCCTTTCACTAAGGAATATTGTGTTGATAATATGATCGCCAATGATTTTTTAAAGAAGAATCCCTAATTACAATCTCGCATAAAGACTACACATGCTTGATTGATTGACACATTACCCGGAGGTGCTAAAAAGAGCCACTGGGGATTTGCGAAAAAGATTGTGGGGGTTGATGTATTGAGTTTTACAGGGTATAGGAAATTTGCAGTTTTTTTCCCGTAGATATTTGTGTGGATGTTAATCTGTTCCCCGCAAAAAAATGTTGATGTATCAGATATTGATCTTGCAAATATGTGAAAGCTGAACGATGTCTCAACATTTGAGGTTCACAGGGACAAAGGTTAAATTTTCAGGGTTATACATACCTCCATTTTAAATCTTTCTCCTTATCCACTATAAAGAATGAGAACAAAGCCTTTGCACTGAAAAATATTTAACATAGACATATTGATATTGCTTTGTGTAAAAATGGGCTGGATACAGCATAAAGGATCAACACTGCATAACTGAATAACATGTCAGTATTTTTTCTAAAATGAATGCCTTTTTAGATTCAGAAAAGTCAAACAGTTTGTTGTCCTGCAATTGGCTTTAAGTAACCATTAAGTAACCACTAGTTTTCTCTTAAGAAATTTGGTTGAAAAATGGAAACATTAATCCCTCCAAATCTTGCTTTCAGCCAATGGAGCTAAAAACCACCAATATCAACAACGCAAAGATTATCAAATCTAACTTACCTAGTCAGTCCTAGTGAAGGTAAAATTAAGACCATCAAAATAAGAAACACAAATGTCTTTCTCATCACCGCATGGTGCTCTGAGGTTCTGGAAATAAAACACATTATTTTGTCAAATATAATTGGCTTAACATAAACATATTAACATATTGATGGCTCAGTGTGAAGCAGTTGTAACTGCCTATAAATTTAGAGCCTTTGAAATGACATTTCTTAAAATTTCTCACATGCCCTTAGTACAATCGAAGTCATAGTTGTGCACTTAACTACAATTTATGGATTTTGACGCGATTTGAATAGGATCTTATGCCAGTTTTAACAATCTTTCAGTTATATTGTTGGGGCTGGAGCACCTGACAATGGATTCCTGGTATTTCTCACACCAGTACTACCACTACATCCTTTCCTAGCCTCCAGCTACTATCTCATGTAGGACTACGACTATCAACCCATTGGTGAAAGACAAATATATGTAGTTGGAAAAAAAGAGGGCCACCGTTCGGGATCAAACATTGATAATCTGACACGCTACCAACTGCACTCTAACAGTGAGGTATAATTGTTGGAACTGTCATGCTTAGGCTCACAAGTTATTTTCTATGCAAAGCTAATAGACATCTCATTTTTCTTAACTGAACATAGTGCTGAATATCTATTTGCTAGAGAGTTCTACAAGTTTGGTTCCAGAAAGAGAAACATAAATGACTGCTACTTTATTCTCACTCCACAAACTCTTTGATCCATTGATGTTTTCTCGTCAATGCATTTGTTTCAAACACTTCTTTGTTGTTTTTTGCTGAATTATTAAGAAACAAGAGATGTTTGTACAAAATTTATGCCCCCCATAAAAGCAGATCAAAAGCCTATTCATTGTCAATCAACAAAGGGCAATAACTCACCATGATGAGTAGAGTTATGGTACTAAGGCACTGCACTTTTTGTCAATGAGATTTATCTTATAGCTATACAAATATCCGTATGATAACATCCCGTATGATATTTCTTATGATATCACTTAGTTATATTTAGAACATGATATAATGTGGTTATTTTTAGAAACTTGCATTTCAGTAAGAAACATCGAAGAAAACAAGCCAAAAAGAGGTTATAAGATAAATATAATACATACGTAGTGTATTGTATGAAAAATATCTAACTCGATTGCGAGAATTGACAATTGTCTCGGCAGAGCCTCGACAATGATCAATTCTCCCCAACCTCGTTAGATATTTTTTTTCATACAAAACACTACCTATGTATTATATATATATCCACCTGTGAAGTTTCATGACTCTAGCATGCATACTTTTTGAGATATGCTCCTGACAAAAAAGTCTACGCACAGACAGTTGGATGGACAGACTGACTGACCGCCTGACTGACAAGTGCAAAGCAATATACCATGTTCTTCAAAGGGGGACATAATAAGGCTAAATTATCACTTAGATATCACACCAAAACAAGTAAATTTACCCAAACTTAAACCTTGCTTTCTTTTCACTCCATTTGATGACGTTCAATGATGAGCCAAATAAACAAACAAGGTCATCACGTTGCATAGCAATCAGTTACTTTTAGAAAATTTCTACCAATTTTTTCAAATCTTAGGAAATTTGTCCCAATTTTTCAAATTTTGTCTAATTTTTGCAGTAAAGAAAAAGATCATTTAATATAATCAGGTTTTTTTCTGTAAGATTGGTAAATCTTTCATTTCACTTGTGACACTACCACTCATGAAAATATATCTTTTGTTGTTCACCCAATATATCAATCTTACACTGAAACAAATGATGGTTCTATTCCTTTTAGGTCAACTTTAACTTGTTAAATTACTTAGGAAAGTCTTATCAACAGAGGGAATAAAATATGTTACTGCTTACTTTGTCCAGTGTCCAACATATTGGTCAGAATAATAGACTATATTTGGTAGGAGAGCAGTAAATGTCCATAACAATAAGGTGGGAAGGAACTGTAGAATCACTGCATTCTGTAAAATACAAGAGTTAAACTTATTGTGCTGAATATAAAATTTGTCTTAGACAAATTTCCAATGTGGCTCTAATTTTCTATAATAATTCTATATAACAATTACAATTATAACAATAATTCTAAGATAGTAAGCAGGTAATTCAGGCTAATTTCAGACTGCACAGACTGATTCTAGATTATATTGTATGCAAAAACTACAAGAATATTTCATGGAAAGTGTGCGAAAATTTGCAACAATTTCTCACAGCATAAATGTTTATGGTCAAAGTTTATGAGAACTTAATTAGACAAGAAGAGTTAGCGAAAACTGTCATTATAATAATCTGAATAATATAATTTTATAAAATTCCCATAAATCTTTATGCAATCTATCTAATGTACTCCAGTTTGGTATTTCAAGGGTAATCTCTATAAAGTAATTTATCTGATACACTCAAGTATGGTATTTCAAGAGTAACAGCTTTCTTATGTAGTTGATTCTTTATGATTAAACTTATCTAGATACAGAGGTACAGATGAGATGGGTTAATCCAAGTCTGAAATCTTTATTTCTCAATAAAACCCCTACATTGTGGGTACCCAACCAAACTGTTTTGTTTGAGACAATTGCAATAAGTACCCATCACAAAGAGATTTTGTAAGTATTACTAAAATATTCTATCTAAAGAACTCAAGTGTGGTATTTAGGGAAGTGGACCTGTAATAGTTCTGCAACAATTCATGATCTAAAACACTTTTAACCAAGGTTTCCTAATAAAATCATTAGGAAACCTTGGTTGACACTTTAAAGACACTGACCCATGCAATTTTTTTTAACAATTGCAGGTCCACTACCTCAATGAGTCAATACTCACTTGTATAGTAGATTCTAGGTAATCTTTATAATGTAATCTATCTAATGTACTCAATACTATGGCTGGTGTAGTGAGGAAAAACAACAATATAACAAGTATAGTATTCAATGTGATAGCTCTAAACCACCACTTCCAGCCAGACATGGCTAACTTCTCCCTGAAACAAAGGAAGAGAGAATGTGGTTTCCAACAGATAACTTAATCAGCCAGCAATATCCTTGAATGGGGTTTTAAGCTGCTTTCAACAATCTTTTAGTTATATCACACCTAACAATGGTTATCTGGTATATCTCACACCAGTACAACCATAATATCCTTTCCTAGCCTCCAGCTGCTATCCCACATAGGTCTATGATTATCAACCCTTTGGTTGTAAAGGATGAATGTCACCATGAGGATCAAACCCAGGACCTCTAGATTGACAGCCCTACGCACTACCAACTGCAGTTTGACAGCCCCCAATAATATTGAACATAATTTTGTCAATGATATCGAATAAATTTTAAATATTGCCCACAGAAAATGAATAAAATTGTCCATCTCAGTGATTGACAACATCATTGATGGATCATAAGCAAAATTTTACCCTTGTCATGTTGAACCTGTAATATTCCTACTTTGGCAGGAGGTATTCACAAAGATCAGCCTGTACATATTTGCAGCCTAATCTTAGTATATACCACCTCATTTTTTCCCTTTTAATCAAGGAATGTTTAGATATTGTATATTGTAGGACTTTTTTTTTCAAAAAAACCAAAAAAACACTCACAATAAGAGCATCCCATATTTTCAGCACTTTTCAAATTTTCCGGTTTTTTTTTTTTTAACCATTGATGAGGGTTGAAATATTGAATACTACTGTCAATAATATTAAAAGTGAATGGACCATTTTAGTGGTAACACATTACATACCAATAAATATTTTTTGGTGATGGCGCATACAAAACAGTCCACTCTACAACATCCAGTGTATTATGGACAGTTGAAGGGGTGGGGTTCTGTGAGGCTTTACAGGATGGCTGGAAATCATTCTTTATCCTGAGAACAGAGAAAATATTTTAATGGAGGCGATAAAGTATTGATCCCATGGCCCCAAAATCACATATCTATACAGCTATATCTTTGAACACTTTATCATTACATAAAATTGAAATAGGGATAAAGATCATAAGTAAAATATAATCAGTGTGGTTATATTTGTTTTTGATTTTCTTCTATTTTTGACCAGTTCGACAGCATTTTGTTTTACTAAAATGACATTTTTGTTTGAATTGGCTTTACTGCTGCTTCCAGCATTTTCTCAGTCATATTGCTGTTGCTTGAGCACCTAACAATTTTTGGTATTTCGCTCACCAGTCCTGCCATTACATCTTTTTCTAGCCTCCAGCCATAAATCCAACTTATATTTACAATTATCTACCCATTACTTGTGCAGACTAGTCTTGATCTTCACTGTCTGCCAAAACAAGGAGAACATCATGAACATAGCCTGTACAGCAAAAAAATGATGAAACCTACCTTTCAGCCATCACCATATTTTCAAATGTCACAAAGGCCACACCTAGAGGTCTCTGGAAGGCTGTCACTTTCTCCTTTTCACACTGTTCTTTCAACTCAGCAGCTTCATCACTGTAGTGACTGATTGCATCTACCTGTTATATTGCAATTTTTCATTGACAAATTAAACCTTTTTCTGTTGTTAAAAATTTTAGACTGGAAGTGGTCAAAATTCCAGATGACAATGCAAAGTGGTTGTTGTTTTTAGTGAAAGCATCCTTTTTCAATAAATTTTCTTGAGTATAAAGAACAGAGATATTATATCTAGAGATTGCACAAGGATTTGCTTCAATACACCAAATACTAACTTTGCTTCTGTCAGTCTATCAATTTGATAAAATAGGGCAACATCTCCCTGACAAAAGGATACATTACATTCTAATTGGAATATAAAACTAAATTGATATGAAAAATGTAGCTATATTTATGCTGTTGCATTGTGTACCACTACAATTCATACTTGAATTCATGATAAGTTATGTCCCATTAATATCTCTAAATAGGGTTCCAGATGATTTTTTTTTTTTGTCAATTTTAGGTTGCAATATCAAATTGTTCTAAATAAATGATCACATCTGGTTCTAGAATTTTAGGATGCTCTGTTATTGTTTTCTGAAAATATAGTTGGTTTGTACTCTGAGGGTAGATCAGGCAAATTTAGTGATTGTACATTGTCTAGGTTGAGACATATTCAAAATTCTAAAGTGCACATTTTCTTTTGGAACTGAGTATATTTACCTCAATACATCCACAACTCTCCCCACAACAAAGACATTGTCCACACTTATATGGCCTCAATGTGGGTCGTTTACCCGTCTTCTGGAGTTCTAGCTCAGAATTCAACTTGGCCTCTACAGCTACCTGCCTGAAAATGCCGACACAGAATGATGGCTCAGCACAAAACTGTTGTAACTGCCTATAAACATATAGGCAGTTACAACTATTTCGCGCTGAGCCATCAAAATATGAGTAAAGTCAATCTTGCTTAAGCAACCCTGTCTATTCAGGCTCAGCCTTCACTTTCTTTAAACAACCATCGTTAAAAATCAGTTACTAAAAGCAAATTATCTTAAGAAGGGTGATAATTAGGTTCTAAACATTAATTTTGCTTATTACTCTGTTGTTCGAGCTCATTAGAATGGTCTCATGAGATGATTGAAAGCCAATGAGATCTATGCAATAGCTTAAATATGCAGTCAACATTATTTTCTTTATTCATCCTATGAAGTGTATTAAGTGACTGTCAACTCAAACAACCACTTTTTGGAGGTCCCCTCTTTGGTCACTTATTACAAGTTTTAGTGTATAATCAAATGTTTTGATCTGTCACGCAGAGAAAACTCTTGTGGAGATGCATAACAATACTGATTCTAGTAGGACTGCAAAGCCTAACAAGGCTGACCACAGTTTGATGGCTCAGCTAGAAACAGTTATAACTGCCTATAGAAATATATACAGTTACACCTGTTTCACGCTGGGCCATTGAGTTGAAACTCTGGCTCAGTGTAGTTTTCTGAATCCAGAAATGCCATTCTACTTTAGTAAAAGTTTATCATATACGTATCCTTGAAACAGTATTTTTTACCTTCATAAATGACCTTGACCCTGACTGATGACTGAGCTTACAATAATCCATTGGTAGAATGGACCTTCATGTCAAATATTACATTCAAGGGTTAAGTTTTCAGCTGACAGACAGACAGACAGGCAGAGGGATGTAGACCATAAAAACAGTATGCACTGGATTTATCCATGCCGAGGGAATAACTAGAAAGCCATAAATGGCTCGAGTCGCTCCACAGGCTTGAAATTCTTGTAATAGCAAATCAAAATTTTGGCTAGATTTTTAGATATTTTGGGTTCTACTAATGTTGAAAATGACTTTCAAAGTTTCCAATATATAACATTATAGAGAAATGACCTCCGTCCATAAAATACATATTTTTCATCCGATCACAATTATTTTTGAAAAGCTGATAAAGGGTCACCCAAGGATCATTCACGTAAAATTTTATTGGTATCCATTAATTAGAACCTGAAAAAATTCACTTTTTACCATATTTGGAAATTAGCCACGCCCATTAAATCCGTCTTTATCATTGGATCAAAATATCTTGAACAACTTTGAAAGAGGGTCACCCAAGGATCATTCCTGAGAAGTTTTGTTGAAATACATCCAGTAGTTTCTGAGGAGAAGATTTTTAAAGAAAAAGTTCACGACCGGACTCACAGCCGCACATACGGACGGACGGACACAACGCCATGACAATAGCCCCAGTGGCCTTCGGCCAGTGGAGCTAAAAACTACATCTGTTGCAAAGCAGACTAATACCCCCATCAGGCTTTAACCAAGTTCTGTAAACCATTTTCAGACCATGCCCTTTGACCTTTATGATTTAACGATATGGCACCGCCTTCGGTCATGGGCAACAATTGTGCAAAGTTTCATGATTTTAGGTCTCTTTGTTCTTGAGTTAGAGTCTTAAAAATGACTCTACAGATGGATGGAAGAGTGGAAGCTAGTTTAAAAACTTTCCAATGAATTTTTTGCAATCTCTGTTTGAACTAGAGCTGTTACAAGGCTGACTAATACTCCCCACCAGCTTTGTCAAAATAAAAGTGCTATTAGTGCAGGATGTGTTTGCAACAAATATTGAAAATTCAAATTATATGCCGTGATTGATTGTAGGTCACTTGGTTCTCAAGTTAGAGTTTGGAGACGAAAGGTCTAACAAAAATTTAACAAAAATTGACTGTGACCTTGACCTTTGACCTATGTGACCCAAAAACCACAGAGCACTTCCTTAGGTCATAAGCAGCATTTTCATGAAGTTTAATGATTCTAGGTCACTTGGTTCTTAAGTTAGAGTTTGGAAACAAAAAGGTCTACAGGCGGACAGACAGACCTGGTGAAATGAATATACCCCCCTCTACTTCGTGAGTGAGGGGGTATGATAAACAATAAAGTCTTTCTTTTTCAGCAATAATTGCATTAATTTACAAAGTTTTTTTCGTTAATATTTGCAGAGACCCTCAAATTGCTTTAAAATCCCTAGTGTTTTTCACTCAGGCATTATATCATTTTTCGGGTCTCTGCAAATGCCCTCAAAAATGTTAACTAATCCCATAGTGAAAATATACCTTTTTCTGTCCAGTTCTATCAGCTTTTCAACATCATATGCAAATGTGACGTCTTCCACCACTATCTCTGGATACCCCTCTCTGAAACATAATGAAAAATTATTTCTTCGCCAAACCATTGATTCAGTGGTACAGATTAGAGGAAGTATCTCCAGTCTAAAATATTTATTTCCCATTAAAACTCTTTATTGTGAGCACTATAGGATTCGCGCAAATATCTTTGAAATATTTCATTTAAAATCATTTAAAATCCAAAATACATCCTCTTTATGTAAGTCTGTGCATGACCAATCAATGCACTAATTTGTAATGAGATGACTGTTGATCTCATACACTTTCCATCATTTTGTTTCATAAAATGGGCCATTTAAACATGGTAACTACAGCTTTTATAAGCTGTAGTTACAATGTTTAGGTAGCCCACTTGCAGTTTACATTTTATCATCATGTCCGTATATTTTACAAATAAATGGCATTTTAATAACTGAGGCATATTAAAAACCTAATCACTCTCATGTATGAATCTGCTTTGTGTATTCATACAATGTGATTAAAGTTTTGAGTTTCATACCTCAATGAAATTAACAAATTCTCTCTAAATTTCTCAATTGATATGCAATTTAACAAAGGTTTTTTTGTTAAGCATTTCAATATCAAACCCTTCTATAGGACATAAACAGAATCTTTTAAAAAATTATTTTTGTTCAAAGAAATTTCTCCTTTTCACTAATGTTTCCTATAATAAAAAAGATAATTGAATAAAACAAGATGCAAACAAACAAACAATGTCAAACAGATAAATCAAGTCAATGATAGTTTTGATAAAATCAACTCAATTTGGTATTTTTCACACCTATCAGTTGAATAATTGATCATCAAGCCAGCTTTGGTGTTGAAAGCTTTTTGATAAAAAGTGGACATATGTTTCTCTGTAATTCATTAAGAATATAAATATACTGTAAAATAGTTACACCCTACTAGTTGTGAAAACACCCAACTACAGTAAATTATTCAAGTAAGTCTTATGAATTATTGTATCATCGTTTCTTACTTTTTCAAGTCATAATGGTATAAGAATCTATGACATAAAGCTCTTCAACAATGGATAGATAATAAAAGTAGTGGAAAAGAAGAAATTGCTTTTCTTAAATTGAACAAAATATTAAAAAAGAGGGTTTTGCCTAGATAGTGCTTTTTGATAAAAAGTGGACATATGTTTCTCTGAAATTCATTAAGAATATAAATATACTGTAAAATAGTTACACCCTACTAGTTGTGAATACTCCCAAGTACAGTAAATTATTCAAGTAAGTCTTATGAATTATTGTATCATCGTTTCTTACTTTTTCAAGTCATAATGGTATAAGAATCTATGACATAAAGCTCTTCAACAATGGATAGATAATAAAAGTAGTGGAAAAGAAGAAATTGCTTTTCTTAAATTGAACAAAATATTAAAAAAGAGGGTTTTGCCTAGATAGTGCTAGGTATGGGATATTCAATCAGCAACTGGAAACTATGTATGCTGACTGTATCCATGTACATATTGGATGTTGTATTCTGTGCTTGGGTATCTATCAACAGTAAACAGATACATATTTGGACTTTCAACAGGAGACACTGAAAGCTGGATATTGTGAATGCTGACTGTATCCTGGTACATACTGGATGATGGTGTTAAATCTACCAGCACTAGTCTGTGCTGGTGTATTTAGGTATCTTTCAACAGGAAACAGACTTAGATTTGGACAATCAACAGGACATTGTGGATGCTGACTGTATCCTGGTACAAACTGGATGCTGGTGTTTAAACTACTAGCACTAGTCTGTTCTTGGGTATATAAGTATCAATCAACAGTAAATGGATACAGATTTTTACTTTCAACAGGACATTGTGGATGCTGACTGTATCCTGGTACATACTGGATGCTGGTGAATTCATCAACTAGCACTAGTCTGTGCTTGGGTATTGAAGTATCTATCAACAGTAAATGGATACAGATTTTGACTTTCAACAGGATATTGTGGATGTTGACTGTATCCTGGTACATACTGTATGCTGGTGTTATATGTACTAGCACTAGTTTGTGCTTGGGTTTATAAGTATCAATCAACAGTAATTCGATACAGATTTTGACTTTCAACAGGACATTGTGGATGCTGACTGTATCAAAGTACTTACTGGATACTGGTGTTTTATCTACTAGCACTAGTCTGTGCTTGGGTATATAAGTATCAATCTACAGTAAATGGATACAGATTTTGACTTTCAACTGGACATTGTAGATGCTGACTGTATCCTGGTACCTACTTAATGCTGGTGATTAATCTACTAGCACTAGTCTGTGCTTGGGTATTGAAGGTAACATCAACCCTATACAGATTTGGACTTTCAACTGGACATTGTGGATGCTGACTGTATCCTGGTACAAACTGGATGCTGGTGTTAAATCTACTAGCACTAGTCTGTACTTTGGTATTCAAGTATCTAACAACAGTTTAGAGATACAGATTTTGACTCTTAACAGGATATTGTGAATGCTGACTGTATCCTTGTACATACTGGGTGCTGGTGTTAAATCTACTAGCACTGGTGTTAAATCTACTAGCACTGGTGTATTTAGGTATCTTTCAACAGGAAACAGATTTAGATTTGGACTATCAACGGGACATTGTGGATGCTGACTGTATCCTGGTACCTACTTGATGCTGGTGAATTCATAAAATAGCACTAGTCTGTGCTTGGTTATTGAAGTATCTATCAACAGTTTACAGATAAAGATTTGGACTTTCAACTGGACATTGTGGATGCTGACTGTATCCTGGTACATACTGGATGCTGGTGTTGAATCTACTAGCACTAGTCTGTGCTTGGGTATATAAGTATCAATCAACAGTAAATGGATACAGATTTTGACTTTCAACAGGACATTGTGGATGCTGACTGTATCCTGGTACCTACTTGATGCTGGTAAATTCATCAACTAGCACTAGTCTGTGCTTGGGCATATAAGTATCAATCAACAGAAAATGGATACAGATTCAGACTTCCAGCTGGACATTGTGGATGCTGACTGTATCCTGGTACCTACTGGATGCTGGTGATTCATCTTCTACCACTAGTCTATGCTTGGGTATTGAAGGTAACATCAACCATATACAGATACAGATTTGGACTTTCAACAGGTTTTGTGGACGCTGACTGTATCCTGTTACATTCTGGATGCTGGTGTTAAATCTACTAGCACAAGTCTGTGCTTTGGTATTTTTGTATCTAACAACAGTTGGACTATATTTGTGGAGATACATATTTGGACTATCAACAGGACAGTGTGGATGCTGACTGTATTCTGGTATATACTGGATGCTGGTGTTAAATCTACTAGCACTAGTCTGTGCTGGTGTATTTAGGTATCCATCAACAGGAAACAGATTTAGATTTGGACTATCAACAGGACATTGTGGATGCTGACTGAATCCTGGTACAAACTGGATGCTGGTGTTTAATCTACTAGCACTAGTCTGTACTTTGGGATTCAAGGTTACATCAACAGTAAACAGATACAGATTTGGACTTTCAACAGGGTATTGTGGATGCTGACTGTATACTGGTACATACTGGATGCTGGTGTTAAATCAACTAGCACTAGTCTGTGCTCTGGTATTGTAGTATCAATCAACAGTAAACGGATACAGATTTGGACTTTTTCCCAGGACATTGTGGATGCTGACAGTATCCTGGTACATACTGGATGATGGCATTAAATCTACTAGCACTAGTCTGTCCTTGGATATAGGTATCTAGCAACAGGAAACTGATTAAGATTTTGACTATCAACAGGTCATTGTGAATGCTGACTGTATCCTGGTACATACTGTATGCTGGTGTTGAATCTACTAGCACTAGTCTGTGCTTGGGTATTGAAGTATCTATCAACAGTAAACATATACAGATTTGGACTTTCAACAGGGTATTGTGGATGCTGACTGTATCCTGGTACATTCTGGATGCTGGTATTTAATCTACTAGCACTAGTCTGTGCTTGGGTATATAAGTATCAATATACAGTAAATGGATACAGATTTCGACTTTCAACAGGACATTGTTGATGCTGACTATATCCTGGTATCTACTTGATGCTGGTGAATTCATCAACTAGCACTAGTCTGTGCTTGGGTATTGAAGTATCTATCAACAGTAAACATATACAGATTTGGACTTTCAACAGGGTATTGTGGATGCTGACTGTATCCTGGTACATTCTTGATGCTGGTGTTTAATCTACTAGAACTAGACTGTGCTTGGGTATCTAGGTATCTATCAACAGTACATGGATACAGATTTGGACTTTCAACAGGACATTGTGGATGCTGACTGGATCCTAGTACATACTAGATGCTGGTGATTCATCAGCTAGCAATAGTCTGTGTATTGGTATTTAAGTATCTATCAAAAGTAAATGGATACAGATTTTGACTTATAACAGGACATTGTGGATGCTGACTGTATCCTGGTACATACTTGATGCTTGTTTTTAGTCTACTTGCACTAGTCTGTGCTCTGGTATCGTATTATCAATCAACAGTAAATGGATACAGATTTTGACTTTCAACAGGACATTGTTGATGCTGACTGTATCCTGGTACCTACTTGAAACTGGTGATTTCATCAACTAGCACTAATGTGTGCTTGGGTATTGAAGTAAGTATCTAACAACAGTAAACATATACAGATTTGGACTTTCAACAGGGTATTGTGGATGCTGACTGTATCCTGGTACATACTGGATGCTGGTGTTTAATCTACTAGCACTAGACTGTGCTTGGGTATCTAGGTATCTATCAACAGTAAATGGATACAGATTTGGACTTTCAAAGGACATTGTGGATGCTGCCTGTATTCTGGCACATACTAGATGCTGGTGATTCATCTGCTAGCAATAGTCTGTGTTTTGGTATATAAGTATCTATCAAAAGTAAACGGAAACATATGCAGACATTCAACAGGACATTGTGGATGCCGACTGTATCCTGGTACATACTGGATGCTGGTGTTTAATCTACTAGCACTAGTCTGTGCTGGGGTATTAAGGTTTCTCTCAACAGGAAACAGATTAAGATTTGGATTATCATCTGGACATTCTGGATACTGCCTGTATCCTGGTACATACTGGATGCTGGTGTTAAATCAACTAGCACTAGTCTGTGCTGGTGTATTTAGGTATCTTTCGACAGGAAACATTTATATTTGGACTATCAACAGGACATTGTGGATGCTGACTGTATCCTGGTACATACTGGATGCTGGTGTTTAATCTACTAGCACTAGTCTGTGCTTGGGTATTAAAGTATCAATCAACAGTAAATGGATACAGATTTTGACTTTCAACAGGACATTGTGGATGCTGACTGTATCCTGGTACATACTTGATGCTGGTGATTCATCTACTACCACTAGTCTATGCTTGGGCATTGAAGATAACATCAACTGTATACAGATACAGATTTGGACTTTCAACAGGTTTTGTGGATGCTGACTGTATCCTGTTACATTCTGGATGCTGGTGTTAAATCTACTAGCACAAGTCTGTGCTTTGGTATTTTTGTATCTAACAACAGTTTAGAGATACATATTTGGACTATCAAAAGGACAGTGTGGATGCTGACTGTATTCTGGTACATACTGGATGCTGGTGTTAAATCTACTAGCACTAGTCTGTGCTGGTGTATTTAGGTATCCATCAACAGGAAACAGATTTAGATTCGGACTACCAACAGGACATTGTGGATGCTGACTGTATCCTGGTACAAACTGGATGCTGGTGTTTAATCTACTAGCATTAGTCTGTACTTTGGTATTTAAGGTTACATCAACAGTAAACAGATACAGATTTGGACTTTCAACAGGGTATTGTGGATGCTGACTGTATACTGGTACATACTGGATGCTGGTGTTAAATCTACTAGCACTAGTCTGTGCTTGGGTATTGTAGTATCAAATTACAGTAAACGGATACAGATTTGGACTTTTTCCCAGGATATTGTGGATGCTGACTGTATCCTGGTACATACTGGATGATGGTGTTAAATCTACTAGCACTAGTCTGTGCTTGGATATAGGTATCTTGCAACAGGAAACTGATTAAGATTTGGACTATCAACAGGTCATTGTGAATGCTGACTGTATCCTGGTACATACTGGATGCTGGTGTTTAATCTACTAGCACTAGTCTGTGTTTGGGTATTGGAGTATCTATCAACAGTAAACAGATACAGATTTGGACTTTCAACAGGGTATTGTGGATGCTAACTGTATCCTGGTACATACTGGATGCTGGTGTTTAATCTACTAGCACTAGTCTGTGCTTGGGTATATAAGTATCAATCAACAGTAATTGGATACAGATTTCGACTTTCAACAGGACATTGTGGATGCTGACTGTATCAAGGTACTTACTGGATACTGGTGTTTAATCTACTAGCACTAGTCTGTGCTTGGGTATATAAGTATCAATCAATAGTAAATGGATACAGATATGACTTTCAACAGGACATTGTGGATGCTGACTGTATCCTAGTACATACTGGATGCTGGTGTTTTATCTACTAGCACTAGTCTGTGCTTGGGTATATAAGAATTAATCAACAGTAAATGGATACAGATTTTGACTTTCAACAGGACATTGTTGATGCTGACTGAATCCTAGTACATACTGGATGCTGGTGTTCAATCTACTAGCACTAGTCTGTACTTTGGTATTTAAGGTTACATCAACAGTAAACAGATACAGATTTGGACTTTCAACAGGGTATTGTGGATGCTGACTGTATACTGGTACATACTGGATGCTGGTGTTAAATCTACTAGCACTAGTCTGTGCTCTGGTATTGTAGTATCAATCAACAGTAAATGGATACAGATTTGGACTTTTTCCCAGGACATTGTGGATGCTGACTGTATCCTGGTACATACTGGATGATGGTGTTAAATCTACTAGCACTAGTCTGTGCTTGGATATAGGTTTCTAGCAACAGGAAACTGATTAAGATTTGGACTATCAACAGGTAATTGTGAATGCTGACTGTATCTTGGTACATACTGGATGCTGGTGTTTAATCTACTAGCACTAGTCTGTGCTTGGGTATTGAAGTATCTATCAACAGTAAACAGATACAGATTTGGACTTTCAACAGGGTATTGTGGATGCTGACTGTATCCTGGTACATACTGGATGCTGGTGTTTAATCTACTAGCACTAGTCTGTGCTTGGGTATATAAGTATCAATCAACAGTAATTGGATACAGATTTCGACTTTCAACAGGACATTGTGGATGCTGACTGTATCAAGGTACATACTGGACACTGGTGTTTAATCTACTAGCACTAGTCTGTGCTTGGCTATATAAGTATCAATCAACAGTAAATGGATTTAGATTTTGACTTTCAACAGGACATTGTGGATGCTGACTGTATCCTAGTACATACTGGATGCTGGTGTTTTATCTACTAGCACTAGTCTGTGCTTGGGTATATAAGAACAAATCAACAGTAAATGGATACAGATTTTGACTTTCAACAGGACATTGTTGATGCTGACTGTATCCTGATAACTACTTGATGCTGGTGAATTCATCAACTAGCACTAGTCTGTGTTTGGGTATTGAAGTATCTATCAACAGTAAACATATACAGATTTGGACTTTAAACAAGGTATTGTGGATGCTGACTGTATACTGGTATATACTGGATGCTGGTGTTTAATCTACTAGCACTAGTCTGTGCTTGGGTATTGAAGTATCTATCAACAGTAAACAGATACAGATTAAGACTTTCAACAGGGTATTGTGGATGCTGACTGTATCCTGGTACATACTGGATGCTGGTGTTAAATCTATTAGCACTAGTCTGTGCTTGTTGATATAAGAATTAATCAACAGTAAATGGATACAGATTTTGACTTATAACAGGACATTGTGGATGCTGACTGTATCCTGGTACCTACTTGATGCTGGTGAATTCATCAACTAGCACTAGTCTGTGCTTGGGTATTGAAGTATCTATCAACAGTAAACATATACAGATTTGGACTTTCAACAGGGTATTGTGGATGCTGACTGTATCCTGGTACATTCTGGATGCTGGTGTTTCATCTACTAGCACTAGACTGTGCTTGGGTATCTAGGTATCTATCAACAGTAAATGGATACAGATTTGGACTTTCAACAGGATATTGTGGATGCTAACTGGATCCTAGTACATACTGGATGCTGGTGATTCATCTTCTAGCAATAGTCTATGTTTTGGTATATAAGTATCCATCAACAGTAAACGGAAGCATATTCAGACATTAAACAGGACATTGTGGATGCTGACTATATCCTGGTACATACTGGATGCTGGTGTTTAATCTACTAGCACTAGTCTGTGCTGGTGTATTTAGGTATCTTTCGACAGGAAACAGATTTATATTTGGACTATCAACAGGACATTGTGTATGCTGACTGTATCCTGGTACAAACTGAATGCTGGTGTTAAATCTACTAGCACTAGTTTGTGCTTGGGTATGTAAGTATCTATCAACAGGAAACAGATACAGATTTGGACTTTCAACTGGACATTGTGGATGCTGACTGTATCCTAGTACATACTGGATGCTGGTGAATTCATCAACTTGCACTAGTCTGTGCTTGGGTATTAAAGTATCTTTCAACAGTAAACAAATACAGATTTGGACTTTCAACAGGGTATTGTGGATGCTGACTGTATCCTGGTACATACTGGATGATGGTGTTAAATCTACTAGCACTAGTCTGTGCTTGGGTATATAGGTATCTATCAACAGAAAACTGATTAAGATTTGGACTATCAATAGGTTATTGTGAATGCTGACTGTATCCTGGTACATACTGGATGCTGGTGATTCATCTACTAGCACTAGTCTGTGCTTGGGTATTGAAGTATCCATCAACAGTAAACAGTTACAGATTTGGACTTTCAACAGGGTAGTGTGGATGCTGACTGTATCCTGGTACATACTGAATGCTGGTTTTTAATCTACTAGCACTAGTCTGTGCTCTGGTATTGTAGTATCAATCAACAGTAAATGGATACAGATTTTTACTTTCAACAGGACTTTGTGGATGCTGACTGTATCCTGGTACATACTGGAAGCTGGTGTTTAATCTACTAGCACTAGTCTGTGCTTGGGTATATAAGTATCAATCAACAGTAAATGGATACAGATTTTGAGTTTCAACAGGACATTGTGGATGCTGACTGTATCCTGGTACATACTGGATGCTGGTGTTTAATCTACTAGCACTAGTCTGTGCTTGTGTATATAAGTATCAATCAACAGTAAATGGATACAGATTTTTGACTTTCAACTGAACATTGTGGATGCTGACTGTATCCTGGTACCTACTTGATGCTGATGAATTCATCAACAAGCACTAGTCTGTGCTTGGGTATTGAAGTATTTATCAACAGTTTACAGATAAAGATTTGGACTCTTAACTGGACATTGTGTATGCTGACTGTATCCTGGTACATACTGGATGCTGGTAAATTATCTATTAGCACTAGTCTGTGCTTGGGTATTGAAGTATCAATCAACAGTAAATGGATACAGATTTGGACTTTCAACAGGACATTGTGGATGCTGACTGTATTCTGGTACCTACTTGATGCTGGTGAATTCATCAACTGGCACTAGTCTGTGCCTGGGTATTGAAGTATCTATCAACAGTTTACAGATAAAGATTTGGACTTTTTCCCAGGACACTGTGGATGCTGACTTTATCCTGGTACATACTGCATGCTGGTGTTTAATCTACTAGCACTAGTCTGTGCTTGGGTATTGTAGTATTATCAACAGTTTACAGATACAGATTTGGACTTTCAACAGGACATTGTGTATGCTGACTGTATCCTGGTACATACTGGATGCTGGTAAATTATCTATTAGCACTAGTCTGTGCTTGGGTATTGAAGTATCAATCAACAGTAAACGGATACAGATTTGGACTTTCAACTGGACATTGTGGATGCTGCCTGTATTCTGGCACATACTTGATGGTGGTGAATTCATCAACTAGCACTAGTCAGTGCTTGGGTATTGAAGTATCTATCAACAGTAAATGGATACAGATTTTGACTTTCAACAGGACATTGTGGATGCTGACTGTATCCTGGTACATACCTGATGGTGGTGAATTCATCAACTAGCACTAGTCTGTGCTTGGGTATTGAAGTAAGTATCTAACAACAGTTTAGAGATACAGATTTAGACTCTTAACAGGACATTGTGAATGCTGACTGTATCCTGGTTCATACTGGATGCCGGTGTTTAATCTACTAGCACTAGTCTGTGCTGGTGTATTTAGGTATCTTTCGACAGGAAACAGATTTATATTTGAACTATCAACAGGACATTGTGTATGCTGACTGTATCCTGGTACATACTGGATGCTGGTGTTTAATCTACTAGCACTAGTCTGTGCTGGGGTATTGAAGTATCAATCAACAGTAAATGGATACAGATTTTGACTTTCAACAGGACATTGTGGATGCTGACTGTTTCCTGGTACCTACTTGATGCTGGTGAATTCATCAACTAGCACTAGTCTGTGCTTGGGTATTGAAGTATCAATCAACAGTAAACATATACAGATTTGGACTTTCAACGGGGTATTGTGGATGCTGACTGTATCCTGGTACATACTGGACGATGGTGTTTAATCTACTAGCACTAGACAGTGCTTGGGTATCTAGGTATCTATTGACAGTAAATGGATACAGATTTGGACTTTCAACAGGATATTGTGGATGCTTACTGGATCCTAGTACATACTGGATGCTCGTGATTCATCTACTAGCAATAGTCTGTGTTTTGGTATATAAGTATCCATCAACAGAAAACGGAAGCATATTCAGACATTCACCAGGACATTGTGGATGCTGACTGTATTCTGGTACATACTGGAAGCTGCTGTTTAATCTACTAGCACTAGTCTGTGCTGGGGTATTTAGGTTTCTCTCAACAGGAAACAGATTAAGATTTGGATTATCATCTGGACATTGTGGATTCTGCCTGTATCCTGGTACATACTGGATGCTGGTGTTTAATCAACTAGCACTAGTCTGTGCTGGTGTATTTAGGTATCTTTCGACAGGAATCAGATTTATATTTGGACTATCAACAGGACATTGTGGATGCTGACTGTATCCTGGTACATACTGGATGCTGGTGTTTAATCTACTAGCACTAGTCTGGGCTTGGGTATAAGTATCAATCAACAGTAAATGGATAGATTTTGACTTTCAACAGGACATTGTGGATGCTGACTGTATCCTGGTATATACCGGATGCTGGTGTTTAATCTTCTAGCACTAGTCTGTGTTTGGGTATATTAGTATAAATAAGCAGTAAATGAATACAGATTTTGACTTTCAACTGGACATTGAGGATGCTGACTGTATCCTGGTACCTACTTGATGCTGATGAATTCATCAACTAGCACTAGTTTGTGCTTGGGTTTTGAAGGAGGTATCTAACAAAAGTTTAGGGATACAGATTTGGACTCTCAAATTGACATGTGTATATTAGAATCAATCAACAGTAAATGGATACAGATTTTGACTTTCAACAGGACATTGTTGATGCTGACTGTATCCTGGTAACTACTTGATGCTGGTGAATTCATCAACTAGCACTAGTTTGTGCTTGGGTAGAGAAGTATCTATCAACAGTAAACATATACAGACTTCGACTTTCAACAGGGTATTGTGGATGCTGACTGTATACTGGTACATACTGAATGCTGATGATAAATCTACAAGCACAAGTCTGTGCTCTGGTATTGTAGTATCAATCAACAGTAAATGGATACAGATTTGGACCTTTTCCCAGGACATTGTGGATCCTGACTGTATCCTGGTACACACTGGATGATGGTGTTAAATCTACTAGCACTAGTCTGTGCTTGGATATAGGTATCTAGCAACAGGAAACTGATTAAGATTTGGACTATAAACAGGTGATTGTGAATGCTGACTGTATCCTGGTATATACTGGATGCTGGTGTTTAATCTACTAGCACTAGTCTGTGCTTGGGTATTGAAGTATCTATCAACAGTAAACAGAAACAGATTTGGACTTTTAACAGGATATTGTGGATGCTGACTGTATCCTGGTACATACTGGATGCTGGTGTTTAATCTACTAGCACTAGTCTGTGCTTGGGTATTGAAGTATCAATCAACAGTAAATGGATACAGATTTCGACTTTCAACATGGTATTGTGGATGCTGACTGTATCCTGGTATATACTGGATGCTGGTGTTTAATCTACTAGCACTAGTCTGTGCTTGGGTATTGAAGTATCTATCAACAGTAAACAGAAACAGATTTGGACTTTTAACAGGATATTGTGGATGCTAACTGGATCCTAGTACATACTGAATGCTGGTGATTCATCTACTAAACAATAGTCTGTGTTTTGGTATATAAGTATCCATCAACAGTAAACGGAAGCATATTCAGACATTCATCAGGACATTGTGGATGCTGACTGTATCCTGGTATATACTGGATGCTGGTGTTTAATCTGCTAGCACTAGTCTGTGCTGGGGTATTTAGGTTTCTCTCAACAGGAAACAGACAAAGATTTGGATTATCATCTGGACATTGTGGATTCTGCCTGTATCCTGGTACATACTGGATGCTGGTGTTTAATCAACTAGCACTTGACTGTGCTGGTGTATTTAGGTATCTTTCGACAGGAAACAGATTTATATTTGGACTATCAACAGGACATTGTGGATGCTGACTGTATCCTGGTACATACTGGATGCTGGTATTTAATCTACTAGCACTAGTCTGTGCTTGGGTATTGAAGTATCAATCAACAGTAAATGGATACAGATTTTGAGTTTCAACAGGACATTGTGGATGCTGACTGTATCCTGGTACATACTGGAATCTGGTGTTTAATCTACTAGCACTAGTCTGTGCTTGGGTTTATAAGTATCAATCAACAGTAAATGGATTGATTTGGACTTTCAACAGGACATTGTGGATGCTGAATGTATCCTGGTATATACTGGATGCTGGTGTTTAATCTTCTAGCACTAGTCTGTGTTTGGGTATATTAGTATTAATAAGCAGTAAATGGATAAAGATTTTGACTTTCAACTGGACATTGAGGATGCTGACTGTATCCTGGTACCTTCTTGATGCTGATGAATTCATCAACTAGCACTAGTTTGTGCTTTGGTATTGAAGGAAGTATCTAACAACAGTTAAGAGATACAGATTTGGACTCTCAAATTGACATTGTGTATATTAGAATCAATCAACAGTAAATGGATACAAATTTTGACTTTCAACAGGACATTGTTGGTGCTGACTGTGTCCTGGTAACTACTTGATGCTGGTGAATTCATCAACTAGCACTAGTCTGTGCTTGGGTATTGAAGTATCAATCAACAGTAAACGGATACAGATTTGGACTTTTTCCCGGGACATTGTGGATGCTGACTGTATCCTGGTACATACTGGATGCTGGTATTTAATCTACTAGCACTAGTCTGTGCTTGGGTATTGAAGTATCAATCAACAGTAATTGGATACAGATTTCGACTTTCAACAGGACATTGTGGATGCTGACTGTATCCTGGTACCAACTTGATGCTGGTGAATTCATCAACTAGCACAAGTCTGTGCTTGGCTATTGAAGTATCTATCAACAGTAAACATATACAGATTTGGACTTTCAACAGGGTATTGTGGATGCTGACTGTATACTGGTACATACTGAATGCTGGTGTTAAATCTACTTGCACTAGTCTGTGCTCTGGTATTGTAGTATCAATCAACAGTAAACGGACACAGATTTGGACTTTTTTCCAGGACATTGTGGATGCTGACTGTATTCTGGTACATACTGGATGATGGTGTTAAATCTACTAGCACTAGTCTGTGCTTGGATATAGTTATCTAGCAACAGGAAACTGATTAAGATTTGGACTATCAACAGGTTATTCTGAATGCTGACTGTATCCTGGTACATACTGGATGCTGGTGTTTTATCTACTAGCACTAGTCTGTGCTTGGGTATTGAAGTATCAATCAACAGTAAATGGTTACAGATTTCGACTTTCAACAGGATATTGTTGATGCTGACTGTATCCTGGTACCTACTTGATGCTGGTGAATTCATCAACTATCACTAGTCTGTGCTTGGGTATTGAAGTATCTATCAACAGTAAACATATACAGATTTGGACTTTCAACAGGGTATTGTGGATGCTGACTGTATCCTGGTACATTCTGGATGCTGGTGTTTAATATACTAGCACTAGATTGTGCTTGGGTATCTAGGTATCTATCAACAGTAAATGGATATAGATTTATACTTTCAACAGGATATTGTGGATGCTAACTGGATCCTAGTACATACTGGATGCTGGTGATTCATCTACTAGCAATAGTCTGTGTTTTGGTATATAAGTATCCATCAACAGTAAACGGAAACATATTCGGACATTCAACAGGACATTGTGGATGCTGACTGTATCCTAGTACATACTGGATGCTGGTGTTTAATCTGCTAGCACTAGTCTGTGCTGGGGTATTTAGGTTTCTCTCAACAGGAAACAAATTAAGATTCGGATTATCATCTGGACATTGTGGATTCTGCCTGTATCCCGGTACATACTGGATGCTGGTGTTTAATCAACTAGCACTAGTCTGTGCTGGTGTATTTAGGTATCTTTCGACAGGAAACAGATTTATATTTGGACTATCAACAGGACATTGTGGATGCTGACTGTATCCTGGTTCATACTGGATGCTGGTGTTTAATCTACTAGCACTAGTCTGTGCTTGGGTTTATAAGTATCAATCAACAGTAAATGGATACAGATTTGGACTTTCAACAGGGTATTGTGGATGCTGACTGTATCCTGGTACATACTGGATGCTGGTGTTAATCTACTAGCACTAGTCTGTGCTTGGGTTTATAAGTATCAATCAACAGAAAATGGATACAGATTTTGACTTTCAACAGGACATTGTGGATGCTGACTGTATCTTGGTACATACTGGATGCTGGTGTTAATCTACTAGCACTAGTCTGTGCTTGGGTTTATAAGTATCAATCAACAGTAAGTGGATACAGATTTGGACTTTTCCCAGGACATTGTGGATGCTGACTGTATCCTGGTACCTACATGATGCTGATGAATTCATCAACTATCACTTGTCTGTGCTTGAGTATTGAAGTATCTATCAACGGTTTACAGAAAAAGATATGGACTTTCAACAGGGTAGTGTGGATGCTGACTGTATCCTGGTACCTACTTGATGCTGATGAATTCATCAACTAGCACTAGTCTGTGCTTGGGTATTGAAGGTAACATCAACAGTAAACAGATACAGATTTGGACTTTCAACAGGGTTTGTGGATGCTGACTGTATTGAGGTACATACTGGATGCTGGTGATTCATCTACTAGTGCTAGTCTGTGCTTGGGTATATAAGTATCCATCAACATATTCAGGCATTCAACAGGACATTATGGATGTTGACTGTATCCTGGTACATATTGGATGCTAGTGTTTAATCTTGGGTATTTAAGTATCTTACAAATGTTTATAGATACAGACTTGGACGCTTAAGAGGACATTGTGGATGCTGACTGTATCCTGGTACATACTGGATGCTGGTGATTCTTTTCTTAGCACTAGTCTGTGCATGGGTTTTGAAGTATCCAACTGTAAAGAGATACAGATTTGGACTTTCAACAGGATACAATGAAAGCTGACTGTATCCTGGTTCATATTGGATGCTGGTGATTCTTCTATTAGCTCTAGTCTGAGCTTGGGTATTCATGTATCCATCAACAGTAAACAGATACATATTTGGACTTTCAACAGGACATTGTTGATGTTGACTGTATACTTGTACCTAGTGGATGCTGGTTTTTTCATCTACTAGCACTAGTCTGTGCTTCGGTTTGTGCATCAATAGTTAACAGATATAGATTTGGATTTACAACCACCTCTAGATTGTTGACTGTATCGTGGTTTGTACTTGCACTAGTATTAGCTTTGATAAGGAGTTTTCTATCAACAGGTGACAGTTTTGGACTTGCAATAGGATATTGTTGATGCTGACTGTATCCTTTCACATACTGGATTGCGATGTATTCATCAACAAGAACTAGTCTGTTCTTGGTATAGAGGTATTCAAAAAGATACAGATTTGGACTCTCAACAGGAAATTATGAATGCTACTTGTATTCTGGTACATACTGGATGCTGGTGTTTAATCTACTAGCACTAGTCTGTGCTTGGGTATTGAAGTATTATCAACAGTCTACAGATACAGATTTGGTCTTTTCAACAGGATATTGTGGATGCTAACTTTATCCTGTCACATACTGGATTGTGGTGTATCATTTATTCATCAACAGTTAACAGATACAGATTTGGACTTTCAACAGGAAATTATGGATGCGAATAATATCCTGGTATCTACTAGCACTAGTTTTTGCTTGGGTATTGAAGTATCCATCAACAGATAACAGATAATGATTTTGACTTTCAACAGGATATTGTGGATGCTGACTGCTGGATGCAGATTTGGACAATCAACTATATCCTGGTACATAATGGATGCTTGTTAATTCACTCTTAGCATGAATCCATACATTTCAATAATTTATGTGGTTTTACATTTTAGTTATGAGTAGAACAGCTGTCCTAAAATCTACCCATTCTCTTTAGAAAGTTAATAGGCTACAAAAACTTTGTTTTGCCACCATCAATAAGGTGAATTATTGGGTTATGATATATGTTCTTTTAATTTTGTAAAGCTCTGTTATTCATTTGGTTTTATGATATCAGTTATGCTATGGTTAATGTTGATTCAAACTTTTTACAGAGACCAATATATATAGAGGATTAACATTTGTTTAACTGTGATTATTATTTAATTTCATTGGGTGAATAACAAAAGTTATATTTTCAAAAGTGGTGGAGCCACTAGTAAAAATCTAGCTTTTGTTGTTCATGAAATAAAATATTTATCTTGAACAGGAGGACCATGATGGTCCTAGATCGCTCACCTGGGTGTCTTTGACCTCTCCAGGGACATCACATCAATTAAATAGGTAGATGTCAACAAGAATGTTTTCAACAAAGATTATGGTCAAATTGTTTCCCGCTTTGGGGTTGGTTTTTTTTTGAAAAAGGATATACCTTGACACAGACGTTCTGGTAAAATTTCACTGAAATCGACCAAGTGGTTTAGGAGGAGATGTCGTTCATAGATTTTGGGCTCAAAAAAGCTCTGCCCTGCCATGACCTTATTTTTGGGCAAAACTAAATTTCTTGAACAATTTAAGTAAATGGAAATCACAACCAACTTAAAGTTTTGATGGTGAATTAAATCTCAATTGGAGGAAGAAATAGAGGATAAGTTTTAATATCCATTTTGTGGTGTCTGTGGTCTAGAGGTATAGCGTCGCCTCTTGACCCAAAGGTCCTGAGTTCGATTCCCAGGAGTGGCTATCGATCTTGGTTCTTTCATTGGCCCACACATTCAGCCAAGTATAAGTACTGGTGAATTTTCCAGGAACAGAATTGCAAGGAATCAAGTTGTAAGAACTTGTTTCTCAATCGATGTAAAATAAATAGGTTTAAACCAATATCCATTTGTCTTTCATTTTGTAAGGAACAAAAGCAACATTAAAAATTTATAGTTTTTGTTGTTCACAAAATGTAATATTTATCAATCTATGACAAAAAACTAAACAATTATTCTGCTTCTTTGACAAAAAAAATTCATAAATTTTAACTCATACCATTAGAAAACAAGAGTTGTCCACGGACAACAGAGCTTGCCTAAACTGCTGCTTGTCACAAACAGCACTTGACCAAAGATCTAAGTTTAAGGAATTTTTCTTTTAAGTTAAAGTCCATGATCTCATATGTATCAGTCTGATTTAGAATTAAGAAAGAAATATAAACAAGATGTGTTTGTGAAACACGAATGCCCCTGTAACAGCTATCTCTCGATAAGGCAAAGGTTAAAGTTTCAGTTAAGTTTTCGGACAGACAGACGGACAGACAGACAGACAGACAGACAGATATGAGTAAAACAATATGCCCCCGTTCTCTCAATACAGGGGCATAAAAGGATTTTTTGTTTGAAGTACATGTAAAGGTTAGGTAAAAAGAAAGCCTACAGCCTGATGAAGTTACAAATGGAATTTCATTGTATTATATTTAGGGTTGATCGTCTAATCATTGCATTTATGAAGTAAAAACTTTCCTAGCTGTAAGCATTAAAAAAAACAAGATGTGTTTGTGAAACACAAATGCCCCCCGGAACAGCATTTTTTTTAAAGTTTGACCTTGACAGATGACCTTGACCTTGTCACATGATCTTGACCTTGTCACATGACCTTGACTTTGGTGTACAGCTTTGTATGTCAAATACTTTTGGAGAAAAGGCAAAGGTTAAGTTTTCGGGTTAAGTTTTTGGACAGACGGATGGACAGACTGACAGACAGACAGAACAGACAGACAGACGGACATGAGTAAAACAATATGCCCCCGATCTCTCGATACGGGGGCATAAAAAGCCTATCTTATTTGTTGAGTAAGGATATTAGGTATAATGGCCATAGGTATAAGCACTCAGAAAATATAAGCAATGTTAAAGTTTTTGTTAAAGTCTTTTATAAAGTACACAAATGGTCAAGGTAAAATTTTCAAGGACATTGGCTACTGGTGAAAGCCTATCACCGGGTGCGTTTGTGTAAAAGGTTATGATGTCCCTAGGTAAAAGCACTCAGAAAATATAAGCAAGGTTAAAGTTTTTGGTTAAAGTTTTTCTAAGTCCAAAAAAGGTCAAGGTCAAAATGTCAAGGACCTTGGTAACCAATAATAGCCTATTACAAAGTGACTGTGCATATGAAATTATGATGTCCCTAGGTAAAATCATTAAAAAAATATTAGCAAAATTTAAGTTTTTTGGTTAAAGTTGCTTTGATTACAGTTTTTGGTTAAAGTTGTTTTAAAGGGGTCAAGGTCACTGTCTCAAGGTCTTTTTGACATGGGTGCTTGTCTTAAATGAAAGCCTTTACCCTAATGAGCATTTATATACAATATAAAGTCACTATGATTAATGTTGATAGAAATAAAAATCTTTTACATAATGTGGACAACATGGCCTACATCGGAGATATGACAATAGCTCTTCTGAGACCTTTGTCCCGGGTAAGCTAAAAAACTCTTAAAGCTTTTTGTTTTGCAAGTGATTACTGGGCAAACCTTATGTCATCATGATGGGTCCCATTACAATAATGTCATATAGGATGTAATGAACCCAAGCGGGGTATAATTTGAGCTTGTGTGTGAGTTTTTCAACAATTTCATATAATTACATTGCGAAGACTCTGACCAGCCTGTGCATCCACACAGTCTGATCAGAGTCTTCACCATACATTTAGTAGATAGATAAGGTCTCAAAGTCCTTGTACATCGGGTGACATTATATTACACTAGGTGGCTGTCCACACTGCTAAATGTTTGCACATAACACAGATGTCATATTGTTGGAAATGTCACTCACAGGCTAATTTCAAAAAAATATGTATTACTGCATAAAATGTACATATTTGGGTCGATATAGGCTTATGTTAACAGACAAAAAACAGGTTAAAATGGAAGAAACGTACATTAATATGTGAATTCAATTGCCCTTAACGCCCTGCTTTTATTTTTACCTAAATATTCTCAGTCTGGGATTACATACTTTATCAGTTTCTATGTCGAACATTGATTTAGAGCATAAATAAAGACATTGATCTTATTCCTGTGTTAAATTTTTCGACGTCATAAATTAACCAAGCAACGCTGGTATAAACAAAAGAGACTGTGCAATGCAAAATGTATTTCTTTTGCACATTAAAAGGTTTTGGGGCTAGTTTTAAAGTGTTCCTTTGACTCATTTTGCAATCTTTGTTTGAATAAACACTATAGACTTTCTTTATATGCAATAATAGTGTTGACTCACTTTTTTCAGGCGTTAATATTTGCAAAGACTCTCAAACTCCCTTGTTCTTCACACTCAGGCCTTAAACCATTTTTCAGGTCTCTGCAAATGTTAACGCCCTCAAAAATGTGAGTTAACTCTTGAATCAAGGTCTTAATAAAGTTGACTTACTGAAAATGTTGAAGAATCAGGTTCTTTGAACATTTATCTTTTGGCACATTAGCTATCATCAGTGTTCTGGACACCTGGAGAAATGTAAAAAAAAATTGTTTGAATTGGGTTTTAACCCTTTGCTGTTTAATCCCTGCTTTTTACGTGCCTGTGATTTTATGATTGAGAAAACATTGTGAAAAAAGAAGAAATTGCTTCTGACAGCAATTTCTTCTTTTTCCACACTATTTTCTACCCTACTGAATGGTTATTTTTCAAATTAAATCCACTTTAAATTTTCATCTGCAAAACCTTTGAATTTGGACAGATTGTAAAACAGGAAAGGGTTAAACTGCATCAATCATAAAGTCATAATTGGCCAGTTGAAGCAACTAACTAGGGGCCCGTTTTACTAAACATCTTACTATTTTTTTGGGTAAGTCGAAAATTTAAGTTGCTTCTTCAATGGTAACTAAATATGAAAGTCTGCCACTCATCATCTCATTGGAATCGTCTTCTATAAAAGATTCCAGTGAGATATTGAAATGTACAATCTCACAATGAATGAAAACACCAGATATGATTTGTGATTTTAACTTACGATTACTTTTGTCGTACTTAGTTAAGTGAAACGGGCCCCAGGGGCATTGAAATTCCAATGTCCTACTTGTACCTACTTTCTGTAGACTTGCTGCCGAAATTGGCAATTACTAGAAACTAAATTCAAATAAAGCAGGTCTGATAGCATGTTTAACTTGCTTAATGGCATTAGTTCTAAGGAATGATACACATATTTTAAGTTCAACAAATCTGACCCTTTCTGTCCAAACTCTAAGGCAATATCTAAGTCCAAACAATCAACTCATCCTCTAATGCTTCATGAACATGTTTTACCTTGAAGAACAAGTGAAAAACTTTGGGGGTTTTCTCTGCTTTTTTCATTGAACAAGTTAAAATCAAATATTTTTTTTTTTACAATGTTCTCTGAAGTTTTTTGTTTTTGCTTGTGGTTCAGATGACAAACATTAATTAACAGTTGTTTTTTTTTTCTCTCTGTGTAGAAAACATTGCTTGAAATTATTAAATTTCTTATAACAAGCAATCTATTCATTTTCAACAAAGTTTTCAAAATTTATATTCTTAAAGGAATTAAAAGTGGTGTGTGGGAATGGGTTATAAGGGCTTTTGATCTAGTAAAGAGTTGATTGATGGATTAACCGGCTTTTCAACATTACTGAAGTTATATTTCAGAGACCAGTGCACCTCCCCATGGCTTCCAGCTGTTCCTCATACCAGTACAACTACTACATTTCATCCTAACCACCAGCTACCAATCACTTTAGGAAGCCCCTGTCATTGTGCAGTAAGTAGCATGTCAGACTGTCAATCTAGCGGTCCCAGGGTTGATACCTGATGACGGCACTCAATTTTTCCAACTATTTGTCTCCCATCAATTGGCCGATAAAAATAGATCTATGTTGAATAGCAGCTGAAGGCTAGGAAAGAATGTAATGGTAACACTGGTCTGAGAAACACCAGTAATCCATTGTAAGGTTTCCAGCCGCCGGGATGTAACTGAAAGATTGTTGAAAGCTGCTTTAAACCCCATTTAAACTAACAAACCAATCACTTTAGGGGTACAACTAAATCATTTGATGGATATAAACAATGCCTCCCACAATGACTTTTGTCAAATGGCAGATAAAAGTTGGTTGCATACTCAAAATCCCAGGTTTGACACCCCAACATATTACAAATTGAGCTAGCCGGGCTTGTCCTATTGAAGAGTAATGGTTTCACGGAACTAACCTGGTCATCTTGTTCAAATTTGAGGTTGTTCGAAAAATGCCTCATAAATACCAGAGCCAACACCATATAGACTAGGGACAGTATTACATGTACCCACAATAAACTAGATCTGAAAAAGGAAAGTTAAACAGGTAAATTTGGTTTTCAGTAATTCCTCTCAGAAAGCAAAAAATATTTATACTCTCAATTTTCAATATAGGGATGAGTTCTTTCGTGTTCATTCAAAAGGAAATCAGTGGGATGCTGCTTAGTTGGGAGGGTAGCTTTATGGTTTTCCCTGATATAAACAACAGATATGAATCAGAACTGCATGCTTGTAATAATTTTTTTTTATAAAACATTTTTTTTTTTTATATATATATATTTTATTCAACCAAGATTACATTATCATATTATTTTAGATGTCTATATCTACATTTTATAATATGTCACTTGTTTTATTTGGTTTGTTTGAACCGCGATATTGTAACCTTTGGAAAAAATGGTCTTAAGTCCGAATCAGTAATATACAAAGTAATATTTTTTAGATTTTTTTTATCTTAAACAGAAAGGTCCCCCAAAGTGATTGAAAGATGTTATTGTTTAGAATAACCGATATTTCGAAAGCGTTAATTTGGCGCGTTCTTTCAGAACGTCAAAGTCCCAATTTGGTCATTTATCTTTATTTATTTATTTATTTTTTTGTAAGCAAGTGACATATTATATTTGACGAATTATATATAAACATAATATCATATAGACAAACAGTTCATATTTGATAACCCATTTACATTTTTAAAGTTGATTTAAAGATGAAAGAATACTTTAATTAAACGGTTTAGTAAAGAGGAAAATGTCAATTTAAACGATTCTTTTTCGTATATTTATTTTCGATTATTCGGTGTATTAAACATAAAGTCGATTCAAAATTGAAACTCTGCTAACTTATAAAACATTCTTATTCTTAACTATTCAAATAACAATGATGGATTCATGGAGGGGAATGAGGGTTTTCTAGTTCCTACAACTATGGAATTGCAGATAGAGAGGTCAGGGGTTTACCCGAATTACCGTTGCATTTTATACAGAAATAAAAGGCAACAGATTTCTTTGCCTGGTGATATTTAAACCTATTTCTTTATTACATTACGTTAAGAGATGAATAGATTATTTGTTGATTTTATGGAGATATGAAACCAAAAACCTTATCACACCCTATGAATACACAAAGCACATTAAAACTATGCAAAGGAAATTCATATGTGAGTATGATTAGGGTTTTTAGTTTAATACCTCCATAAATTCAACAAATAATCTCTTCTTCATTACTTGTAATTTAATATCATGAAGCAAATATGTACAAATTTGTAATTGATGAAGCAGGATTTTTATTGTGGAGGCGTACTCAAAATTGTTTTCATTAGGAAATTAAACCAATTTTTCAGCCAATCAGAATACACCAAAATTGGCAAATACACCAATTATTTGCAAGTACCACAAAATATTAACACACAATAAGGGCTTTGAATGCTTTCAGCCCTTTGAAATTAATGCATGTATGATAGAGGTTAGTAGGTCTCATCACAAAGAACATACATTGTTAATCCCTCTAATGATGTTCAAAGCATTTTTTCTGCTGTACACATAACTTCAGTAGATATTAAAGACTAAGATCATCCTGCATAGACAGTCTGATCTTAGCCTTCATTGCCTGTTTTCTACTTGATCATTGTTGGAAGAACTTAAGGACGTCCGCACATCCGGTTTTGGATTTTCCGCCATTTAAAAAACATTTGCGTTTCTGTTATCGTAATAAAAGTATGATTCGAAATTTAAACTATGTTTTTGGATAGGGCTATATGTAAGGTTGTCAAAACATGTAAAAATTTGTTCAAAATCAAAAATTTATTTTTTACCCCAATTTTTCGTGGCATTTTTCATGTTTTTAGAGTATTCAGAGAAAAAGACAAGCAAGTATTTAATGTTACTCCTTGCCAATTTTCCAGATAGAAAGCAAATAAAACTTATGAATATGGTAAAAAGAACCCCTAACTCATATCCCTGAACCAAAATACAAACAAATTTATTATTTCCAATATTAAAAAATGTGTTTTGAAATTTAATTATTTTTTGTGAATTACCTCCCTTTATTTTAAGAAATGAGTCACATTATCTAAAAAAGTAAGACAGTGACCCCAACTTTTTTTCATGTCAAAATATTCCTCATTATGTCACAAATTTATATTGAGAGTATAAGAAAAAGTTAAATAGTAGAACTATATTTTTTTTACTTTGAAGCATGTATAAGACGCACTCAATTTTAAAGGAAAAATACTTCTATTAAGGATCAAATAAAGATGTTATAATTTTCTTTTGCTTCATTAAAATTTCACTTTTCTTTAATAAAGAAGTGGAATGGAATGTC
Organism: Fragum whitleyi; assembly: GCA_948146395.1. Lineage (NCBI taxonomy): Eukaryota > Metazoa > Mollusca > Bivalvia > Cardiida > Cardiidae > Fragum > Fragum whitleyi. The sequence goes on from OX411544.1 coordinate 43,161,798, forward strand.
GGTTTTAAATAAAACACAAATCACTTGCTTTCAGAATAGTTATTTCTCCAAAAGTAATAACTTCAAATCAAGGGTGTAATTTTCAAAGAAATTCAAATGCAAGAACTAAAGTGCACTAAATGTTTTTGGTACCTATTTTCAAACGGCTCTGACAAAAAAATAAGCACGGTGACCCCATTTTTTCTTTTCAAAAATTGAAATAAAACATTTAGATCTTTCCAAAAATTCAGGTTTAAAGAAAAGTTTAATAGTAGGAAAAAGCCGAGCGAACTTCCTTAAAGTAGTGGACCCATAATAGTTCAGCAGTGTTTCGTAAGAAAAGAACTTTAACAGTGTTAACCGAGGTTTCCTAATGATTTTCATTAGGAAACCTTGGTCAAAATTGTGAAAGATCATGAGTTCAAAAATGATGTGGAACTATTACAGGTCCACTGCCTTAAGACAGACTGGTTGAAATGTCCAATGCAGGGGAGTGGAAATACACATTTTTCCTACTTGTTCCTGGAAAAGTAAAAGATGATTTTCTACTTGTCCATGATCGAAATGAACATGTCTGCAAAAGAAGCAAATAGATAAAATTTAAGAAACATTGATTTTTAAAGAAGAAAATGCTGAAACATAGCAATTTCTTCATTAAAAACAATGTTCTCTACCCTTTGCTTTAAAAATTAGGCTTATCAATCCCATAAGGCTATCTAGTGCCATTCCAAGATTTGCCCTGGTCCTCGGACAAGTTGCCTTGAAATGTACTTGTCTGCAGGTAGAACAAGAGTGCCATCGTCACAAATACGCCGCCACTTTGCTGCTGTTTCACGAAAATAATTGTAGTCACTACTTATTTTGACAGAACCAAATTCAAAATGACCAAGTTTCGTTTAAATCAAGACAAAAAGTTAGGAGGAGTTGCCTTCACAAGGCTGCAATTTTAATAAGCCCCAGACACTAAGTTTTAAGGGGGCATAATTCAGGGAAATAAATGAGCCATAAAATCCTTGATCCATGTACATCTACAAATTATGGTGATGACATTGACCAAGTTTCATTTAAATAAAGACAAAAAGTAAGGAGGAGTTGCTTTCAAAAGGCTGCAATTTCAATAAGCCCTAAATACTAAGTTTTAAGGGGGCATAATTAAGGGTAAAATTAATTAACCATAAAATCCTTACTTCATGCTCATCTACCAATTTTGGTTATAACATCCACCAAGTCTCATTTAGATCCAGCCAGAAACTTAGGAAGAGTTGCATTTACAAGGCTGCAATTTCAATAAGCCCCAGAGACTAAATTTTAAGGGGGCATAACTGAGGCAATAAGCCCCAGAGACTAAGTTTTTAAGGGGCATAACTCAGGAAAAAATCAATGAACAATAAAATCCTTCCTTTATGCACATCTACCAATTGAGGTGATAAAATTGACCAAGTTTAAAGAAGATCCAGCCAGAAACTTAGGAGGAGTTGCGTTGACAAGAAAAGTAGACCCAGAGACTAAGTTTTTAAGGGGCATAACTCAGGCAAAAATCAACGAACCATAAAATCCTTCCTTCATGCACATTTACCAATTGAGCTGATAACATTGACCAAGTTTCAAAAAAGATCCAGCCAGAAAATACGGAGGAGTTGTGTTGACAAGAAAAGTGGACCCAGAGACTAAGTTTTTAAGGGGCATAACTCAGGCAAAAATCAATGAACCATAAAATCTTTCCTTCATGCACATCTACCAATTGAGGTGATAACATTGACCAAGTTTCAAGAAGATCTAGCCAGAAACTTAGGAGGAGTTGCGTTGACAAAAAAGAGGACGGACGTACGGACGGATGGATGGACGGATGGAAAGACAGACGGATGGACAGAGGGACAGACGGAGAAGATGACGCCAATAAACGCCCGCCTCCAGCGGCGTATAAAACCCATATTGGACATGTTGGGCAACAAGAAATGACAACAAAAGTTAAATTCACGAACTTAAGGGTTTTGAAATAATCATACTTACTCTGAGTCTAAGTTAGCTATTGTGGTGTGCCCAAAATCTGTAGCATTCCCAACTGCAATAAAATACAATCAATATACATCAGATATAACAGACAATCAAATGATAAAACAACAGCTTATCTGGCTTTGAAAATCATGGCTTTGAAATAAAACCTGCTGATAAACTAGTAATATTTTTTACTTCTATTTTAAATTGAATACAAGAGTACTGCCTTCAGGTGCAATGCTCGGCGGCAGGTGCAAAAAATGCAAAAATTCTAAGTCAAACAAGGGGAATAACTCTTACAAAAATGCTTCCAGAGTTATTTGACATCAAAGTTTGGGTGCTCTTGTAATGGTGAACACACATACCAAGTTTCCTGAAGATATCTTCAATAACAATAGAGATATGACCAAGGTTAATTTGTCACACCAACATCAACACCAGCAACCCTAAGGTGATCACTATACTTTGTTTCTCCGAAAGCAGCCGAGTTAAAAATGTACTTGAATTTGCAGTCTTACATCACTGCTTCATCTGTATTCTAATGAGCATGTTGGACATTTAGAATGGAAAATACATATTGTAGGATTATAGTAAGAATATTAATGATAAAAAGATTACAACAAACAATTTCTCCTTTTGACAATACTCTCTGCCCATGGGATGGTTTCTTTAAAGTTTCACCCCTTCTTCTTCAAATTCTTTCAGTTTGGGATAATCCAAAATAAGAACAAGAGGACCAGAATGGCCCAAAACCACTCATCTGAACTTGAATTTCCAGTAGAAGTGACCCAAGCAACATTCTTGTAAAGTTGAAAAGGCTTAATACTTTAATTAGAGATTTCTTTTAAAGCTGCTCTGTCACAGTTCTTCATAGAAAAAATACACAACTGATTCTTAGATTCAGAAATTTGTGCATTTTCCGATGTTTAAGAATCACACATAGGTATGACACTTAACAACAACTCATTTTAAAAGAATGGTAGCTTGAATGTTCGAAGCGGCAAGGTCAGTGATGGACCAGTCTATTTATATCCAGTCTATAAATTACGAAATTGTTATATTTCATGTATAATGTTTCATTTTAAGATGAAATATATAGAAATGCATATGTACGCCGATATCTTTTAATTGATGCCTTGACCTTTGAAAGAATGGGACTAACAGGAAGAATTGCATGCGCAAATAGTTGGCGGAAAATTTGAGAATAATCTTTTAGGCATTAGTAGTTGCTTTATTTTTTCAGTATGGAATTCCGTTAAATTCAGGAATATCTGTCTTTTTTTCCTTGCCTCACCAGATTGAATCTTATTATTGTAGAGTTTTCTACACAATGAAGTCATAATTTCCGATTAATCTAAAAAAACAAAAAAACCCTGCATTTTCCCAATCTGTGAAAGAGCAGCTTTAATTAAAGAACTGAAAGTGAAAAAATGCCCTGCTATACCCCGCCCTCAATTATAAGCTAATAATTATTTCAAAAACAAAATTTGGAAAAGGTAACCCAAGTAACATTCAAGTTTCATTGAAATTGACCTCTAATATAATGAGGAGATGTTTTAAAGAGATCATACTGAACAAGATGTGTTTGTGAAACACGGATGCCCCCGTAACAGCATTTTTTTTCAAAGTTTGACCTTGACAGATGACCTTGTCACATGACCTTGACTTTGGTACCAGCGGATGCGGATCATTGAGATCTATCATCATACCAAACATTAGCCTTGTATCTTGAATAGGCTTGAAGATATTGGCAATGTTAATTTTTTTGGTTAACTTTTGCAGACAGACAGACAGACGGACGGACAACGGTAAAAATAATATGCCCCCGATCTTTTGATAAGGGGGCATAAAAATGCCAAGCCCATATTTATAAAATTAACAAAATTTATACAGAAATTTTGAAGAGGGTCACTCAAAGAACATTCTGGTAAAGTGTCATTGAAATCGGCCCAGTGGTTCAGGAGGATACCTCATTCAAAGATTTCATAGTCGAAAAATGCCACACCCTACCATGCCCATATTTGAAGAGGGCCACCAAAGGAACATTCTGGTAATGTTTCTTTGATATCAACCTAGTGGTTCAGGGGGAGATGTTGTTCAAAGATTTCAATGTGAAAACATTCCATGCCCTGCCAATCCCATATTTATAGGCCAATCAAAGTTTGACAAAAAATTTTTAAATATGGTCACCGAGTGAACCTTTTAGGCAAATTCCATTGAAATCAGTCTGGTGATTCAGAAGAAGAAGTTTATAATATCGTTTAAACAACGGATGACCGACTAAGGGTGATCCTAAAAGCTCCCCTTCAGCATGTTGTGCTCAGGTGAGCTAAAAATAGAAAAGAGCTAAGACCAGAAACTCACCAAGATTTCCGGTAAAGTTGACAGGTATAATGATGGCTGAAGACAAAACAGTTACTATGGTAACATATACCAACAGATATCTCTGAAAGGTGATATACTGGAGTGCGTCTTGCCCACATTTATTCAAAATGTCAGAATCCCTAAAAATAGATTTAGTAAACTCAACTTAAAATGTTTTGTTTCGTACCATAAATCCAACAAAAACAAAGTTTTTTACATTGTCCAAGTAGACTCTCCATTGATCAACACTAACTTCTGTGAGAGTCAGGCATCCATTGGACTCCCAACTTTTGAGATCCAGGAGTCAAAGCTCAAAGTAAGGAGTTCAAATTTTCATATGGGGACAAACTTGAGGAAAATAAGGAATTGCTTGTCTCAAGCAATTCATTCTTTTGCTCAATTTTTTCCCTCAAAGAAGATGGTTTTTGCCCTGTGTCTTTTGATGGCTCAACACAAAACAGTAGTAACTGCCTATTTGTTTATGGGCAGTTACAACTGCTTTGCACTGATCTATCGATTTGTTTTTCGAAACATTCTCAGATGATCCTGAGAGTCCACAAGACTCCTCACTTGCAAAATGAAGGAGTCTCAACTGGAATAGATCTGCAAGGAGGAGTGAGGTTTGAGAAACCATTATCTCCTATCATTTTCAATGTAGAATTGATCTTTGATCACTCACTTGAAATTGCTTGTCTAGGACAAGGGGTCTCATACTTCTGAACTCACCTTAGTGTAAAACCCTGCTCTATTTGCAAGAAACTATGCTTAAAATGATATACTGAATATAAACAAGAGCTTTTTTAAAAACATTTATGTCCCCCACAAAAGCAGGTCAATGGCCTATTCTTTGTCAGTCAACAAAGGGCAATAACTCACAAAATATGCTGAGTAGAGTTATGGGTCTTGTGCACTGCACTTCTCCTTTATGAGATTAATGAAACAAGAGGCCCAAGAGGGCCTGCATGGCGCTCCACTGGCTTTAACATCATTAGACTTGCATTAAATGAATTTTTTTTTGAATGAAAACAACACTTTGAAATCTCTTAAGACCTATTTTATATTAATTAACTGGGTATGGCTCACATTGCACCAAATTTCTCAAGTTTCATTGAAATCGGCCCAACCTTCATCAGGAGATGTAGTTCAAAGATTTCGGGCTCAAAATAAGCCACACCCTGACATGCCAATATTTATGGGCTAATTAATATTTCGCATACAATTTTTGAAAAGGGTCACAGAAGGAACATTCTGGTAAAATTTCATTGAAATCAGCCCAGTGATTCAGGGGGAGATGTCCTTCAAAGAATTTGGGCTCAAAATAAGCCCCACCCTGCCACACCCATATTTATGGGCCATCAAAATTTTGAGAGCAACTTTTGGAAAGGGTCTTCCAAGGAACATTCTGGTAAAGTTTCATTGAAATTGGCCCAATGGTTCAGGAGGAAATGTCGTTCAAAGATTTCGGGCTCAGATAAGCCCCGCCCTGCCACGCCCATATTTGGGGGCCAATCAAAATTTCAGGAACAATTTTTGAAAAGGGTTACCCAAGGAACATTTTGGTAAAGTTTGGTTGAAATCGGCCCAGTGGTTCAGGAGGAGATGTCATTCAAAGATTTTGGGCTCAAAATAAGCCCCGCCCTGCCACGCCCATATTTGGGGGTCAATCAAAATTTCTTGAACAATTTAGGTAAAAGGTCACCCAAGGAACAATCATGCAAAGTTTCATTGAAATTGGCCCAATTGTTTGGGAGGAGAAGATTTTTAAAGATTTCAAAGTGAAAAAATGCCACGCCCATATTTGGGGGTCAATCAAAATTTCTTTAACAATTTTAGAAGAGGGTCACCGAAGGAACATTTCTACCAAGTTTCATCAAAATCCGCCCATTGGTTTTGGAGGAGAAGATGTTTAAAGAAAAAGTTTACGCACACGGATGCACGGACGGACGGACGCACGACGGACACACCGCCATGACAATAGCTCGCTAGCCTTCGGCCAGTGGAGCTAAAAACCTTCTATTAGTAGCCAACAATTTTTAAAGAGGGTCACTCAAGGAACATTCTAGCAAAGTTTCATTGAAATCTGCCCAGTAGTTCAGGAGAAGAAGTTTTTAAGATTGTTGACGACAGACGACGCACCACCCTAAAAGCTCCCCTTGATCGCGTTGTGCTCAGGTGAGCTAATAATACTTTTGTTGCCATGGAAACCAGAGTTTTCAACTGATTTTAATTCTTTTTGCCTCTTTGGAAGAGGACCACCTTGGAAACATTCCTGTAAAGTTTGGTGTAAATTGACCCAGTAGTTTAGGAGGAGATGTCATTTGAAAAATTGTTGACTGACACCAGTCAATGGAAGACTGACGACTACCAATAGAGGACGGCTGAACACAATAGCTCAAAATTAGCACTTTGTGCTAGGGTTAGCTAAAAAGATATGATAAAGAAACTAAAATAGAGATTTTTTACTTACTTTACTTTAATGAAAGCAATAATCCATGTCAGAAAACCCTGAAATAAACAGAATTTCATTCATCATAGAAAATGGCTGCACATCACTATAGATGTATATATACACTTGTACATGGTCACCTATATGATTTTTTTATGTCAATTTATTGTTTACCTTTTTTTTCTTTTTTACAAAAAAGTATTTGTGAAACACAAATGCCCCCAAAACAGCAATTTTTCAAAACTTTAATCTTTAGCAGATGACATTGTCATATTACCTTGAGCTTGGTATCAGTAGATGCACACCATACATAAGAGCATTGTATCTTGAATTGCCTTGAAGTAATCACAATGTTAAAATTTTTGGCTAAGACTTGCAGACAGACTGATAGACCAATAGACAAACAGACAGACTGACAACAGTAAAACAATATGCCTCTGATCTTTCAATGTGGGGGCATAAAAACATCGTCCAACAGGCAAAAGTCATGATGAATTGTTATAAGAAACACATGAATGTGTTCATTAATTATGATCAAAGGAAAATGACAACATCATTAAATATCATTCTCCTTCATTAGAGACTTTGTAACTATCAATAAACTGATCAAGAAAAGCATGAAAAGAGTTTTCAAGCTATACAGATTTCATATTTTATCAACCAACCTCCTACCTGTTTGAGCATTAAGGACAGGAAGAATATATTGAGTTTATCTATGACACAAGAAAATCTTTACCTAGAGAACAAAATGTCACCATAGCATAACATTGTTAATAGGCAAAACAACATTTTTAAGAGTAACACACTTCTGGGCATTCAATTTGATGGCTCAGCCAGAAACAGTTGTAACTGCCTATAAACATATTGGCAATTACAACTACAGTCAAACCCCTCCTTCCGACCATCCCTGAAATACGAGCACCCCTCTATTACGAACGATTTTGACAGAACAGAGTTATTTGTTCTTTATTTCAATGGCCAAAAACCCCTCTAATGCGAGCACTCTGCTTTTCCGAATTAGGACCACTAATTTCAGTACAAACACCACATACGAACCTCGCTTCAAAGACCAGTAACTTCACACCTCCAGATCGACCATCCAAATTTCACGCTTAGTAAGTACAACACCAATTTGCCTTTATTTTGATATAAATTTGCCTTTATTTTATTTTGATATTATTATTCCGATGTAGAATTTCAAATCAGATGATATAAACATACGTAACAGAGAAAAGAGCTATATTGAAAGAGAAAAAATAACAAAACAAAGAACATGTCAATGCAATTTTATTGATTTAATTACACAATATAGAAATACACAATAATGTTTAAATTGTAGAAAAATTAAACTTAATTACGTAGTCTTCTCTATAAGTAATAATTTGTGTTGTAAGTTTCGCATCCAACCAAACCTCAGAATTACGACCACCCAGCTATTAAGACCACTTTTAAAAAGTACCCCAAGTGGTCTTAATAGAGAGGTTTTACTGTAATTTGCAATGAGCCCTCAATATAAAGATTCTAGCGACCATAGTGTCTAGTTCAAAAGTACAAGGCAATGTTTGGAACAAAACTTGTCCCAAGTATGTATCTGAGTACCTAAAAAATTTCCAGTTAACCATGACGTCTGTTACAGTACATATAACAACATTTGAAACCAACCTTGTCCTGTGCATGTATCTGAGTATCTAAAGATTCCAGTGAACCATGGTGTCTGTTTTCATCATGGTCCCCATAAAACAGAGAGGTCCATCTGAAATATTTGAATATATCATTTAGCTAAACCCGACCTGACATTTCAAGCTTATTGTAGATTCATTCTGGAAACATTTCCAATTCATATTTAATAGAAAAAACTTTTGACAAATCATTAATGTTGTTGTTGTAAATTTATCTCTTGTTTTATAATTATGTTGTATCATGGGTTGATGGCCTCAATACTTAATTGAAAAATATGTCTATGTTTGGTAGAAATGTTTGCAAGATACTATAAACAAAGAATTATGTGAGTAGCGATTGACTGCAATCTCTGAAAAACCACTACATGTAAGAAATGAGTATGGGAGAAATTCACCACAAAAAAACTTGTGAACTCAATTTTAGGTCTTTTTTTTTATTTTCATTTCTGTATGATTTAAACAACAAAATATTACACAGTAATATGGTAAACTTAATTTAAAATTCTTCCTTTTTGTAAGGGTTCATAAACAGTGTTCATGACAAAATGAAGCAAACTGATTTCAAATTGTACCCTGCTTTGTATGCTGATGCACATGCAAAGTAGGGTATGATTTACAAACAGTTTGCACTGTTGTGTCATCCTGAACGCAGGACAGATTATGATTTTTCATTGACCTCATTGACAGCATGATATCAAACAAACTTAACTGCTTTGGCCAATACTTGTCATTCTGAACCCGCAATATTTCTGCTTAGGCAGGAGGTATAGACAAAGGATCAGCCTGCGCATAATTATGTGCAGGCTGATCAAAGTATATACCACCTGATGGCCCTTTTAACCCTTGTCATGCTGAATAAATTTGGCTAAAAATTTTCATCAAAATCAAAGGGCAAAAAGCACTGAAAGTGCCAACTGTAGGTCAATTTTTTTTGAAAAACTAAATCTATTGACAATTCTAGTTTGAAAGTGAGAAACAGGTGGTGTAGACTAACATCAGACTGCACATATGTGCAGGCTGATGTTTGTCTATAGCTGATGCCAAAGCGGGAATATTCAGGGTTCAGCATGACAAGGGTTAAACACGAAAAATTTAAAAACCTCTATTATCAAAATAAATCCTGACAACAATTAGTGCATCCAGTGTTTTCTACACTTAGATTTTTAACATAATTTTGACAAGGTTTTATTCAGCATGACATGGGTAAAGCTCTAGGAAAGTTGAAAATTTATCTGTAGCTCTATTCATTTTCACTTTCAGAGGCTCTATTCTTTGAAAGACTTGAGGATGTTGGACCGAACTGAAGTCCCTAAACACTATATTCCAGCTTGTTTGTGTATAGCATGTAACGGCACATTCAGCAATATTTCAATTAAATCATGGTGGCTGGTGCAACTTACCATGTCATTTTGTTGATTATCACACCAGTACAACCACAGCATTCCACACTGAAGCTGTATATCCCATTTTCATCCTACTTATCATTTGCTCATTGATTGAATACAAATGATGGATATCATAATTGTAATATCTTGGATGTAATTTAGCTAGACTTATGTTTAAACTTACAATTCTAGACTTGACTACCCCTCGTGCTACCCACTTAGCTTGTGTGCAATGGTTTGATACTTCTAGAATAATTCCCATTGCTTGAACAAATTAACATCAAAGTTCAAATTATTGATTTCTTTTCAGTATTTTTGTAAAATAAACCCTTTAAACCAACAAATTAATGCTGATTTAGCCTTACATTATCTTCCTACAAGAGCTTAATATCTGAATTTCCATACAATTTCCATAAATGTTTATTTTATTGGACAAATTTAGAGCAGTTTTTCCTCCAGTCCTTGCCATTATGTCTAGACAAATTCTAGTGCTAGAAGGAAGATCAAGAAATAAATGAACTGCTGGTAATTAGCCTCATAGTTTTATCCTAACAAATCAAAAGAAATTGCAAAATTTCTAAAAAATTTAAGGAAAATGAATATAACCTTCTTATTCTTCAACTCAATGGCTCAGGGCTTCTATTTATAGGCAGTTACAACTATCGGCACTGAGCCATAAACTTGAACTGTTTTGGGATTTTTTAACGTTTTACAGATAATTATGGTTGAAATTGGGGAGGCCTTAGCTTTGGTAGTAACAGGTTAATTTGACATTCTTATGCTTGACTTTTATTGTCTTAAGTTTCTGTCACATTAACTCGATTGGCAATGCTTTGCTCACAACTTTTTGTGTAATCAGTAATAAAATAAGAGACTTATCAGCAACGCGTTGGTGTCAGCCTGATCAGCTCATTTGGTAGAGCACCAGATATCAAAACAATTGAAGTTCGACCCTGTGGGTTCGATTCCCAGGCTGGCACACTAACCAACTAATTGTCTTTCAGATAAGACGTTAAACCGAGGTCCCTTGAGACGGTGCTTTACACCGAGTACGTTGAAGAACCATGGAGTTTCTCAGCAGAAGTTTTGTCATGTAACCTTGCACTATCCCCAATAACATTTAACATTTAACTGTCTTCTGGGGGTGTCGCTCATATGGGCTTATGCTATGGTAGAGACGATAAATAAACTGAAATATTTACACAGGGTTTTTCCAAGATTTGACCCTTAACCTCATTTTTGACCTCACTTGACCCAATTTCAAACTTGACAGAGACTTGATGGAGACAAACATTCTGCCCAAGTTTGAAGACATTTGGGCCAAAAATGTGGCCTCTTGAGTGCACACAAGGTTTTTCTAAAATTTGACCCCTTCATGCTATTTTTGACCCCACTTGACCCAATTTTGAATTTGACCTAGAGTTGATGGAGACAAACATTCTGATCAAGTTTCAAGAAATTTGGGCCAAACATGGGGTCCCTAGAGTGCACACAAGGTTTTTCTAAGATTTGACCCCTTGACTCCATTTTGACCCCACTTGACTGTATTTTGAAGTTGACCTAGAGTTGATTCTGACCAAGTTTCAAGAAATTTGGGCCAAAAATGTAGCCTCTAGAGTGCACACAAGATGTTGACGAACAACTGTACACAGATTGATCACAATAGCTCACCATGAGCACTTCATGCTCAGGTGAGCTAAAAGGGAAGAAATCATAGTCTTTGGAGAAAATTAGATCATATTATACATTTGTAAAGACATCTGCAACATTAAGACGAGCTTTGCAACAATCTATCAATATGAACTGTATGTATTAAGTGTGCCAAAAAGTGTAGAATCAATGTAATGCAATCAATTACCATGGCTTCTGTTAATAAATTTTTCCTATTGGAAAAAGGTGCCAATGGCCAAGCACATTTGAAAATGAGCTTGAGAATTCAAATTTCTGATATACCAATGTCCACATGGTAATGTAAGAACACCAAGTATAAAGCACTATACCCTGAATCTGGTAGGCAAAGATATAAACTATATTTCACATCCTAATCTGGCTTGATTTTTAGCAAAACTTACATGAGCAAAATAGACGAAAAACTGAGTTTAATACAATTTAGGCATGTAATTTTGGTAAGTAGGTTTGAAATAAAAATGTAAAATTTTCCAAATCATTCATTTATGCACCAATCATTAACTGCATAGCCCATGTTTTATAAGCAAATAATTCAATTTTAGTGGTGTTTGTCAAGATTCATGCATTCTGATTGGCTGAAAATAGCCTTGATACTTCCATGAAAATCATATTGAAAATGCAGCTATTTTTGTGAACTTGCTCTCAAGGTAGTCCCAAAAGAAATCTGCCTCATAGTGGTATATCTTGACTTTTTTAGCTTAATGATATCAAATGAAAGATTTAAAGAGAATAATTTGCTAATTCATGGTGATGTGAAACTAAATACCTCATCACCATTAAGGTAGTTAACCCGTAATAGGTCCACAGCATTTTGGACGTAATGAACTTTCACGGTGTAAACCAAGGTTTCCTAATGATTTTCATTAGGAAACCTTGGTCAACATTGAGAAAAATCATGAGGTCCGAAATCTTGTGGACCTATTACGGGTCCACTTCCTTAACCCTTTGCTGTTTAATCCCTGCTTTTTACGTGCCTATGATTTTATGATTGAGAAAACATTGTGAAAAAAGAAGAAATTGCTTCTGACAAGCAATTTCTTCTTTTGCCACACTATTTTCTACCCTACTGAATGGTTATTTTTCAAATTAAATCCACTTTAAATTTTCGTCTGCAAAACCTTTGAATTTGGACAGGTCCAAAATGTTGTAAAACAGGAAAGGGTTAATAACGAATCCGCTCTATCACATACTCATACAGTGTTATGAGGTTTTCAGTTTCATACCTCTTAAAAATATTCTCTTAAACACGAACATTAATTTTCCTTGCAAGGAGTGACATTATAGATGTGCTTACAACAAGATGAATGTAACCAGATCAATAGAACAAATAGCCTATTGATAGAACCATGTAGTTAACTTGGCAACACAAACATGCCTGAATCAATTACATCATTTCAATAATCAGATATCAGGCAACATTTCAATGATAGAAATTGATCCTTTAAACCATTAGTGACACAGAGGAGATATACAACTCTGAAATGAGTGTAACTTAAAGAAACATGTCAAGGAAATAATGTGGGAAAAGAAGAAAATTCTTCTTTATCCATAGTGTTTGCCTGAACTTATTCCCCTCTTTACATTAAATACAGGATTTGTAGTGTGTCTTTCTCTCTTTTTATATATAGACATTTGTTGACTGTTTGTAATATGTACTTTGTTCAATTGTTCGTCTGTTTGTTTGTAAAGTTTATATTCTTGTTTGTTTTGTATATATTGTTCGATATATATATGTACATCATCTTCTGTGAAAGGAGGAAAATGTTTGTATCTTTCACATCAGTAAGAAACCATAACATTTGATAAAATAGAATAGTTTTCGTCTCTTGTATGCATGACCAAAGCTGAAAAATGAACAATATTTCATCAAATTGTCTTAACGTTTTTAGTCTGGATACATAAATTGAGTTTAATAGACTTACACATAGACTGAACTGAAACTATTTTCAAAACATTTCAAGTAAAGAAGAAATAATATCAAACAGTGTATAAATGTATATATTTTTTTATCTTAGTTATATCTTTTTAAAACTACCCTAGTGGGTGTCCTTGAACCTAGGAATTATGAGCTAATTAGTTTAGCAAGTAATTTTCCAAATAGTAAAAGGGTCTGAGATGGCTAAGAACTCAAACAGAAAATTAATATTATGTGTCTCTCAGGGACATTGAAGCCAATTCTAGGCTACTGATGTCTTATTTCAAGAGAACTATAGACATTTATAGCTAATTTTGTCTGTTTGTGAGGTTTTTTCCTTCAATCATTTTTCTCTCAAGTGTATGTTCATTCTTCCAAGTTTCTGTTCATTTGAGCTTATATTGTTTCTCTCAAAGCACCAAGGATGCATTCAAATGAGCAATGAATGTACACAAAAGTTTAATATATTATAAAGATCACTTGATTATTAGCCAATTAAACATAAGTTTAAAGAGTTTTTCAGCAGTCTTTACATTCAGCACTAATTGAGTTTCTTCGAAGTGAAAAATACCCTTCTATCAGTCAGTCAGTTTCCAAGAGCGCATGAAAATACGAATTTCAAGTTTCATTTTATACTGAATAATCCCAGCATAACCTCTATATCAATTCAGCTATAAGCATTACATTACATACTGCATTCAGAGATATGAACCATGTCAAAGAAAATTAACATCAAATATATACACTGCAACTCCATTAAAACGCTGTGGTCGGGGTCCAAGAAATGAAACAGCGGAAGAAGTGGATGTATCTGCTATAACGCTGTACCCCCCATGCCGCCGCCAATCCCCCCCCCCCCCCCCCCCCCCCCCCCCCGCGGTGAACAATAACGTACCGCGCGGAAACGTAACAGACACAGGGTCAATATTGATAACGATATCGGATATCTAAATATACATGTACATATTTAGGCCATCGCATTTTATATTTTTAAAACTCGGCAATGATTTGAATAACAAACGCGGTTTATTACTTTGATATTTTTTATTTTAAGATCATTTTGTTGTCCCCAAGCTAAACAAGATAAAGTAATCTAGTTTGTTGGGTTAAACGATCGCAGACTCCTCTCAATTCTCTGAATCCCGATTTCTCGGGCCTACCCGCCTCGCAGCTGAGAAACACCGATAACGACGATCTCAAAAGGGTAAAGTTAGTAAAATCCATAAAGTTTCATAAGATCAACGAATTTCATATTTCAAATGTCGTCTTCTGGAAAATAGGAGAAAATAATTATCTACGTAATCAAAGCAAATAATACCCTACGTCCGATCGAAACTATACCAAAGTAATCGAATCTCTCGGAGTGCAGGATCGCATTCTTCGGTGAGCGAGAAAAAATGCCGTAAATGCAATTAAATGAATCTGTTGTTACGACATTTGAATCGCCGGTTTGCAAAGATCATCTTTGCGAGGCAAATGGTATCGACAGCTTCTTCTCGAAAACCGGTATAAGTAAATAGTTCGTAACCCTGGGTTTGACAAGATGTTAATTCACGGCTTTAATCATGAGAAAGTAGATCGTCAGGAAAGAATGTCCAGACAGTTGCGAAGCGAAGCGGTCAGCGGGAAATGTAGGTTTATATATAGCTTCCTGTTTAAACTCAATTAATGTCTTTTTAGTGAGAGATAAGAATCAACGATTATAATTCAATCAGGCTTTGAATTTTCAAATCCTGTAAAACATGACTATAATATGAATACGTTTAATGAAAAAGAAACAAAATTTGATCATATATTTACAAAAATTGTAATATTTATAAGAAAATTCAACGGGATCGGCAAAGGGAGGTAATAAACCAATAAATTGGGTAAGGGGCGAGTCGCTTTTTTAATCGTTTGTCAACAGCGGTAAATGTTCAAGATTAGAGAATATAAAACGAGATAAGCTCATTTTGCGAAAACACGGCTTCTTCGGAAATTTACTAACTCGGATTTAATCGCATGCGAGCTAGACTTTTTGGTGTTCAATTGCGTCCCTGCCGTCGACACAGAGCAGTTGGTAGCGCGCTGGACTGTCAATATTGGGATTCCGTGTATGTCTGACGGCGGCACTCATTCTTTCTGACTACAAGTCACCCACCCATGGGTTAAAATCGTAGACCTAAGTGAGATAGCAGGTTGGGGTTAGGAAAGGATGTGATTGTTGTACTCGTGAGTTTGGTACTCCAGCGGTAGTGATATAGCTATACGTTTGTCAGCCGTCGAATTAGCCATTTCTCTCTGACCTGGGGCATTTATCACCACCACTGCCCCTCGGGAGGTGTGAAAAACAATTGTATTGATTTACCTGGCTTCGCTCAGTATCGATTTTTATCTCAGTGTTTTCACCCTTCGATCTAAAATCGCGATCAAAACAGCGTTAACGGCGGATCGGGTAACATCGCCGCAGCATCCCAAAATGGTCGACCCCCCCTCCAAATTTCGGGAGCCAAGCGGACCCCGCGTTATAATGGATTTAGCGCTCTAACAGATTTCGTTATAATGGAGTTGCAGTGTATGTGACCCATCATGCACAAAGGGACCATCTGGGTAGTGCGCAAAGTGTTGACCCTAGTCAGACTGCGCAGACTGACTAGGGTCGAAACTTTTGCACCATGCTTATTTTCTGAAACTAGAATGATCAATCTACCTCCTAGTAAAAGAATTTTTGAAATGCAACTTCTGGTTGACCTATGCTGGATCAAATCTCTTTTTCAATTATTCATTTTACAGAATTCCTGGATGGTCCCTTTTTGTGTGACGAGTCACATATATGTACTAATGATTCTGCATACACTACCAAATATGTCGCTAAGCATCTTTCATCCCTACACAAGCAACCAAATACATGCATTTATGTAACCAAGATCATTCCAAAATCATTCACCTTGTAAATTTCATGATGTTGTTAACCCTTGTCAAGCTGAATAAATTTTGGCAAAATGTTTTCATCAATTTTCATCAAAATCAAAGGGAAAAAGCAGGTCAATTTTTATTTAAAAAACTAAATCTATTGACAATTCTGCTTTGAAAGTGAGAAACAGGTGGTGTAGCCTAACATCAGACTGCACATTATGCAGGCTGATGTTGGTCTATAGCTCCTGCCAAAGCAGGAATATTCCGGATTCAAAATGACAAGGATTAACTGTACCAGATAATAATAGGGTCAGGTTCTTCCTTTTTAAGGAAAGTTTCTTTAACATCAGGTAGTAATTCATAAATTTCAATTTTGTTTTAAAAGTTTTGTGATAAAATAACTGACAGCTTACTACAGTAGAAAGAATGACTTTTCCCTTAGATCTAGCATGCTAATAGGGACAATGTGGAATCTCTGATTACAGACAGATATTCTCATGTATAAATAATGTTAGAGTACACTATAGTTTAAAGCTGCTCTTGCACAGATTGGGAAAATGTGAATTTTAACATTTTTCGTAAAATCAATCGGAATAAACTACCCCATCATGTTGAAGCCTTTAAAATAACAAGATTCGATCTGGTAATGCATCGAAAGAAAGGCCGATATACCCGAATTGAGGTTAAATTCATTCTAAAAATTAAAGTGACTACTAACGCTAAAAAAAATTATTCTTCAATTTCGAGCCAACTATTTTTGCTTGACATTCGGCATGTTTGTCTTATTCAATCAAAGATTAAGGTTAAAGTATTTGACAGCTAGAAACTTCATATCAATACAGGCAAAAAATGAAAGGTTATTCACGGAAAATAACGATTTTGTAATAAATAGACTAGAAATAAATAGCCTATATACCTTACTGAGCTTGCCACTTCGAAAAAATAAGTTACAAAATTATTGAAATATGTTGTTTCTAGTGCCAATGCTTTGGGCCATTCTTCATAGTCTAAAAATACACACATTTCCAAAACTTAGAACAAGTTTTGTATTTTTTCTATGAAAAACTGTGCAAGAGCAGCTTTAAAACTATATTGTACTCTAACATTTTTTATAGTACAATATTTGTCTTATATTAGAGTTTATTTCATTTGGTCTTTTTGTGAGAATAGCCAAACATTTAATGTTGTTTGAACATAAGAAGATGGCGAGAGTATACTATGAGCCTATCTACTACCCAGCCCAATGGACTGAAACTGGTTCCTGATTGGCCGTCGAGAAAATCCTTCAAAACTGGGTGAAAAGTGTGCTCAGGGAGGAAACTGGCTCAATATTCGAGTTTGCCCATAAATAATTCTGTTTGCTATGAAATTTTTATAACTGAACTCTATTGTAGTTTCAATGTATTAATTTTTTTTCTATAATAAAAAACCCCACACCAATTGCTCAGTGAAAAACATTTGTAACTGCCTATACATGACAGACTTTCATATGTGTAAATCTCTTCTCGATAATTCCTCATTTTTGGTCAATTCAACAAGAATTAGAGGGATCAATGTAAAACTAGTGGGTAATTTTGATTCCTTTGAACCAGGCAATTCTTGGAATTGGATATATATATATAAAGGGTATTGTATCATATCACAAAGATATGACGAATATAGGAGGGAAAGCAGGTCCTTTCCTTGGCATGCTTGAATCCTGTAGAACAGAAATTATTCTATCCACTATTTCCTCACAGGCAGAGATAAAAAAAGGGCCATGAATTATAAATCTAAATCTGATTCACAAAATGTTTGCAAAATGTTACCCTGCTTTGCATGTACTCAGCTTTTAACCCTTTCCTGTTTTACAAAATTTTGGCCCTGTCCAAATTCAAAGGTCTTGCAGACGAAAATTAAAAGTGGATTTAATTTGAAAAATACCCATTCAGTAGGGTAGAAAATAGTGTGGAAAAAGAAGAAATTGCTTATCAGAAGCAATTTCTTCTTTTTTTCACAATGTTTTCTCAATCATAAAATCACAGGCACGTAAAAAGCAGGGATTAAACAGCAAAGGGTTAAGTAGAAAACGAGTTCTAAACATTTGTTGGATTTTTTTTTCATCTTGAATGCAGGGCAGACTCATGTCTCTGAAACTTTTTAGTTTTTGTGAAACTAAATCATAGAAAAATTTGATAAGCAGTCCCTGACAGCTCTGTTGGATTTATTGTCATGGCCAGTTTAGTTCTTAACAGAGCTCCCGGATAGTCCCTATATTTCTTAAGTTACTTATAACAAAGATGGCCATTTTTGTATATCTTAAAGCATGTTTTCACAATCATAAAGCTTAAAGAAAGCATTGTAGTGTTGAGAGAATTCTTAACCTCATAACTACAGCTTGATAAAAGCTGTAGCTATGATGATTGTGACTAAAATGAATATTTGGATATAGTTAAATTTGATCAGCTATAAATACTACTAGTTACATGCATTAATACAGAGTTCCTTTTATTCATACTATTATGAGTGAGGAAATAGTGGTCAAAGCATTAATTAATAAGCAGAGAGGGAAGTCATTTTAGTAGAATATCATTTAGTAGAAAGTATTTATGAGAGGCATTAAGGTTATATATAACTAAATATTACACATTATATTGGTTTTCTTTGTTGTATGTTTGAAGTTCCCTGTAAGAAAACATGGTTATATGTACATAGAAGCTCACAAAAGTATTTTTGACTTTTTCAGTTTTCTAGTTTTTCAACTTGAATATTCAAATTCAATAGGCTTAGACTAATTTGTTTATCTGTTATCCAAAATGGCTATCAGGTATGTCTTGTCATTTTATACAAGAAAGCTAAACTGAGCTTAGTAGTCAAAATTATTGTGAAAGAAATTTAAGGGAAAAAAGAAAGAAATCAAGCAAATCATCACTGTATTTCAATAACTGAATTTGTCAACTACTGCACAGTGTAATGATACATATTAAATTTTTTGGACTTTGATGGTGAAATACAATATTTATTCTAAATTGGTATACAATATCAAACTGTTAATATAAACACAAAATTAAAAGTTCTAAACCCTTATCATGCTGAATAACAGCAAGTGGCAAAGGAGGCACTTATTGTGAATCCTTATTTTGTTTGAAAAAAATATTTTCAAATATTTCTGATGTAAAAAGGACAAGAGCCATGTCGGACATGGCCATCCCCAGCCGAGAAAGCTTGATAGTAAACTGAAGCCTAATAGTTTAAGGGTTCTACTTTAAGAAATTAAGCCCCTACAAAATCCAAGTCTTTAAAATAACAAAGGGCAATAACTCCAAAATTATGCAAGCCAGAGTTATAGTTCTTGTGCACTGCACTCCTCTTCCATGAGATCTATCCACCCATAAAGTTTCAAGTTGATAGCTACAATACTTTAGGAGATATGCTCCGGACAAAATCTAAGTCTTAAAAATAACAAAGGGCAATAACTCCAAAATTATGCAAGCCAGAGTTATAGTTCTTGTGCACTGCACTTCTCTTCCATGATATCTATTCTCCCATAAAGTTTCAAGTTGAAACCTTTAATACTTTAGGAGATATGCTCCGGACAAAATCTAAGTCTTAAAAATAACAAAGGGCAATAACTACAAAATTATGCAAGCAAGAGTTGTAGTTCTTGAGCACTGCACTTCTCCTCCATGAGATCTATCCACCCATAAAGTTTCAAGTTGATAGCTATTATACTCTAGGAGATATGCTCCGGACAAGTTTAGTGACGGAAGGACGGAATGACGGAATCGGAATGACGGACTGAGAGCATTACTATATCCTCTCCCGGAAACGGCGGGGGATAAAATTCAGGTGGTTAACACTAAGATCAGTCTGCATATATATGCAGGCTGACCTTTGTATAAGCCTCCTGTATAAGCCTCCTGCCAAAGCAGGAATAATGTGGGTTCAGCATGACAAGGGTTAATATTTCAGAATTTCGATGCATTTACTATAGATTAATAAAAGCTTGAGGAAATAAAGAGTAAGTTTGCTACACACTAACATTTACTAGTACAATAGTGTTACAATACTATCGCAACAGATGTTGGCAAGTTCTTCCTTAGTGCAATGTGTAATTGAATACCTCACTTCTATACCAAGCAATTTTTGTATGATTTACATGTAAATGTCTTTGTATACGATAATCAACAATTGCTTTTTTTCTAAGATGAACCCTTGTCATGCTGAACCCAGAATATTCCTACCTTTGCAAGAGCTATAGACAAACATCAGCCTGCACATATGTGCAGTCTGATCTTTGTCTATATCACCTGTTTTTCCCTTTTTTGAATCCAATGAAAAGCTGATTTTTTTATTTTTAAAATAATTACCTACTCACAATTAATGCATCCAGTGCTTTGAGCACTTTGATTTTGTTGCAATTTTTTAAAGATTTTTCATTTAGCATGACAAGGGTTAAGTATCTTAGCTAATAAGACCTCTTTGGGCCATTACCTGGTGACAAAGTTTTAGGCCATTCCAATTTCAAAGAATTACAGACAGTAATTTTGAGATGATGAAATCCTCTCTATTTCAGAAAAAAATGCAGAAAATGAAGAAATAACTTTTTACTAGCAATTTCTTCATTTTCGACAATGTTTAGAAGCTCTTTTTCCTCAGGGGAGTCAAAATCTGGAACTGAGTGGGAATGAGTAAAAAGACAGCAGATTTTAGATGTGATGAGTTCAACTAAATGTCTAAGCTGTAACTTGGTATGAATTGAATCATTTTGTGATGAGGGATCTGATTTGCTAAGAAACAAGTTTTGACAAAATTAATGTAAATGTCCTTTTTATGAAATTGAAAGATAAAACTCTAATAGGGATACAAAACTCTCTTAGTTGGAAATAAATACTATCACGGGGATCATGTGAAGAAAACAAACTAAGCTACAACCAATTACAGTCTCAGGATAGCCATTTACCCTGGGTTCAATAAATGTATTTTTCATTATTCAATTTTTCTAAGCAAGAACTTTCAACATCTGTTTAGTTTATACAAAAGTATATGATTTAACCGGTAAAAGATTAATCAAACAATGTGGTCTACACTTAGTCTTGTTAACAATGATAAGGATTATGTAGACAAAACATAAAGCAATTTTTGATTAGGAAGGTATGAAAGAAGTTTAACACAAAATTTATCAAAGCTCATCATAATCTGTCAATTTAAACCATATCAGCATGTGTGTGACATTTCCAACAATTTGCTATGTGCACTAAATAAAGACAAAGAGAAGTCCGTTAGCCTGTTCAGTCTGATCAGTATTGACTTTGCACTTTCCAGACAGTCATAGGCTCAAAGATTCATTTGCAGACCATTAAATATGCTAAATTAGCTTGGTATATGCCAAGACTACTGAATTTTTGTGGGAAAAAAACATGTTTGTGAATCAAACATGTATGAAATTGTTGAAAAGGTCACTCAAAGGCTAATAATTGTTGCTTTTCATTGTGCTTAACAACAACAACTACATAAGATTTACAGAACAATAACTGATCATTTCTTTCTATATCCTGCTTATTTCAAATTCTACTTAAAGGATGGCATTTTTAGGACATTTCAGTTAATCTGCTACTAGTTTTCACATAATACTGAACTATCAAGATGTGTTTGTGAAACACACATGCCCCAAAAAGGAGCCTTTAAATAATTGGCAATGTTAGTTTTTTTGGTTATGGATTGCAAACAGAGAGACAAAGGTAAACCAATATGCCCCCAGTTCTTTCAATGCGGGAACATAAAAAGTAGACAGAGTAGGATAGGACTGCATGTCTGTGAAGGCAGATCTTAGTATATATTGCTTGCCAAAGCTTTGATGACAGCAGGAATATGTTGTGAACAGCATGAGAAGGGTCAAAAACAAAGCCAACATCACTGGCATATTATTTTAGAGCTATATTGAGCCCTCACTTACTTTTCCTCATTTCTGCTGACAAGGGCAATCCTACCATAGTCCCAGGCCACCCGTCTCAATATAGCAAATATTACCATCAGTACCTAAAACAAAGTGGAGAATTTCACAGGTTCATCATAAAGCAGAAAGAATCAGATGAGCTGCATAAAATTGATAGACAAGCAATGTTATGAAAATCAATCTATTTCCAAATTTGTCACCAATTTCAAAATCTGAGTGTCAAAGTTCCATTGATTGATTTTATCCTGACAATTTTACATGGGTTGGAAAAAATTATTTCGGCTTAGATTAATCCCTCTCAATTCTACTTCCAAGAGAATAAATCAGGACTTGTCTCGAATGTGTGGGCCAATGGAAGAATGAAGATTGATAGCCGCTGTTGGGAATCAAACTTCAGGGCCTCTAGGTCAAGAGGCTGACGCTCTACTTTTATACTACCAAATTATGTCTCACAGCAATAAATGAATAAAAAGAAAGCAAGAGATAGATATCAATTAATAAACACTTTATTTGCTGAAGTAGTATCGAATTGCCTGTGGCCTGGCTGAAGTTTTGCTGACACAATTAAGAAGAAAACAGGATCTAAGTCTATACTGCCTGCCATATCTATGTTCAGTTTAACACCACTTTTATACATTTAAATGCCAGACATTTAAGGTGCAGCACGATTGACAAGGGTAAAATTAGCTTACCTTGTTTAAAACTAACCAGTTCAGGATAGAAAAATGCTTACAAACTAATGGAAACTGTGCCCCACTTTGCACACACATACACATGCAAAGCAGGGCATTACTTCAAATACTTTCCAAGTGTTTTGTAATCCTGAACGCAGAGCACAAGCTTACTCACCAGCCATCCCACCAAATTGATGACGAGATTTTCTGGTATCCCACCATACCCCTCGTATATCAGATGTCTTGTCGTGTTGCCACTGGATACAATCTGTTCCATACAGCTCTCTGTATCCACGCTTTTGTTAGGAACAACTCCAACACCAACAAAAGGTGCTGGTGTATCCATCATCATTTCCATGGCAACCGATAGGTTCTTCTAATCTCCTTAGTAATGTCAACAAGAATGGACCCTCACAAGATCATTTTGAAAAGCGAGTCACTCAGGTCATTAGAATGGCACTTGCATCTACTTCAACTCTGACCAACAGTTTGGCTCTGAAATAGACAAATTATACAAATATGGATTTGCTATCAACGATGAAGATATGGCGAAAAATAACAAATTTCACACACAATCTAAAAGATCCACTGTTATTTTAAAAGAGACATTCACTATGACTGATTTTTTTTTATTCTGTATCGGTTTCAAGACTTTCCCCAAATTTTATAGATTTTATCTTATAACTATACAAAAATCCATGTGATAACATCCCGTATTATATTTTTTATGATATCACAGTTATTTTTAGAATAGTTATAAATGCGGTTATTTTAGAAACTTGCATTTTAGTCAGAAACATCGACGAAAACAAGACAATTAGAGGTTATAAGATAAATATAATACATACTTAGTGTATTGTATAAAAAAATATTTAACTCGGTTGTGAGAATTGATAATTGCCTCGGCAGAGCCTCAACAGTTATCAATTCTCCCAACCTCGTTAGATATTTTTCTCATACAAAACACTAAGTACGTATTATATATATATATATATATATATCACATTGGCCAAAATAGTTTGCTGGACATTCCATAACAACCCTTGTTACTGAAAAATGAATTCCCTCCTAGACAGATTTTTCTCAAAACTTAAACCACGACAGATAACCTTTACCATGTCACATGACCTTTCTATCTGCTGCTGTGTATCCATTGTCATGCCAATTATCATTATTGTATTTTGAAAAGCCTTGTCAGAAATAATTGAATCTTGAATTATCTGCCCTCGAATTCAACAAAAAACACTGTTTTTCCTGTGCGCAACTCCTCCTAAACTATTAATGGCAATGAGCTGAACCTTGGCAAAATTATTCCCTATGATGTCTAGTTGTGCATAAACCTTTGAAATTCAAATTGCTCCATTCATTCCTGAGAAATCTTGAATTTTCTGATATTTTTTTTTCAATACATTTTTGTACATAGGATGGACAGACAATAGCCATGAGATATGACTCTGATGTTATCCAAGCCAAGGCATAAAAAGTATTCTTTTTAAAGGACCTTGCTTTTGGCAAAGAATTTTTCAAAATTGTGATCCTCCTTTTTGATACCACTGAAAACAAAATCTTATGAAAATGTAATTATTCATTGACCACATTTCTTTCTTCCTCAAACAATAAGTTCATTAAAATTTTGTCCGCTAGAAATTAGCGTTTGAATCTGCTTTGAATTTGAACAAGTCTAAAACTTAGTCACTTGGTAATGGGTTAGAAAAATATTACCAATACTTACATCAAATTTCAAAATCCTCATATTCAAGTGCATAAATTCCTATAACAATATTGTATTTCAATAACAAGATAGTAAATCATACTGTATCCTAATAAAGAGTTATTGAGATTAGATTTCAAGTGATGAATTACTGATAATAAACATGATTTAAGAACACTATTACCTTATTTATCCTAATTAACGCACCCGGGAGCTATATATAACATGGTCAGGCATCTTTTATTTAGTATCAATTTAATGATTAAAAAGAATATTAAATTGGTGTCTTTTTGGCCCCTTTCCTTTTAATTTGAGTTGAAATTTCCTCCAAACAACCATTCAAATGATTGTTTGGAGTAAATTTGCCCCAGAGCAGAAAAGAAATCACGAAAAAAGTTCTTAAAGTTAAGCATTAATTTTGAAGTTGATTTTCTTAGTAATAAATGTAGGTGTGCTACTATTAGGGAGGACACTATTATTAGAAGGAATAAGGCATATTAATTAATGTCAAATCAAATATACAAAAAAAAAAATCAAAGAAAAATTTAAATAGAAACCTATCAATATGAAGCTGTAACCCTTGGCTTCTCAAACTTTTCACAGAATATTTATGTGCACAAAGCTTTAGCAGACAATGTAGACAAGGATCTGCCTGCACAGATGTGCAGTCTGATCTTAGCCTTATCTATCTGCTTTCTACTTAACTATTATGGGGAAAACTTGAGCCAGATTGGTAGAAACTAGGATTTCCCCAAAGACTGGCTATTCATTTGAAACAAAAATTAAATTCAATGCTTTGAGCAGCCCAATGTATTCAACAAAAGAAAGATACCGTTACTCGAATCAATAGTAAGTGTGTGATTTTAGTCGCAGAAATACATCGTATAGCCTGTCTGGTTTCAAGCAAATATCTTTAATATCCTGTAAGATAATGAGCAAAGTTTTTCTCCTTGCATACTTGACCTTGATAATTGACCTTGACCTTGTCAGTTGACAAGGATGTGTATCAACGAGATATTTTTTTTTAATCCCAATCTAGAGCATTGTAACTTGAAACAAGAGCTGTCTGAGGACAGCGAAGCTCGACTATTCCTAGTGCTGGATAGTAACAGCAAATCAATATCGACATTGGAAATTCAATAAAATGAAATTCAAGAGAAAAGAATCTTTGTCTAGAGGCTGATATTATGGTCACAGAAGCATGTGCAGAGTTTCAAAGCAATAGCTTTAGTAGGAACAGATATACAACTAACATAAAACATTTGAATGTAAAACTTAACCAAGATTTTCTAAGGCCAAAAGGGGTTTAAATTCCACTAAATTAAATATCAGAGTAATGAATCTTTTTCTGTGGGCTAATATTATGGTCAAAGAAGCATGTGTAAAGTTTCCAAGCGACAGCTGTAGTAGAAATAGAGATATTACACAAATACAACATTTGCACGCAAACCTTAACCAAGAATTTCTAAGTCCATTAAGGGTTATAAATCCACTAAATTCTATACCAGAGAATTGAATCTTTATTAAGAGGCTATTGTTATGAACATTGAAGCATGTGCAAAGTTTGAAAGCAATAGCTTTAATAGAATTAGAGCTATAACTGATGTACAACATTTGCACGTAAAAACTTAACCAAGATTTCTAAGTCCGAAAGGGTTAAAATTCCACTTAATTCAAAATGAGAGTATTGAATCTTTGTCTAGAGGCTGATATTATGGTCACAGAAGCATGTGCAAAGTTTCAAAGCAATAGCTTTAGTAGAAATAGAGATATTACAGAAATACAACATTTGCACGTAAAAACTTAACCACGATTTTCTAAGTCCGAAAAGGGTTAAAATTCCATTAAATTCAATATCAGAGTAATGAATCTTTGTCAAGAGGCTGATATTATGGTAACAGAAGCATGTGTAAAGTTGCAAAGCAATAGCTTTAAAAGAAACAGAAATATTACAGATAAACAACATTTGCATGTAAAAACTTAACCAAGATTTCTAAGTCCGAAAAGGGTTAAAATTCCGCTAAATTCAATATCAGAGTAATGAATCTTTGTCTAGATGCTGATATTATGGTCACAGAAGCATGTGCAAAGTTTCAAAGCAATAGCTTTAATAGAAACAGAGATTTTAAACACTTGCACGTAAAAACTTAACCAAGGCATTACGCAGACGCTGACGCCGACGCCTGGGTGACTGGAATAGCCCCCCTATTCTTCGAATAGTCGAGCTAAAAAGTTGATTGTTGAAGTGATTGGAAAATTGTTAGTTTGCAGATGGAGTTTTCACTGACAGGCAGACAGACAGACACTATAATAAAATTGTATATCCACCCGATTTATTGATGCTGTTGCATGCAAATTTTCCATATCTTTCTCATTTATTAAATAACCTTTTGTAGGAGTGATAAATTCTTCATTTCCTGGGCCATAATAGCAACATTTTTCACCACATGAAAATATAGCTTTTGTAATCTACTTGATAACAGATGAATCAATCATACACCAAAACCAATATTATTATCAAATAATATCCTCTAGGTATTTCAATAATAGAAAGGAAAATAACTCTCCTCTAGCTATACGCCATCAGTCTTTTTGAATTTTTTCCAAAAATATATTACATATTTTACACTATTTCATATTCCCAAAAACATATTATCACAGAATTTTATGAACGCACAATTCCTGAAAAAATTATTTCCTGAAGATCAAAATCAATATGACAGAGCCAGAGTATGTAAAAGTTTTCTCATTTTTTTTCTATCTTGAAATTTAAATAAATGTTCCATATTTCCACTTATAATAGCGCCCTCCCTAATAGTAGCACCCCTACATTTTTACTTAGAAAACCCACTTCAAGTGCCTAAACTTTAAAAACTTTTTGAGCTTTTTTCTCTAATTTGATGTGAAATTTACCTCAAATTTAAGGGAACAGGGCCTACAAGACATAAGTTTAGGTTTAAGCAGAAAATGCATACTAAATAAAAGCTCCCTGAACATGTTATGTTTAGCTCCCCGGAGCGTTTGTTAGGAGAAATATGGTATGAACAAAAAAGATATTAATAAGTTGTTATTTATAACAACTTAATTATAGTATCTTCTATGTCCATACATTTATCAAAGTATTACACTTAAAGCTTTAATCTCAATTTGAAATTTGAGAAAATTCTTAGTTGAGAATGAGCAAAGTTTTATGATCTTGGGCCCAGATGCACAATTAACTTAATTAACCTTTGTCTTGCTTAACCCGCAAAAATTCCTGTTTAGTTAGGAGGTACAAAGATCAGCGTGCACTGAAGTGCAGTCTAATCTAAGTCTATACCACAGGAGAACAGATAGGAGTACATGGTATTGCAAGACTTAATTTCTTTATTTCTCAATAAAACCTTATGATGTTGTGGGTACTCATTTGAATCATCATGACATGAGGTTTCCAATGAGTGCCCAGGGTTTTAGTATCACATCAACAAAATGGGGTCCCAAGGACTCAATAATAAGGCTCATAGGGGTCCTTGCTTAAGCTTTGAGAGTCCATGTTTAAAAATGTGGACTATTTTCTTTTGGGCTATCATCAAATATTTGGGTAAATATAAATTTCCTCTGGATAAAGCTGCTCAAGGTATTGTGTGTATATATATATATATATATATATATATATATATATATATATATATATATATATATATATATATATATATATATATATATATATATATATATATATATATATATATATATATATATATATATATATATATATATATATATATATATATATATATATATATATATATATATATATATATATATATATATATATATATATATATATATATATATATATCTTTATAAATGAACTTTTTAATATCAAATTCAGAGAAGAATTGAAGACTGTTTTAAAACAGTCTTCAACTCATCTCTGAAGTTGGTCCCACAAGGGTCCTTAGGACTTGCATCAGGGAGTTTTGAGAGTCCTTGCCACTTATTTAAGAGTCTCAGACTCGCAAAACCTGCGTCCCTTAAAACCCTGAGTGCCCACAACATATAGTTTGGGCAAGAATTATAGAAATATTTTTATCTGAACCAAAAATACCCCTTTCTATCTGTGGTTCTGATACCACCTGTTACTTTTTTTAAATATATATGGATTGGAGTAGACCAACACGTTTATTCTGCATATCCAAGGTAAATATTTACTCCTTAAAACGTAATCCAAAAATGTTTTGCACCTGTATGTTAAAGTTACAGTAGCATATGGTATCGTTAGTTAAACACATTGTTTGACATAAACATAATCAAGTTAAATATCAGGATATCTCCCACAAGTCTCTAGAAGGCATTAAGAAGCTAGGTTCAGAATGACATTGATTTTTGATACTAGTCAGAGATTCTGAATACAATATTTTGTAATGATTTGTACCATATGGTATTGTAAATCTGGTGCTCAATGCAAATATGGGCAATAATTTGTTGCCTTTATTGACATACAAGGTTATAAACAGATTAATATTGCATAATCAAATATCATATCAAATGCTATGGTATATCCGTAATTCCACATAGCTGCCAATTCTGTAAATTCTGTTCCCCCCCCCCCCCCCCCAATTTAATAACAATACTTTCCAAAGCCTATGTTGAGAGTGTTTTTGGTATTGTTTGGGTTAAACAAATCACAACATATATTTGAATATAAATTTTTCTATTCAATCCTATCCCAAATATTATGTAATGATTTGCAACATATGGTATGTTAAATCTGCAGTTGCTCAGTCTGATCAGAGTCTTTACTGCGCAATCAATGGATTTCTACAAAGCTATATTCTCGCTTCAAAATTGTAGAATATCTAAAATACACTACAAGGCTGTCCAGGCTGCTTCATATGCGTCACGCAAACATGAATATGTTGGAAAGATAATCACAAGGTGCTTGTTTTACTAAACTACTTACGAAAAATATGATCGTAAGTCCAAATCAAAAACTGTACCTGGTGGTTTCATCCATTGTTAGATTCTGCCTTGCAATATCTCATTGAAATCGTCTCTAGAAGACGATTCCAATGAGATAATGCTTGGCAGAATTTGTTTCCTAGCTACTACTGAGGAAGCAACTTTAATTTTTGAATTACGCAAGATATGATCGTAAGATGTTTAGTAAAACAGGCCCCAGGTGCTCAATTATAAAATAGTCTTGTCTCCTCTTAACTGAACATTTTTAACAGAAAATCAACTAATTCTGTTATTCTGCCAATTGTGCGGCCGCCACCATAACGCAGTTGGTTAGGCATTAGACTTCCAATCTGGAACAGGAAGTCATGGGTTCGATCCCCAGTGGCGGCAAATATCCTTTCCGACGTTTGTCTCTCACCAATGGGTAGATAATCGTAGACCTATGTCAGATAGCAGTCGGAGGCTAGGAAAGGGTGTAATGGTAGTACAAGTGAAAGAAATACCAGGAATCCATTGTTAGGTGCTCTGGCCATTGCAATATAACTGCGAAATTGTTGAAAGCCGCGTAAAACCCATTCAAACAAAACAAACAAATCTGCCATTTGTGTTTGTTGAATTCTTTCAACTCTAAATAGCTGAGCCCAAAAAGCCTAGTGATAACAAATAAGGCTGTCAATCCTGGGGTTGCAGAACCCCGCTTCCACCAACTTCATCCGACAATTGACAAATTTTCATTAGGAAAAAATGAATCAAGAATCTCTAAGTTTTAATTAATCTTTGAACATTCTATCCCTAATTCAAACAATAAAACAAAACAAGATGTGTTTGTGAAACACGAATGCCCCCGTAACAGCATTTTTTTTTAAAGTTTGACCTTGACAGATGACCTTGACCTTGTCACATGACCTTGACCTTGTCACATGACCTTGACTTTGGTGTACAGCTTTGTATGTCAAATACTTTTGGAGAAAAGGCAAAGGTTAAGTTTGGTTAAGTTTTCGGACAGACGTACGGACAGAAGAACGGACAGACAGACGGACATGAGTAAAACAATATGCCCCCGATCTCTCGATACGGGGGCATTAAAACATTCTGCAACATGATTGCACAACAGCGTATTGCCAAACCCAACAATATTGCAAGGTTTAGAGCATTCTGTAAAATTTTATACAAATCCATCCATAAAATAAAGGCGGTTGACCCGTAATAGTTTCACAATGTCTCAGAAGTAATGAACTTTAACAATGTTTACCAAGGTTTCCTAATGAAGTAGGAAACCTTGGTCAACAATGCTAAAGTTCATTACTTCAGAGACATTGTCGAACTATTAAAGGTCCACTACCTTAATATAGGAGAAGCTGTTTTAACATAATATGGACATACAGACTAACATAAAGACAGATTGAAAACACGATACCAACATACCGCCACTTTTGGCAGTGTATAAAAATCCAATCATTTCCTACCTTATTTGGTACTCCTATCTTAAATAGTACAGTCTCTACATTAAAGGATACACAGTGTCCAAGCTCAAAGTGACAAATAATGAACATCCAACAATAAAAGGTGTGTGGTGGGGTATTGATCAGAACAAGAACATATCGTTAACACCACGTCCATTCATACCACTTCCCAATACAAACTATGAGGCAGCGTAACAACCTCTCTCTACCAGGCTGTCTTGGCCGTTAAATCAATGATTCACCTCTAACAAGCATGGAGAGTGGAGAAACTCTTCCATTTCAATGACCTATGTGTTTCTATAGGTTCATTATTACTTCCATTATATTACAGGGCTGGTGCACCTACCCATATTTTTCTGTCATTTTTCAAACCAGTACAACCACAACATTCGACCCAGGCATGTGCCAGCTGTTCATCCCACTTAACAATTTAACTTGTATAACTTGTGTAATACGTATCAGTAACCAATTGATTAAGACAAATGTATTAATTTTTTTTGTCAAATGACAGACAAAAAAGATTGCCAACATAAGGCCAAATATTGAAGCATGTCACATAACTAAATCAGCTGTACATGTACTCTGTATGAGTGTACATTATAACAAAGCATGATTAACCCTTGTCATGCTGAACATGGAATATTTCTGCTTTGAGCAATCTGATCATAGTCTATGTCACCTGATTTTCCTTATTAATCCTGAAAAACAAATTCATTTTCAAAAATAAGTACTAGTCCATGATAAGTGTAAACTTGTGCCTTTGGCACTTTGATTTTAATAATACTGCTTCGCCAAGCTTTCTATTAATCATGACAAAGGTTAAGATTAAGCCAAGCATGCTTATTCAAAACATTATCAATTCAATAACTAGATCTAAATATTTTCTATGAGGCTTTGATTACATGTTGGGCTGTCAATACTGGGATTTTGAATTTGAAACCCAGCTTGGCCACCTTTAATCCAACATTTGACAAATATCATTGTAACACAAGTCATTTGTCTCCCATCAATAGGTGTATGATAAGTCGTGTATCTAAGTGGGATGAGAAGCTGGTAGCTCGGATCAGAGGATTCAAGTGAGAACACATTATATAGGGTTTCATTGAGAAATAAGCATGTTAGATTGGCTTTAACCCTTGAAACGCTGAACCTGCTAAATAATCCAGCTTTGGCAGGAGGTATAGAAAAAGAACAGTCTGCACATTTGTGCAGTCTGATCTTTGTCTATTCCACCTTTTTTTCCTAAAAGCAGTACCAGATGTGTTTGTACAACACAAATGCCCCTGAAACAGCAAATTTTCAACTTTTAACCTTGACAGATGACCTTGACCTTGTCACATGACCTTGACCTTAGTATCTCCTGATGGGTATTGATGAGATCTATCATCATGCTAAATATGAGTATTGTATCTTGAATAGCCTTGAAGTAATTGGCAATATTAACTTATTAAGTATTGCAGACAGACTGACGGACAAGATTAAAATCTAGTTTACCTTTGCCAAGATCACAGTAATATCTTTGTCATCTAAGGTGTATGTGTTCACAAAACCATAAGCTGTCCTAATGGTTTTTCATAAAACCGACAAAAAAATCATCTAGGTGCCTGAGTGCGGCAATGAAAAGCTAATCAATTGATCCCCGCTTGGTAATCGTGAGAAAAGTGCACTAGATTCACTTTAAACACACTGCCACTGTACGGTCATTGTATGCTGACCTCCAAGGGACCTTAAAATGATGCAGTAGAGATTTATAAGCAAAATATGGCAAGGTGGCTGTGCGATGTCCGTGCAACTGTGTTGTGAAGCCTCTTAGACGTGTAAAAAGGCTGCAGGCTCCATACAGTCTTGTGGTTTTAAAAAATTTGGTTTTAAAAAATTTGGTTTTAAAAAATTTGTATAACTATTCTTAATACAAAACTACAAGGGTCTACGGCACCAGCATGAGCGTGCTATGCTCGCATAGAATCCTTATGCTGCCATACTGGCATCATACAATTTTGGGAGCAGAGGTCAAGTTACAGCCGCCGTACAGGCTTCGTTAGTCACAAGTAAACTAGGCTGAAAAGAATTTGCCCCAATCTAATCAATACAGTGACATAAAAATGTAAAGATTATATTTTCACAATAAATACTGATTCACAATTCTCAAAACATTAACATGTAGAAAGCATGTAGATCTGTAGAATTTAGTTAATACAGCTGACCGGGTATCCTAACTTCTGTGGGATGTTAATCATTCTGAATCAATGAATATCAATATACATTATTCGTTATGCATAATTGAGGAATGCCATAGAAAATTCAATACTCAGGGGCAATCAGCTTGTGAATCTGAGACAATAGTTCTATTTCTGAGAAATATTTAACCCTTGTCAAGCTGAATTAAACTAAAGACACTTGAGCGGGTATCCTAACTTCTGTGGGATGTTAATCATTCTGAATCAATGAATATCAATATACATTATTCGTTATGCATAATTGAGGAATGCCATAGAAAATTCAATACTCAGGGGCAATCAGCTTGTGAATCTGAGACAATAGTTCTATTTCTGAGAAATATTTAACCCTTGTCAAGCTGAATTAAACTAAAGGCACTTGAGCGCCTTATCCAGTCTACAGGTCTGATCTTCTGACAATAATTAACACAGAATGATAAGAGGTTTTTTTCATAAAACAAGAGAAGCAACTCACGTACAAAACACTTTTCAATATCATTTGAAATCTTCCCAAACAATATTCATGAGAAATTGAATTAAAATCAAATTGATACCCTCTGATGAATTTCTGTTTTTCTTTATATTAGCCATATAGAGAAATAAGTTTCATCAATTAGAGGCATGATGGATTGGAATAATTTTAGCAAGTGCATAAAAAGTCACACTTAAGAATCATTTATGTGAAATCTAGTGGAAATCCACAATTTAGTTTAGGAGACAATGATTCTATAAATTTAACATAGAGAAATGATGTCCATCAATAAAAATTCTATTTTTTATTTGATCACAGTGTTGATTTGCAGACTAATAAAGGGTCACCAAAAGACCACCACAGTCAAATTGGGTTGATATGCATTCAGAAGTTTCTGAGAAAATATTTCATCTAAGTTTTCACTAAATAAAATATAAAGAAATGACCTCTGCCCTTAAAAGACATATATTTCATCCAATCAAGAGTTGGGTTAATTCTGATAGAGTCATTCAAGGATCACTATTAATAAAGTCAAATTTGGCTGATATCGATTTAATTGCTTCTAAGGAAATGATTTTCAAAGTTTCCATTACGCAACCTAAATGACCGCAGCCCATAAGACATATATTTCATCTGATCAAAATCATTTATGCAGCCTGATAGAGGGCCACCGAAAGCAAGACAAATAAAGAGCCACCTGAAGATCAGTCAAGTAAAATTTGGTGGATAACCATCCCATAGGTTCTGCGAAAATTTCATTTAACTATGTATGGAAATTAGCTACGCTTTAGCAGCAAAAGTTCCTGATACAATAGATGATACCCTGGTTTCAATTTGAAATCTGTAGTTTCAGCCAATTTCTACAATCATTTAGTCATTTTTAGACATTTTGTCTAAATTGCTTATTTATTGTTTTGCCAATTTGTACCAAATGCCTTTAGACAGACAAACAAATATGCCATGGCTTTAGCATCATTTCCAACCCAAGCAAATTGGCACATTTCTCCATCGAACATCTCTTTCATTCAACCATTCCAATCTCGATTGATTTTTTACACCTTCCTCGAACTCCTCATATTTAAATCTCAATGCTTTCCAGGTAATTTTATGAAGTGGAAATGTAAACAACTAACAGGTCCTGATGTTTTATGTAATGCAATGTCAGATTGGATAATAAAAGGTCCCAAACAATCACAGCTGATCTAACACATGACCTTTCAGTAAACCGAATTTATGGCAATGGAAATTTCTAAGTTTGGTCATCAACATATAAGTATCTTATTTGAGTGACCATGTTTCTCTATGGTGTCATCGCTCATAATTTCTCATCTATTCCGTACAATCTCTGAGGCCTTCCAATGCTTGTTTTCTTAACTGTTTGTGCGACTTTTCCAGTCAAATCGCTAATGTCGATGTTAATAATATTATCCTTCAAGTTTTTTTTGACATCCAATAATGAATGACAGGTGTGATCTCCAAGAATTTTCCAGCCTATCACCAAAGGAAAATGTAACACCCACCTCTCCAAAATTTTCTGAACAGATTTATGCGAATTGGGAAAGTCGTCCCAGAGGCCAACAAAATTAAGAAAATCCGTCATAATAATGAAAACTTTCACCAAAGGTAATGGGGAAGACTAAACGTTAAACTTGGCCACTGTTGAAAATTAAACCTGTGTAAGCATTTACTCCGTAATTCTGGAATTTTCATTCATTACACACTGAACTTTCAACTCTTGCTCATTGTGTAAAACATAATATACTACTCAAAGTTTGCTATGCACCAAAACTTTTTTAAACTATATTTTCAGGAAACTAGAAAGCCATGAATGGCTTGAGTAACTCCATAGGCTTGAAATTCTTGTAAAAGCAAATCAAAGTTTTGACTGGATTTTTAGATATTTTGGGTTCTACTGATGTTGAAAATGATTTTCAAAGTTTCCACTATATAACATATAGAGAAATGACCTCTGCCCATATAAGACATTTTTTTGATCCAATCATAATAATTTCTTGCTACATGATAATGGGTCACCCAAGGATCATATCAATGAAGTTTGATTGATATCCATCAGTTACAAAGTTTCCACTATATAACATAATAGAGAAATGACCTCCGCCCATAAATTACATATTTTTCATCTGATCACCAGAATGTTTGGTAGACTGATAAAGGATTACTAAAGGCTCATTCCAGTAAAATTTGGTTGATATCCATCTCTTAGATTCTGAGAAAATGATTTTCAAAGTTTCTACTATATAACATTATGAAGAAATGACCTCCGCCCATAAAATACATATTTTCCATCTGATCACAATAATTTTTGCAGACTGATAAAGGGTCATCCAAGAATCATTCATATAAAATTTATTTGGTATCCATCCCTTAGGATCTGAGAAAAGTCACTTTTTACCACATTTGGACATTAGCCACGCCCATTATAGCATTCCTACTGGGTTTTCATTTTGGGGGTACATGTACCCTCTAAGTTTAAAATTGAGGGTAAAAAGAAAAATCTAGGCGTACAGCAAACCCTTTATTTTCCAAATTAAGGGTACACCATATAAATCTTATAAAAGTTACTCTATATATTACTAGTTAGAGTAAAACTGATTTAAGGCTGAAAGTTTTACAGCTGCTTTGCTGTAAAAAGCAACTAAACAGAGTTCAATAATGGAATAACCAAAAAGTACTCTAAGTAAATGCACCTGCTACATTTATAATTTGCTGTTAACAACCATTTTAATGGCAATTGTAAGCTCCTCTAATTCCTGCAAGTTAATTTATACTAGAGGCGCTTGAGCGCCTGATTCGCTCCACAGGACTGAATATCCTGATAATGACTATAAGAGGATGATAAAGCTGTTTAAATGAGAAATGAAGTGAATCAATGAGTGAATGTTCATTTCAAGTAAATAAGGGTCGTATGCTGAAATATTTCTGCATAAAAAACTCATGATCAGTGAATAACATTGAAAATTGACCTCTACCTGTTACACAAATATTTTTCATTTAAACACAATAATTTTGTGCAGTCTGATAATGGGTCACCCAAGGATCATTCTAGTGAAATTTTGTTAAAATCCAAATATAAGAATTTCAACACTAACAGAATGTTACTGCACAATATACTGGTACTTTGTCTGCAAAATTTTGATTGTAGAACTTTCCACTTTTAGTTAAACACTACTAAAAGATATTACTTCACAACAATTGTTTGTCATCAAAACAAAATTCTAACTAATGATAGTAAGAAGTAAAATATTCAATCCATTATATTTATTTTATTCTGCCCAATGCCTTAGAGTGCAATCATCAACTCTTTCTGTCTCACTCTGATAAAGGATCACTAAAGAATCATTCTAGTAAAATTTGGTTGAAATCCATTGGTTAGATTCTGAGAAAATATGTTTCAATGTTTACACTATATAACATATAGGGAAATGACCTCTGCCCATAAAATATATATTTTTCATCAGATCACAATAATTTTTGCTAGACTGATAACAGGTCACTCAAGTATCATTCATGTAAAATTTGGTTGATATCTATCAATTAGATTCTGAGAAAATGATTTTCAAAGTTTACACTATATAACATATAGGGAAATGACCTCCGTCCATGAAACTCACATTTTTCATCTGATCACAATATTTTTTTATAGACTTGTTGATGGTCACTTAACAATCATTCCAGGGAAATTTGGTTGATATCCATCGGTTAGATTCTGAGAAAATGATTTTTAAAGTTTTCACTATATAACATATAGAGAAATGACCTCCGCCCATAAAATACATATTTTTCTTCCGATCACAATGATTTTTTGCAGGCTAATAGAGGGCCACTCAAGGATAATTCATGTGAAGTTTGGTTTATATCCATCAATTAGTTTCTGTGAAAAGCCACCTATTACCATATATGGAAATTAGCCACGCCCACTATAGCCATGATTTTCAACCGGTTAAAATTCTTTGAAGCCAAGGATCTGATAGAGGTTCACCCAAGGAACATTCCTGTGAAATTTGATTGGAGTCCATCCAGTACTTTATGAGGAGAAGATTTTTAAAGTAAAAGTTTAGGGACAGACGGACGGAAGCACTGACGCATGGATGAGGGTCACCCCGCCATGACAATAGCACGCTGGCCTTTCGGCCAGTGGAGCTAAAAATTGAAGAAATAAGTTTCGTTTAATTAAAAAAACAAAGTAGTTTTCAGTCAAAACATTAAATCTTATATAAATAACAGGAGTTAGTTGAATCACTGAAAAAATCTTTTGAATTCTTTTGATATACACAGACATGAATAATGGTAGTTTCATGGCTGCCAATGTTTTTGACTTCAGAATTACCTGTTGATTGATAAGCCACATAGCTTCTTCAATAGATAAAATAAATGACTGATTAATTGATGATTGGATTTACAACTGATAATCAGGCATGCAAACCAGATACCCTTTCATTCAAAACATTCATGTAATGGTTATTATCTTTATACTTTTATCAATTATTCTATATGTGCTTGCATGTCTGGTCTATAAACCCATACATGAATTTATGCATTTCTACATGAATATCACACTGTAGTACGTTAATGGTCACCCTGCTATTAAATCCATGATGTTTTTCAATGGATCAAAATTTCTTGAACAACTTTGAAAGAGGTTCACCCAAGGATCATTCCTGTGAAGTTTGGTTGAAAGAGGAGAAGATTTTTAAAGAAAAACTTTACAACCGGACGCCTCTGCTCTAAAGGGGGACATAATGACATGAGGATAAAAAGCCAATAACGGCTCTGCTGTTCCCTCCTCAGCTTCTCTACCAGGGAAAGACGGATCAATGTCATCCAAGTGCTAATTTCAAAACAACTTGCGAATCATGCGAACACTAATCATGCAAAATAAATTCAAGGTTTACAGTACACAACATCTTTAGAACTATTTATTTTTGCCATTTATAAGCATAAGGCAGTGCTATCAAGTATTGACATGCACTTTAAGCATGTCTAGAGTGTTGACATACATTGAATTTGTCCAGAAATTGAATTTTATTTCATCTTTTATAGATCTTTTAAATCTGTGACACAGGGAAAAAGACTAACAGGGGCTCGGTTTTGGCCGATCGCCTCTAGATATAAGGCTACGGCCCTAACATTTTTAAGAAAATGTCTATACCTGTAATGTAAACCCTTGTCATGCTGAACCCGGTATATACCTGCCTTGGCAGGAGCTATAGACAAACATCAGCCTGCACATATGTGCAGTCTGATCTTTGTCCATACCACCTGTTTCTCCTTTTTTGAAACCAGGCAAGCTTAAAAATTCAATTTCAAAAATGAATGCCGACTCACATTTAGTGCATCCAATGCTTTGAGCAATTTGATTTGGTTGTAATTTTGCCAGGATTTTTTTCAGCATGACAAGGGTTAAATATTGAATTTGGGCAATCTGGGCCTCTAGATGAAAATTGTAAGTCTTTTCCCTGGTGACAGATTTTTGCAAGAATTTGTAGTTTGACACTTGGTATGTTTATACATATCTATTTGACTATTTCATAGTTGAAAGTATGAGTGCACCATACAGGATAATGAATTGGCTTGCTCTTCACCATTTTACTTTATAATTATGTTAAAATGTGAGAGAAATAGACGCTCGAGTGAAACCAGGGGGACTCTGTGGAGTCTAATCCATTGCCTATATATATTCATCCCTTTACAAAAAAAATATATATGAATATGGCTTAATCACCATGTGTCGAATCCCTGTGCTAGCAATTACCATTTAAAGTAATGTGCGGAGAGTGTGAATTAAAATATCCGAATTACGTTTCTATCCGAAATGTGTACACTTTCTTGTTCAACAGCTGGCTCACATCTGGCGGTGACAGCGACGAGGATCAAATGTAACAGTAAACTATTCTTAAATAATACAATGTCATTAGCATAAACGATAATTAAACTTCGAAGGTTACTATTTTTTTCGTTGAAAAATAAAAAAGCAAAAATTTTAGGTCCCAGTTCGGTTGTAGACATGAAGACGTCATTAAATATCGGAATAATGTTCCACTTGCTCGCGAATGAAAAGACTGGTCCCACTGTCTGAGTCGACAACAGGACCAGTCTAGTGAAAAGAGGCTTTGATAAAGCAGTTTTACTAAGTAAGCTACAGTTACGATGTTTTGATCATTCACTAACTGTCAATTCATCAAATAATGATTTTGTCTGCCCATCTAGGTTTACAGTCAAAACGGCCCAAAGTCAAAACGGCCCATGGTCAAAACGGCCCGTAATTTGGTCAAAACGGCCCAAATCAGTTTTGAAATCGGTCAAAACGGCCCAAACATTTAATTTGCTTAATTTTCCTATCTTTTCCGAAGCAAAATAATTTTTTATTATAGATTAACCCTTTCCTGTTTTACAAAATTTTGGACCTGTCCAAATTCAAAGGTTTTGCAGACGAAAATTTAAAGTGGATTTAATTTGAAAAATAACCATTCAGAAGGGTAGAAAATAGTGTGGAAAAATAAGAAATTGCTTGTCATGAGCAATTTCTTCTTTTTTCACAATGTTTTCTCAACCATAAAATCACAGGCACGTAAAAAGCAGGGATTAAACAGTAAAGGGTTAAATAAAAAAAAAAAGGTTTACATGAAGTTAAAAACTTATGCAGGCCCATTTCTTTTACAAATGTGGGGCATCAAATAGGTGGAACTGAAACAGTTTTATTTATGAAATGCCGCTTTGGATTAGGCGGGAATATACAGTCCCGTGCAAGCACACTTTTAAAGCGCCGAATTCAATCCCGAAAATTACTTTAAACACGATTTAAATGTATAATATAAAAACATCAACATGATTAAACCTAAAAAGGACCCGTTCCACATGCCAAAAAGTGCAACTTTCCCCAAAATCAGGAAAAATCCCAATTTACAAAGCCGATGATCTTTCTTATAGAAAGTTGATATTACAAATAAGACATTATATGTCGTAGTTCAGTTTGCAGTATAAAGAACTGAGGGAGAAACAAAACTTTATTCTGGCACTAAAATATACACGAAACTTAAGGTCTACCCAAAACAATAAAAATAAAGTTATCCCAATTTTTCAGAAATTACACTTTTTCCCAAATATGCCCCGTTTCCGACCCGTTCCCATAATCCATATAAAAATACACTGTTAACGATAGAGGTTCATGATATGGAATTGACAAACTTCACAAGAAAAAGTTTGTAAGAATTTGAAATTTACCAACATTTTATTTCTCCGTTACAAAACAATTTTACATGAATCTTTTCAAGGGAAATTTATATTTTACTAGACGTCTTTCTGCGATGGTTATAAACAATAAGATTGGTTAATGATTATAATATATTGTGACACAATAAAAAACCTTTACACATATGTTGAACTTTGCCAATAAGTTATAACAGTCGAAAAATTCGATTTTCAAGAACCCCGGCCTTTCTTTCAGTTTTCGAGAATTTATATTAAAAATCCGAAGAAGAAAAAAATTTGCAAAGTAGGACGAAAACTAGCATTGGCGTAATCGTTGACATTAATCTTCAAACCTACACGTTTCTTTGATAAAATAGCACAGCCAATTATGCCTCCGAAAACAGTTTTAGTTTGCATATGTATAAACGAGGCATACGGTGCTAGTGGTTTTTTTTTAACCCCGCATCGATAGATCGGGATAATATTGTATTCGCCACGTGAGTTTGTCTGTTTATCCCATATGAAATATTAAAATTGGCCATAAATTTTGAATGGTATCGGTAGGTGATAGAGCCTTTATATTTCACATGTGTATTGCTTGTGACAAGGCCTGTCTGAAGTTATCAACTTCAAGGGGATCGGTCAGGGTCGAGGTCATTTTCAAGGTCAAATTAGTTTAAAGTAAAAACTTTATCATTTGCAATTTCTTGGCATAGGTAAGTAAAACAACTTTAATCGCGGTGCGTATTGTTTGTGTCAAGGTCTTTTGGTTGGGTTGATATTAAAGTTAAGGCTATCAATCAAAGTTAAAGCCATAATTTCAAGGTCGCTAAATTTCAAATTAAAAAACGATAACATTACTAAACTTTTGAATGGAAAGTGATAATGCTTTGATATTTCACATGTATATTGCTTGTGACAAGACCTTTCTATGTACCAACTCAACGTCAATGTCATTTTTAAGTGAAAAACGTGTACAATAAAAACTTAAACACTGACCAAAACTTTGCAATTAAAAGGTAATTGAGACAGTTTTCATATTTTGTAGATGTATTTTTTATGACCAGACATTTCAGTTGTTATAAAAGGCAAGCCTATCAGTTAAGTCAATGTCATACTTTCAATGCCACTTAATTTGAACATAAGAAAATTAATATTGACCAGTGAAACAGCTTCGATATTTCACATATGCATTGCTTGTAACAAGACTTTGTGTAGGTACCAACTTCAAAGTCATTGCTCAAGGAAAAGATCAGTGTTCAGGGTAAAATAAGTGTTAGATATAACTTGAACAATACCCCTCACTTTGCAATTGTATGTGTTACAGTCGTCATATTTCACAGGTGCATTGCTTGTGACAAGACCTAGCAGTAGATTACAAGGTTAATGCCACCGGTCGAGGTCATGGCTATTGTGTGAAGGTCACCTTCTAAATATCGATACTTAAATCTTTGCAATAATATATTATACAAGAGGTGTAGCCTTATTATTTACAGGTGTATTGTTTGTGACAA
Source organism: Fragum whitleyi (assembly GCA_948146395.1). Taxonomy (NCBI): domain Eukaryota; kingdom Metazoa; phylum Mollusca; class Bivalvia; order Cardiida; family Cardiidae; genus Fragum; species Fragum whitleyi. The sequence goes on from OX411544.1 coordinate 43,204,283, forward strand.
GATCTTTCTGTGGATTCCATCTCTGTTTCAAAATGATGGCAGTTGCGGGACATTCATGTTTCTAAACACATCTTGTTTTATATATGTCGATAATAAATGGTATAAATACATTGTATGTTTGGCGGAAAATGGCATAAATATCGCTCATTTTGAAGTTGACTCACCAATCTACAGGGGACTGAATTGCTAAGCTGTTTTGTTTGCCCTATAGTGTGACATTACTTCCCTTTCATGAAAATACTTGTTATTCCAAAATTAGTGAGACTACAGCAACCGATACTATAAGTTCCATACATATGATCCGTTATCCAGGAAAGTTTGCCCGGTAAAGGATAATTAAATTAGCGAAGGACGTACCGTCAAATTTTTTAAAAAAAAATGCAATATTTCTTATTTACAAAACAAGAAGTTTGTTTTTTCCAAAATTACTTAAATGCTTTGTAACCTTTCCCCAAAAGTATGGATTTTTTAATTGTTACGCACTGGATGTACTGTAAGGTAAAACGATGTGAAAAAGAAAATGCATTTTCAGCAATTTTCTCCCTGTTCCTCAATGTTTTCTTCTATTTTTTTTTTGGAGTCTTTTTGTTAATTTAATCGCACATTGAATGTTGATCTGAAAATTCATTTGATTAGTAGAAAAATGAATCGTTTTGAAATATCTGATTTAGAGAAGTGGAATTAAAAGCGACGTCATTTATGCATGCTTTCCTGCATAAACAGATCAGATTGTTGACCGAAGTACATATATTTGCAAATGACATATTCTACCCTGCGTTCTGGATAACAATACGGAGCAAACAGTTTTTCAGTTCTACCTCGCTTTGCATATGCACTTGCGTGAAAGCGGGGTAAGTTAGTAAAACTGTTTGTACCGTTTTGTCGTCTTGGACGCAGGGTTTGCCATACTACACCACGAATGATGAAGAATGATATTGAGAAATGTTATGCAGGATCCCAAAAAAATCTGAAAATCTAGTGAATAATAGCTTTGTTCGTCTAGAAATTTAATGCACCCGGGGCCCCACTCCCAACGATATTTCAGAGGCATTGATATACATTTAGTTCACGTCTGTTTGTTCGTTAATTTGTCTGTCTGAGACTGGCGGTCTATCCTTACACTCTTGCTAAGTGCTTGAAAGGTATATTTGGGGGAGGGGCTTGTTATTCACAGTCATCAAAGTATTTACTCGTTGGTAGAATAAATAATTGATTTATTTTGTTGTTAATTTAATGGATAAATGACGAAATAAATAATTATTGAAAGAAAATTAAGAAGAAGATTATTTCGATACAATTTGTATGTAATATTATCTTATGTAAAATTATCTTGAACTTATATTGAAGACTCCAATGATTAAATGATGTAAACTGAACGCAAAAAGTTTAGTCGCACTTTTTACAACATCGCAAACAAGTCAAACAATTTAGCTGAACGAAAATTTCAATTTGAAATATAATTCTCATCCAACTTGCTTTCTTTTGATCGTAGGTTTTCATTTTTTCTTGCATACATACGTCTGTAGTGAAGTTTACGTGAATTTAACGATCTTGGTCGATGTATTGTACGTAGCAAAACGACTTAATTTTCTTTTTTGTCTTATTCCGGGTTAACATGAAATATTTAAATGTAACGCATTCTTCGCAGAAGAGAAAACTCTTGAGACGGCGTTAAATTAGGTGGACAGCGCATTGACATATCTTATTTGGTGTATATCGTGGAGATGTTGAAATTGACTTTAATTTTAATTACACGTGTTTTTATTGCCATGAGGTTTCTTGCAAATGAACATTTACTTGGCATGGACCACTTTCCTTTAAAAGATCTCGTTTAACGACAAAAAAAAATGAACACGAACCAGTCATGACATTACGCTGCGCAATAGAATATTTTTGTTATCCATATTGATTGCAATCGGTAAAACAACTCCATCATATCTAGCGTTTGATTAAACGAAACCAACTGAAAAGAAACTAGCAGCGTATATGTTAAATCAACATTTCCGTGGCCGTTAACGCAACGTAAGTGATCGCTGGACTAGAAATGTTGCCGTTGCTTTAACTGTGTGAATTTTCCATTCTACCGGTATATAGGCAATCATATCGTTATGACAGACCAGTTTCGTATATTCAAAATCATTGCATTCAGGAAGGAACCTGAATAGAATCTTAATTAATGTCAACTTCATTGTGAAAGATTAATCACACCTTGAAATATATCCCATCGAAGACAGAACGACTAAACTTTTTGCGCTCAATATATTTTACCTAATTATATTGTCATATTCTTACTTTGGTGTTTTGTGCTTTCGTATCATTCAGTTTGGTTGAAGTGTTTTTACCTCTGTCCGTCCAAAAGCATAAACGCCGGCCTGTCTGTCCGTCTGTCCATTTCAATTTAAATTTAAGAATAAAGCTATCCCCAAAAATCCAGCGTTTGGTTTGCCTTACACTAGCCTTATGTGGCTTGAGAATTCAAGATTGGCTCAAGCATATTACTGGAATTTACTGTGAACATGGAGAAAGATAATGAATGAATAATTGAATGAATGAATGAATGAATGAATGAATGGATGGATGAATGAATGAATGAATGAATGAATGAATGAATGAATGAATGAATGAATGAATGAATGAATGAATGAATGAATGAATGAATGAATGAATGAATGAATGAATGAATGAATGAATGAATGAATGAATGAATGAATGAATAAATAAATAAATAAACGAATGAATGAATGAATGAATGAATGAATTGTACGAATGAACGGAAGGAAGAAATGAATAAATGAAGAAAAATGGATAGAAATAAAGAGAGAATAAATGAATGTAAGAAAGAAAGTTTGAAATAATAAATGTGTTACTATATAAATTTAAAAATAAATAAATAAATAAATAAATAAATAAATAAATAAATAAATAAATAAATAAATAAAATAAGTTAATTAATTAATGAATAAATTCAATTAATTTAATTGAACTTAATCGATTGACCGACCAAATGATTGATCGATTGACTGACCAGATGATCAATAAATCTATTGATCAATCGATCAATCGATTCATTGATCAATCAATCAAATCGAAACCAATGGCAATATAGTAATTGGTGTCTTCTATTTATGTATGTTGATCTATGACCCTGCCAAGTCATTGATTAGCTTATCGGTCTTGTTATCTGGACTGCATTATTTATTCTCTTCCATGTTTAGAAGCAGAATTCCAATACACAGCTCTTTATAAAACTAACATCGATTTCTAGACTACAGTCGGCCGCTCTTTTCCGATAGCAGTTTAGTTGTTCGGCTGACTCAGTACTGTGAACAAACTCCAGTGACTCAAACACAAAAAAGAATCGGAACGCTGTCTGCCTTGACAAGGTGAAGGTCACAGTATGCGGGGTAGTGAAAACATGGCGGAGTTACAGTTTGAAGCTCCGCTGGCTAGCTTTGAAACAGAGGAATGGAATGAGTTTAATGACTTTCAGACTGCTGTAAATGGTGAAACAAATAATGCTGAAAAAGACGAAAGTGAATCGAGTGAAAAATGTGACACTTCTTCTCCCGATAACTTCGGTGTTAGTGAAACATTTTCAGCATCCCTACAAGATTTGGTTCACAGTCTCGATGAAAAAATAACAAACTGTTTTTGTAACTATGATGATAAAGTGGAGAAATTTGCCCCTGTTCAGATGAGAAATAAGGAAGAATTAACAAGTGATTGCCCGTAAGTATTGATTGAATGAAATGTAATATGTTCAAATGAAGGCTCTAAGTGTGATCCAAGCAAATTACAGACCGGTTTCATTAACCTCAGTAATTTTGTAAGCTCAGGGATCTGCCCAGGAATCAAATCAGTAGGGCTATATTTTCATATGAATGTAGTCCTACTCCTAGTAGATGACAGATGGTAGAAGTGTGTTTGTAAGAGCGAGATGAAAGAAAATTACCACTAATTAAGATTTTTATAACATTTGTCGGCATCAAGACTACTCTTTTTAGCAAATACAAGCTTCTTTCTGTCATTAAGATTTCCTAAGATACTTATTTGTTAAAAGGGGACTTAACCTAATAAAAAAGAGCTGAAAACCATCCTGAAGCTATTTAGCAGCTTAAGAGTCTCACTCTTCTGAATGGTTTATCTTATTATCTCAACCCTAGTCATGCTGTATAAATTTTGGCTAAAATTTTTCATCAAAATCAAATTATTAATGAAATTGTTTGATATCCATTCTTTGAAGAGTCTAAAACCTCAATTTAGTTAGTTTGGAACAAAATTTACTGAAATTACCAACTTAGTGTTTGTTTTTTTTATTTTGACCCCGTATGCAGTTAAACAAATATCAAGATATCTATACAATCTTTGGTTTCCAATCAAACCAAACCATCTTGTAGATAATTGAATTATCTGCACTTTGGTACCAAATTTGTTTAGGTTTAGGTCATATAGATGCTGGCAAAAAGTCCCCAAACACAATGCCTAGTTTCTTCTGCATTTAAGTATGTATTTGTAAGGAACATGTATTTTGGCACCCTAACTAATTACTAACAGTTTTTACTGCGGCCAGTAATACCCAAAAGGAGAGTTAGGTAGTGAATATAGAAAGATAGATAGATGTATAATCTCGTAAATACAGCTGCAGTTACAAGGTTTATGTTGCCTAACATTGACTTTTTTGAATACCTATATCAGAGCTTTCAATAGCATCAAAAAGCCGAGAGTTAATGACCCTTGAGTCAAAATGAAAACATGAAGGGTCGTCCTGTGTCAGAACTGTGCATCGACTCGAACAAGCAATTTCTTCTTTCCACAATGTTCTCTCATTTAGTAAATTCAGACTCCTTACTTTGAGCTTGGAATCCTCAAAAATTTCTTTAGTTCGGAGTCCAATAGACTCTTTATTTACAGAAGATATCATAGTGTTGTTCCAGGATGCATCTGAGGAAAAGGTTGTATAAAGTTATTGCTTGTTTATATTGATACAGCAGACAACTAAACTTATTGACTGTTTTGACATTGTACAACAATTAACAGTCAATGAACCAATTCTTAATTGAGTTATGTTTGTTGGGATTAACCCTTGTCATGCTGAACCCGGAATATTCCTGTATTGGCTGGAGGTATAGACAAAGATGGACCTGCACGTATGTGCAGTGTGATCTTAGTCTATACTACCTATATTCATTACCAAGCCAGAAAAGTTTGTAAATTGTATTTTCGAAAGAAATACTGACCAACAATCAGTGCATTTAGCACTTGGATATAGATGCAATTTTGCCAGGGTTTTTATTCAGCATGACAAAGGTTAAGATTTTTAAAAAGCGTAAGATTTCTTTATGGGATATTCATTAAGCCATACCATAGAATTTCAACTGAATTGCATAAAATATCCTGTATAGAAATTATGGTTCGTATTATGAATCTTAATCATGATGAACTAACCTGACTGGAAAAGTTCCAGAACACTAAAAAATATCTTGAATTACTCTGTTACCAAAACAAACGTAGGTAATTTAGTTGTTTTAATACAAAGGCCTTATTGATTTCTCAATGGAAAAGAGAACTCAAGATCATTATATTCAGTTCCTTGAAATTTTCAAAATACATCAAGCTCTTGATAGGACAGGAAAGGATGTGGCGTTTGTACTGGTGAGAGAAATACCAGGAAACCATTGTTAGGTGCTCCAGTCTCTGCAATATAACAGAAAAAATGTTGAAAGTGGTGTTGAACTCCATTCAATCAATTAATCAATCAATCAATCAATCAGATTCATTCCAAGAATTTTAATCGGTTTTAATCGGTTGAAAATCATGGCTGTAGTAGGCGTGGCTAATTTCCATTTATGGATTCATAGGTGGCTTTTCTCAGAAACTAATTGATGGATATATACCAAGCTTCACAGGAATTATTTTTGAGTGGCTCTCTATCAGCCTACAAAACAATCATTGTGATAGAATGAAAAATATGTCTTTTTTGGTCCAAGGTCAATTCTTTATTTGTTATATATTGGCAACTTTGAAATTGATTTTCTCAGGATCTTATCAACCAAATTTTACTTGAATAATCCTAGGGTTTACCTTTATTAGCCTACAAAAAATTATTGTGATTAGATGAAAAATTATGGCTTTTATGAGCAGAGGTCAATTCTGTTTGTGTTTGAGATTGATTTTCTCATGATCTAATTGATGGACATCAACCAAATTTTAATGAAATGATCCTAGGGTAACCCATTATCAGGCAACCCAATATTAATGTGATTGGATTGAAAATATGACTTTTAATGGGCAGAGGTCAATTCTCTTTATGTTAAATAGTGAAAATTTTGAAATTGATTTTCTCTGAACAGATATCAACCAAACTCTACTAAAATGAGCCTTTATTAGCTTGCATAAAATTGTCATGTTCAGATGGAAAATACAACTTTTATGGGCAGAGGTAAATTTTTTGAGTTACCGGTATATAGTGAAAACTTTGAGATTGATTTTTGGCTCCACTGGCCAAAAGGCCAGCGGGCTATTGTTATGGTGGAGTGCCTGTTCGTCCGTCAGTAATATTTATTTTCAAAAATCTTCTCTTTATTAAATACTGCATGGATTCCAATCAAATTTCCCAGAAATGTTCCTTGGGTGACCCTCTTTCAGATTTCTTCAAAGAATTGAAATTGGTTGAAAATCATGGCTTTGTTATGGCGAGGTGTCCATCCTCCATGCATCAAACAATGTTGAAAAGTGTTGCATGTGAGTTACTTCTCTTGTTGTTTAAACAGTCTTATGATCCTCTAATAATCCTAATCAGGATATTCAGGCCTGTGGAGCCAATTAGGCGCTCAAGCGCCTCTAATTTGTGAAAGTCAAAGATTAAAAAAGCTTCTACAGGAGTAACAAAATATGGAATTCTGCCATGCATCATCTCATTAGACCCCCCAACTACAAAGTAGAGGTGGGTATATTGGTTTCACCATGTCTGTCTGTCCGTCCATCCATTGACCTTTTCATTTCAGGGCTCTAACTGAGTGACCTAGAATCATGAAACTTCATACAAATGTTGCTTATGACCCAAGGAACTGCCCTATTGTTTTTGGTTCATATAGATCAAAGGTCAAGGTCACTGGCAGCCTTTGTTCAATTCTCGTTTCCGGACCCTAATTGAGAATCAAGCAACCAAGAATCATGAAACTTTGCACAACTGTTGCCCATGACCCAAGGAGGTGCCCCATTGTTTCAAAGGTCAAGATCATAATTGAGCTTTGTCCGAAAATTGCTTATGCAAAACTGGGACAAAGCAACGGAGCAACGGAGGGGGTATTAGTGGAGGTAAATTTTAAAATAAATGGCATTTTTATGCCCCCGCATCGATAGATCGGGGGCATATTGTTTTACTCATGTCCATCTGTCTGTCTGTCCGTCTGTCTGTCCGTCTGTCCGAAAACTTAACCTTGCCAATATCTTCTAGCCTATTCAAGATACAAAGCTCATATTTGGCATGATGATAGATCTCAATGATTCGCATCCGCTGGTACCAAAGTCAAGGTCATGTGACAAGGTAAAGGTCATCTGTCAAGGTCAAACTTTGAAAAAAAATGCCGTTACGGGGGCATTCGTGTTTCACAAACACATCTTGTTTTTGTAAGTAAATAAAATCTATTCGTAAACAAATTGCTAATTTTTGAGACATCTGAATTTCAACCAATCTGGCTAAAGTTTTTCCCACTATATTTGAAGAGAAAGTGGGGAGAGAATGCCAGTATCATATTACACATCTGTGCAGACTGTCAGATCTTAGTCTATACTGTCTGCCAAACCTTAGGTTAAATTGAAGATAAAAATATGTAGTGAAATGGACGACCAGAATGTACTACATTTGTTTATACAGCATGAAAGTTTTGCATTACAAAATTTCACACCATTTCTAGGAAACTCATTTGGTTCAAGTTTTCCTGAACAACTGTTTTTGATTGTAATGTATACCAGATTTAGCATGAATCATTAGTATTGTAGGGAAATAAAGCATATTTATTGATCCAACAACCTGGCTCAGACATCTTGACTCGGAGAACTAATTACTCAGGGCTGTTTTTTATGACAGTCAATTATTGAGAAGTCCACAATAGATATAGGCACTTACAATAGTTTTGCTCTGACCCCTTTTATAAAGAATATAAAAAAATGGAAACTACCCTATAGGTCTACATTTATCAGCCCAATCATGCCAGAAAGGATAAGTGTTGCAGTTGGGGATTGAAACGGAAACAGGGCTTTTGCTAGTGTTTGAAATTAAAGAGTCATTGACTTGGGGGTCAAAACTTATTTTTAAGGGGTCAAAACAACAAAAAGAGAAAATCATCAGTATAAATTTGTTGTTAAGGTCATTTCACCTTTTCTGCTAAAGATATGAAGTAAGCAATTAAATCGTAGACTTTCGATATGATATAATTTCAATCATTTAATTTTCTCTAAAGGGGGTCAAAATGGGAGAAATTTCTAAGGGTCAAAACAAGGTATTTTGAGATTTTTTTGGTCAAAACCCTGGTATAAGGGTCAAACACGAGCCCTGGGACACCTTATGATTGAAAGTCTGATGCTCTAACAACTACTATATGATGGCAGAGGCATGCCAATGGAGTTTTACCCTTTCCTGTGCAGTCCTGGAAGTATAACATATTATGTCTGTGTGTAGTCACGAATGGTTTAGGCAGTGGATGGATATAATTGAAAAAAAATGAAAATGCCATAAACCAGGGTATTACATGTATTAGAGCAACATTTGTTTTAAATCTTCTATCTTACAGAGAAAAAGAATGAATATTTTAAATTTAGGACTCTTGCTACAATAACTCAATCTTGAACAAAATGAGTGTGCACTTCTATCCCTTAAGAATCAAGTTTCATGACCCAAAGATTAAGGGCCATGGGCGTCTGGACCCCTGTTAGTCCTCTTTTCCGTGATCTTACCAATATAAAAAAAACCTCTTTGGTGTACTTGTTACAAAGTTGGTTGGCAATCATAAGCATCTCAACTACAGCTTGTGAAGGCTTTTTTAAACAATGGACTTTTTGTTTACACATTATTATTTTGTATTGATGACCAATGGGATCATTGTCTTGCTATTTTGAGCATTATGAGGAATCAAGCCCATGTCAACAACAAAAGCAGCAAATAATATTTTGAATTCTTACTACATTGTACATGTATTATATAGTAATATAGCCCATTTATTATAAATCTTTTTAGTACACATAAAAATTCCCCCTCAAAACCTCTAAAAGTCTATTTAGCATTATTCAGGGAATATTGCCATGGGAGAGTATTGATTCTGTTTAGTTCTCCCATTGATATTTACAATGTTTTTCTCCCTAATCCCTGACTTGCATGTATTCTAGAAACTGTGATCCAACATGGTTTGATCTCGCTGTTATTGGATAATAATCGATGTATTGTTGGGCTGAGTTGTAGTTCTGATTCACTTTATAAAATAAATCATGTTAGCCAGCAAACTTTCATTCTTTAATTCCCAACAAAATTCAAAACATATTTCAATTCATGGCTCAGCGCAAACTATTTGTAACTGCCTATAGACATAATGCCTCTACAGTTACAATCGTTTTGCCCTGTGCCATCGATTTGTAATATATTTTGTGCCTTATTATTGTTATCAGACATGTGGGCCAAAAATCATCATTTTTGAACTCCATAAAATGAATATTAGAAAACATATTTGCTTCAGTATAGGTGAGGAAGGGTGATATCTCTAAAATTCTCAAACAGGAGGGTAGAATGACCACTCTAGAGACAGAAAATCAGCCAAGTGCAAAGAGTTTTGAACCTTTTTAGCTCGACTATTCGAAGAATAGGGGGGGGCTATTCCAGTCACCCAGACGTCAGCGTCGGCGTTGGCGTAATGCTTTGGTTAAGTTTTTACGTGCAAGTGTTTTAAATATCTGTTTCTATTAAAGCTATTGCTTTGAAATTTTGCACATACTTCTGTGTCTATAATATCAGCATCTAGACAAAGATTCATTACTCTGATATTGAATTTAGTGGAATTTTAACCCTTTTCCGACTTAGAAATCTTGGTTAAGTTTTTACGTGCAAATGTTGTTTATCTGTAATATTTCTGTTATTATAAAAGCAATTGCTTTGAAACTTTAAACATTCTTCTGTTGCCATAATATCAGCATCTAGACAAAGATTCATTACTCTTATATTGAATATAGTGGAATTTTAACCCTTTTGGGACTTAGAAATTCTTGGTTAAGTTTTTACGTGCAAATGTTGTATCTCTGTAATATCTCTATTTCTATTAAAGCTTTTGCTTTGAAACTTTGCACATGCTTCTGTGACCATAATTAGAGCATCTTGACAAAGACTCAATACTCTGATTTTGAATTTAGTGGAATTTTAACCCTTTTCGGACTTAGAAATCTTGGTTAAGTTTTTACGTGCAAATGTTGTATATCAGTTGTAGCTCTATTTTTACTTAGGCTTTTGCTTGGAAACTTTACACATGCTTCTCTTACCATGATATCAACCTCTTGACAAAGATATATTACTCTGATATTGAATTTAGTGGAATTTTAACCATTTTCAGACTCAGAAATACTTGGTTAAGTTTTTACGTGCAAATGTTTACATCAGTTATATCTCTAATTGTAGTAAAGCTATTGCTTTGAAACTTTGCACATGCTTTAATGATCATAACAACAGCCTCTTGATAAAGATTCAATTCTCTGGTATAGAATTTAGTGGATTTTTTACCCTTTTTGGACTTAGAAATTCTTGCTTAAGTTTTTACTTGCAAATGTTGTATTTCTATTTCTACTATGGCTGTTGCTTGGAAACTTTATACTTGCTTCTTTGACCATAATTTTAGCCCACAGAAAAAGATTCATTACTCTGATATTTAATTTAGTGGAATTTTAACCCTTTTCAGCCTTAAAAATCTTGGTTATGTTTTTATGTGAAACTGTTTTATGTTAGTTGTATCTCTGTTCCTATTAAAGCTATTGCTTTGAAAATCAGCACATGCTTCTGTGACCATAATATCAGCCTCTAGACAAAGATTCTTTTCTCTTGACTTTCATTTTATTGAATTTCCAATGTCGATATTGATTTGCTGTTACTATCCAGCACTAGGAATAGTCGAGCTTCGCTGTCCTCCGACAGCTCTTGTTAGGTTATGCAGTCAACGCAGTTTGACCAGGGTCGACAGTTCACACACTTTCCAGAGAGTTTCTTTTTGCTTGAAGGATCTTCTAAACTGTGAACTTCAAATACATGAGACAGTACTACTGTACATGAGGTAGACTCAAAATAATTAAATTACTGGACAAAGACAGTCATGTTGCATTAATGTTTGTCATGCTGAATGAATTTTGGCTAAAGATTTTCATCAAAATCAAAGGGCAAAAAGCACTGAAAGTACCAACTGCAGGTCAATTTTTATTTGAATAGCCAAATCTATTGACAATTCTGGTTTGAAAGTGAGAAACAGGTGGTGTAGACTAACATCAGGCTGCACATATGTGCAGGCTGATGTTTGTCTATAGCTCCAGCCAAAGCAGGAATATTCCGGGTTAAGCATGTCAAGGGTTAAGAATACCTGCCATTTGTCTACAGGAAATTTGTAGTTTGTAGATTATCTACAGGCAGGGGTGTTGAATTTCCATGCCCGACTTGTCCGACATGGGCTTTTCTGCTTGTGGGCAAGTACATTTTTCTAGCCCACTTGTCCATTGATAAGTAAACATCAGAGCAAATCTTTGAATGGCACAAAATATTCTGGGAGAAAAGTCATCCTAATGTTTGTACCAAAGTATAGAAATCAATGTTTTTAATAAAGAAAATGCTGGAGTACAGCATTTTCTTCATTAAAAAAAAAAAGTTTTCTAAATATTTATAAACCTACTTTTTTGCGGACAAGTTTATTTTGATCCTGGACAAGTGAGAAATCAGCTTTTACTTGTCCATGTGACACGTGGAGAAACTCCATATTTCCACTCCCCTGATACAGGGCAAGAAGTGAAGACTCTAATCAAACTGTGATGATGCACAGGCTGATCAGAAAATTTACCTTTTGTAGTTCTTTTGAAATTGTCAAGAAACATCACTCACTCGTTCATTCCTCTTTTTCAGAACATGGTGGACAATAACAGGCCAATTTGGGAATATACTGCCTATAGATTGGTCCAAATCTTATGCAAAGAAACTACAGGAAAAGGCATTAAACCTCGGCGAGAGGAAGGTAAGAGATGAACAATTTGCTGGAACATTGATGATTTTGTTTGTAAGCCAAAGCTGTGTATGTACTAGCAGTTTAGAGCATTGAAATAGATTTTTAAATTTAACATACTAAATTTATAACTGTTGTTTGTACTAGTCATGGTTTTAGTCTGACTTCAGAAAAACGGGGTCCAAAGGACTCGATAATTAGGATCCTATGGGTCCCTTCTTAAAGTTCGAGAGCCCTGTTTAAGATATAGACTATTTGTTTTTAGCACTAAACTTTGTTATATAAATTAAGAGCCATTTCCTGGTAGTAGGTAAAGAAAGAACTGATTTCATATCGACCGTTTGGGGCTCAACTTCAGGAAAGACTTGAAGGCTGTTTGCAACAGTCTTTAATTCTTTTCTGAAGCTGACCCCAAGAGGGTATTTTGGACTCACATCACTGGTAGTTTTGAGAGTCCTGGCTACTTATTTTTGCATCTCAGATGCACAAAATCTGCGTCTCTTAAAACCCTGTACTAGTTACTCAGTTATTTTAATTTCTGTAGATGGTGTAATATGCATTAATAATCCTTAGTAAGCAATATGTTTAAAACATACACTGTACCAAAATATTTTGACAAAAGAAATGAAATACTATGTATGATCACAATAGTTTGTCTGTATTAACCCTTATTATGTTGAACCTGGAAAAATCCTGCTTAGGCAAGAAGTATATACAAATATTGGCATGCACATATGTGCAGACTGATCTTAGTCTATACAAGCTGAATGTCATTTCTAAAAATCAAAGTTTGAATATTAATTTTTCCAAAAAAAATCATAAACCATTCTGAATACTAATTTCTAAATTGCTTTCAACACTTTCATTTTAATGCAATTTTGCCAAGGGTTTAATTCAGCGTGACAGGGGTTGAAATTGTGTGTATCATACAGAGCTAGTAATTGGAGACAGAAATACAGAAATATGACATACATATGTAGAGGATGAAAGTTTGTTACAGTTTAAGATCGATTTATATTGCATTGAGTGAACAACAAAAGCTATATTTTCGTGAGTGGTGGATTTACGAGTGAAAATATAGCTCTTTTTTTTGTTCACAAAATGAAATATTAATTGATCTTACTTGAAAAACAAGCAATTATTCTATTTCTTTAATGCAATATTTAGACAAAATGTGAAAAATTTGGGTCAAATCTTAAAGTGAGTCATTTTGCATATGATTGCTATGCAGCGGCTCTGCTTGGATAATGACATAAAGGGCGAAATGAATTAAAGCAGGGTATATGCTTTTGGTAATTTCACTGATTTGGCAGTGAGTTTATCAAATGATAATCTACCATTATTTCTCGATAATCCACTAAAAAGCATTAAAGAATGTGCCATGGTGTCAATCGGTTTGGTGAAACAAGATACTTTATCCACATTCTTCCAAGATATGACTAGAAATAATTATTTTTGTAGGTCTGTCAGAATCAGGTGAGTATAGTCCACAAGGGACAAATTATTTTACGTTGACAATCATCACTAGATGAACATCGTAAGAAAACATCCACAAGGAGGGGTAATTGGACATGCAAATGTCCCTGGTTATTTCTGATGCACTTAGTAACTTCAAACAAATGAATAAACAAATAAACTTAGGGTCCACAACTGTAAATTCTAGATTATTGTCATCTAAGTATGTTTCCAAGCATGGTTTGTTCATTATAAAGTTGCTCTTTCATATGCAAGGAAAATTGCATAAACCAAACAAAATTCTATTTATCTGCAAATCTCTTAATGCATAAAATGTGTTTTCAAAATACATATACATCAATAAGTATAACCATATTGCAACATATTTAACAAATACATGTCTGATAGGCTTCCAAGAAGGACTGTGTGGCAATTACCTCAACAAAATGATAAGGTTTTCAATTACAAACATATGGTTCATTATTAATTTCCCTCCAATATTCTCTTCTTAGCTGGTGTAGTAAGTTTGCTTTACTTGAACTTATGGAAAATTTTAGGGGGTTGAAGATCTAATGCATATATTGTAAGCCTGGTAGGTGCTTGCTTACAAATATAGATGGTATTTGAATGAGCTATCTGATATCAATTATTTTCTCTTTCAACAAGAGATCAATAAATTTATCAATAATAAAATCAATATTATTCATTACAATTATAATTGCCAATTTCTGAACAATGAATGGTATATTGAATGAGATATTACTGTTGATAAATATATAGTATGTACTTAGTGTTTTGTATGAAAAAAAATATCTAACGAGGTTGGGGGAATTGATAATTGCAGAGGCTCTGCCAAGACAGTTATCAATTTCCACAACCTCGTTAGATATTTTTTATACAATACATTAAGTATGTATTATATTTATCTTACAACCTCTATTTGCCTTGTTTTTATCGATGTTTCTTACAGAAATACAAGTTTCTAAAAATAACCGCAGTATGTCATTGTACTAAAAGTATCCATGTGATATCATTAAAAAATATCATATAGGATGTTATCATACTGATATTTGAAGATAATAAGATAATACTATTAGAGTAATTCCCTTGGCCTAGAGTTGTGTCAAGAACTTATGCAACAATTTGGAATCCTGTCATGCTGAATACAAATCTTGGCAAAATTGCATTTGAATCAGAGTGTTTAAAGTCGTGGATGCACTATGTGAGTCAGTATTGATTTTGAATATACAATCTTGAAACTTTTCTGGTTTAAAAAGGAAATTTAGGTGGTAAAGACTAAAATCAATTATCAGACTGCACATATGTGAAGGCTGATCTTTGCCTTAACCACCTGCTAGATCAGGATAACCATATTTCTCCTAATAAATGCTCCCGGGAGCTATACATAACATGGTCAGGGAGCTTTTAATTAGTATGCATTTTCTAAGTTAAAAAAATCATTAAAATTGATGTCTTTTAGGCCCTTTTCCCTTTAATATTAGGTGAATTTCCTCTAAACAATCATATAAATGATTGTTTAGAGGAAATTCATCTAAAATTAGAAAAGGAGTCACAGAAAGTTCCTAAAATTTAGGCCTTTGAAGTGGGTTTTCTTCATAAAAAATGTAGGTGTGCTACTAATAGGGAAGGTGCTATTATGAGAGGAAATACGGTATTCCAGGTTCAGAATAACTAGGGTTAAGAGACAAGTTATGTCTAAGTCTACAATTTATGCTACAATTTTAAGGTTGCATGCAGTTTAGATGTTCTTTCTTTATATTGTGTGGTGGTATTCCAAATTAGGTTAGTTTTTGTGGAGCCACCTATAAATATATAGGCACTTACAATAGTATTGCGCTGACCCCACAATTTGTTCAGGTAAGGTCAAAGTCAATGTCACATTTGAGGCCAGGTCAAACTATTGTAGGCTCCTCCCCTATATTTGCTTTTTGCATGTATGATTTTTAGCTCAGCTTTTTTCAGGGGAACCTGTGAGTATTGTCATCTCCTTTTGGGGTTTGCATTGGTTTTGGTGTAGACACTGGCCTGACAAACCTTTGTCATATCTCTGTTGTTATTGAAGATAACTTCATGAAACTTGGCATCTGTGTTCACAACCAAGATACTTTAGAGAGCTATCCAAACTATCCAAAACAAGCAAGGGGCTAACTCTTGATGCATTTTGTGCAAATGATGCCCATTTTTCAGCTTGGATTTTTTGTCCATCATCCAACACTCAACCTCTGAGTGTAGACACCTGTAGGTGGTGCTCTTGTTGTAAAAGTTGTGCCATTTTTCAAAAAAAAATGTTTGCACTACCGAGCACCTGCAGCCTAGTATTGGCACCCATAAGTGGTTATCTTGTTAAATTTTGGATTATTATTTAGATTTTAATATCAATAGGTTTTCTGACTTCACAGATTCAACAATTCTAGTCTCTTATGATATGATTATATCTTTATTTTGAGCTTGGCTGTTTTTTGGAAAAACCCAAAGTACTGGTGTTAGTATTGGTCATTGGTGTTCGTTTCCATCGTTGTTGTGCAAAAACCATGACATTTTGTGATATCTTCAGTTTAACTTATGGCATTACACTTGTTCACAAACAAAAGAGTAACCTTTACAAATAAAGGAGATAACTCAAAAATGCTTAATGTGGCTCTTTTTAGCTCGACTATTCGAAGAATAGGGGGGCTATTCCAGTCACCCGGGCGTCGGTGTCGGCGTAATGCTTTGGTTAAGTTTTTACGTGCAAGTGTTTAAAATCTCTGTTTCTATTAAAGCTATTAATTTGAAACTTTGCACATGCTTCTGTGACCATAATAACAGCATCTCGACAAAGATTCATTACTCTGATATTGAATTTAGTGGAATTTTAACCTTTTTCGGACTTAGAAATCTTGGTTAAGTTTTTACGTGCACATGTTGTTTATCTGTAATATTTCTGTTTCTATAAAAGCAATTGCTTTGAAAATTTACACATGCTTCTGTGGCCATAGTATCAGCATCAAGACAAAGATTCATTACTCTGATATTGAATTTAGTGGAATTTTAACCCTTTTCGGACTTAGTAATTCTTGGTTAAGTTTTTACGTGCTAATAATGTATATCTGTAATATCTCTATTTCTAATAAAGCAATTGCTTTGAAACTTTGTGCATGCTTCTATGACCATAATATCAGCCTCTTGACAAAGACTCATTACTCTGATTTGAATTTAGTGGAATTTTAACCTTTTTCAGACTCAGAAATTCTTGGTTAAGTTTTACATGCAAATGTTGTACATCAGTTATATCTCTAATTCTAATGAAAGCTTTTGCTTTCAAACTTTGCACATGCTTCAATGATCATAACAACAGCCTCTTGATAAAGATTCAATTCTCTGGTATAGAATTTAGTTGATTTTTAACCCTTTTTGGACTTAGAAATTCTTGGTTAAGTTTTTACGTGCAAATGTTGTATTTCTGTATATCTCTATTTCTACTATAGCTGTTGCTTGGAAACTTAACACATGCTTCTTTGACCATAATATTAGCCCACAGTAAAAGATTCATTACTCTGATATTTAATTTAGTGGAATTTTAACCCTTTTCGGCCTTAAAAATCTTGGTTATGTTTTTATGTGCAACTGTTTTATGTTAATTGTATCTCTGTTTCCACTAAAGCTATTGCTTTGAAACTCTGCACATGCTTCTGTGACCATAATATCAGCCCCTAGACAAAGATTCTTTTCTCTTGACTTTCATTTTATTGAATTTCCAATGTCGATGTTGATTTGCTGTTACTATCCAGCACTAGGAATAGTCCAGCTTCGCTGTCCTCCGACAGCTCTTGTTAGACTTTTTATCCACCATCCAACAGCTGTATAGGCACCATAGGTCAGGTGCATTATGTACGTAAAAATTTAAGTGCAGGACAGGGTCCAGCAAATTATGTAACATCGTATCAAGAAAGGTTGATCAACTGTTAGTCTTTTTAAAAAAAAAACTTTCAGGCAAGCTATAAATATTGGATGAGAATTTGATTAATGAAGGAAAACTTATGCTTCAATTTTAGCACATGGTTTAACTATGTCTAAAGAAGAACCATATTCTCTAATAACTATTTACTAAGATTTGGTTGATTAAAATTACCTGAATTTAAAGACTTAGTGCAACAAAGTTGTAGTTTTCTATAAACATATAGGGAGTTACAAGTGTTCCCCTTTGAGCCACCGAATTATGAACATTTTGTAACTAATCCATAATGAAACTTCCATCAGTTTTGAAGTTTCACTCATTTATGTACCTTTGTTGTATATTCAGGACTATAAAATCAAGGGTATGAATAATGATACCCCTAGGGAGGTTCATATAGGACTAATCAAGAAAATGTGATAAGGTCATGTGTCAAAAATTGAATAAATTCAACAAAAAAACTTATGATTGCCAAAAGCATTAAGCCTATTGTCTAGAGTACAATATTCATGTTTGGCATGATGATAGATCCCAATGGTACACATTTGCTGATGCCAAAGTGGTATAATGGTATGATGGTTAAGGCTACAAAATGGGAAGATAGAGAGTGCACTTTGGATATTACTTTGAAAAATTTCAACTATACTTACAAAAACTCTGTTTTATTGGTACCAATTATCTCCTTGAGACAATTTAAATGGGGACTAAAAACATAGGGTTTTGTTCAGAAAATCCATCATAGAAAGGGAAATTGACTGATCATTGTCTTACAGGAGCCTGAAAAACAGAATCTAGACCTCTCAGATGATGAAGAGCTGGCCCAGGCTATGGACTTCCACTCTATGATAATCAGTAGTCATCACCATGACAACGATGATCGTATTCTGACGGCAGATGAGGTCATCCATGAACTAGAGACCATGATGGAGGTAGAGAAATGTTGATAAATTGATTCATTTATTTATTACAGATATAAAGGATAATTGTTTGTTTTAGTGTAGATTGATTTATCTATCATTGTATGGACAACAAGAGCTATATTTTCAAGAGTGAAAAAACAGAAAAAAAAAACAGAAAGAAAGATTAATGTATCTTCCATGGAAAACAAATGATTATTCTATTTATCTATTGCAAAAGTGATCCAGATAGTGAAAATTACAAAACAAATTTTTAAAAGGTTGCATCATCTTGCGTGTAATTAAAAGGTAGCATAATGATAACAGAATTTTATGGGCTCATTTCATTTAAGGTTAAATTAGGTTAAATGAAAGAAAGTCAGGGTAAAATTTGTTAGTAATTTCACCAGTTTGGCTGGGAAATTATCAAAAGAATTATTGAAAGAAACAATTTTAAAGAGTACTCTAAACAGTAAATTCACATTAATACAATTGCATTTGTAGACATGAACTGGCCATTATACCCCAGTTTGGCCAATGTTCTTTTCTTAGACTGTAATTTGATGTGTACTTACCTTAATTGATGAAAGCAGGTGCATTATTATGCCCTCGCATCGAAAGATCCGGGGCATATTGGTTTACCGTGTTCCATATGCCACTCCGTCTGTCTGTCAGCAAAACTTAACTAAAAAACTTAACATTACCAATATTTTCAAGGCTATTCAAGATACAATGCTCATATTGGTTATGATGATAGATCTCAATGATGCGCATTCTGGTACCAAGGTCAAGCATGCAACAAGGATAAGGTCATCTGTCAAGGTCAAATATCCAAAAAATTACCGTTCTGGGGGCATTTGTGTTTCACAAACACATCATGTTGTACCTAGCATAGTTAACACCAAAGAAGTTAAATTGACTATGAAAGAGCAAAATTATTTCGTAATTTCACTGGTTAGGCAGGGAGTTAATCAAGCGATAATCTACTGAAATTTCTTGATAATCCACCAAAAAACAATTTCAGAAATTCAAGGTCAAATTTCT
The DNA here is from genome assembly GCA_948146395.1 of Fragum whitleyi. Lineage (NCBI taxonomy): Eukaryota > Metazoa > Mollusca > Bivalvia > Cardiida > Cardiidae > Fragum > Fragum whitleyi. Next base: position 43,223,866 of record OX411544.1, read on the forward strand.
AAAAAATTGCCATTTCGTGGGCAGTCGTGTTTCACAATCACGTCTTGTTTTGAAATCTATGCTTGCAAATCGAGGTGCTTGATGTGAAAAAGTTGTAGCTGACTATGTGTTAACAGGTAGTTACTGGTACAACTGTTTTGTGCAAAGGGCATAAAAATGTGGTCTATTGGATATGATGGCCATTCTCTATTATAAGTGCCTATAATCTCTGTAGGCATTTACAATCTTATTGCGCTAATAAGAGAACTCGGAAGTGGCCAGTTTTTCTATGAAGACCCACAGATCTATTAATAAACAAAATGCAATTTTTTTCAAAGGGAGGTAATAGAATATCACTAATTCTATTTTAAACAAAATAATTGAATTTCTATAATCTCTAAATGATATGCATGTCCTTCTTTCTCTTGGCTGAAAACATTCCAGGGTGATGATCGTATAAAGAAATTATCTCCTTGTTGACATCTGTCTATTTAAGTAATGTGATGTCCCAGGGGCCAAAGAGACTCAGGTGAGCGATCTAGGACCATCATGGTCCTCTTGTTTTATGAAATCATTCTTACAATCTATTGCATAGACTCACTTACCGTAATTGTATATGTTACGATTATAGGATAGCGGAACAGACAGGAGTGAGTCAGAAGATCTTGATTACCCAGAAATGCCAACCTCTCCTTACAGTAAAATGAAGGAGGCATTGGTACAACTACCCAAGTATTCTGTTGAAGGTAAGAGGGTTTTATAATGCTCAGATAAGATGGTAGTACAAAGGGTAGTAACAAAGACCTTGTAAGACCAAGATGGCCAATGTATTTTGTTATCCCATGCGGTTTGGCGAAGGGGTTATAGTAATGGTCTCTGTCTGTCATTCCATCTTTCCACTGTTCGGTCATTCTATCATTCCATCACTAAACTTGTCCAGAGCATATCCCCTAAAGTATAAAAGCTATCAACTTGAGACTTTATAGTTAGATAGGTCTCATTGAGGAGAGGTGCAGAACTACAACTCTTGCTTGCATAATTTTGGAGTTTTTGCCCTTTGATTAGGCTTCAGTTTACTATCCAGCGTTGATGGCAGGGATGGCCATGTCCGACATGGCTCTTGTTGTTTTGTTGAGGTTTTCACACAGGGTTTTAGTCTGCAATCAACAACCTTGGGTCCCAGGGACTCAATAGGCTCACAGGGGTCATTGCTAAAGGTTTGGGAGTCCCTGTGTTTCAGCTTTCCTCATGTTTTTGGGTGTATATTAAATTATTCCCTCGATTAAGCTACACAATGTATTGGATAGATACGTACCTTTGGGGATCAGCTTAAGAAAATAATTGAAGACTGTTTAAAACAGTCTACAATTCTTTTCTGAAGTTTGTCCCCAGGGGGTCCTAGGGACTTACATCAAATAGTTTTGAGAGTCCTATCTTGTAACTGATATCGGGGTGTCAGACTAGCAAAACCTGACTCCATTTAAGACCTATACACAAGTTTAGCTTGTTAAGATTTAACCGAAAGTGATATTGATCCTTTCCTGTTGGTCACTGCCCATTCCTGCTGTACACCAACCAACTTTTGGGAGATTTAATGGTGTAAGATAAGCCTGCATTCCTTGCTTTCTACTGGATTAGCGTACAACCTGTGCTTGACTGGGTGAAATTTCAGAAAAAAATGCTATTTGTCTGAAATGAAATTTGAAGTTAAGCAGGATCACCTAAAACCCATGACAATATAGAAATGTGATGACCCTGAAAGCCGTGACAGACACCTTAATCTTTGATATCACTAATTTTCAAAATTACGATGATTTTCATTTATTGTTTACGTTTGGGTGCTTTATTTTAGCTCACCTGAGCATGAAGTGCTCAAGGTGAGCTATTGTGATCGTAGAATGTCCGTTGTCAGTCGTGCGTCGTCCACAATTTCTTAAAATATCTTCTCCTCCTAAACCAGTGGGCCAATCTTTCTGAAACTTGGCAGGGATCTTCCTTGGGTCAAGCTCTACCAAAGTTATTCAAATAAATGAAATCCACCCTTAACTCTCCATTTACCCTTAACAAAAAGGGTGAAAATAGGAAAATCTTCAAAAAATTTTTTCTCTGAAACCAGAAGGCAGACGGCTTTCATATTTTGTATATAGTATCATCTAGTGGACCTCTACCAAGTTTGTTCATATCAAGACCCTGTGGTCATATTTGGGCTGCACCCGGGGGCAACCCTTTTTAAATAGAACCAAAGAGCGAAAATCATTGAAAATCTTCTCTGAAACCAGATGGCTGACACCTTTCATATTTGGTATGTAGCATCATCTAGTGGGCTTCTACTAAGTTTGTTCATATCAAGACCCTGGGGTTATATTTGGGCTTTTCCTGGGTGCATCCCTTTTAGCTCTCCTGAGCACTAAGGGTAGAAAAAAAATCTTCAAAAATCTTCTTTTCTGAAAACTGATATCACACAACTTTCTTATTTGGTATGTAGAATCATCAAGTAGACCTCTATCAAGTTTGTTTATATGAAGACCCTGGGATCATATTTGGGCTCCACCCGGGCATAACCCTTTTTACATAGAATCAAAGAGCGAAAATCTTTAAAAATCTTCTTTTCTGAAAACTGATGGTGCATAACTTTCTTATTTGGTATGTAGCATCATCAAGTGGGCCCCTACCAAGTTTGTTTCCTTGGGTCATATTTGGGCTCCATCTGGGCGCATCCCTTTTAGCTCTTCTGATCACGATGGGTGAAAATAGGAAAATCTTTAAAAATCTTCTTCTCTGAAGCCAGAAGGCAGGCAGCTTTCATATTTAGCATTTAGCATCATCTAATTGAACTCTACCTCTCTTGGATGAAAAAATTCCATGGTATTGATCTTATTTAGAAATTATCTCCTTGTTGACATCTGCCTATTTAATTAATATGATGTCCCAGGGGTCAAAGAGACTCAGGTGAGCTATCTAGGACAAACATGGTCCTCTTGTTTGGAGAAATGCATTTTTAAATCGGACTGTGAAGCAGTCGATTTATATATACCGTTTTCCAGAAATCCAGTCTGTTTGACCCACTACATTTTTACCATTATCTTCTGAGCAATGTGTTCAAACCAAATTATGTGTTTTCAAACACCGAAGAAACGGCCTTTTCAGTCACAATCTACAAACTTTGTTTTTATCTTATTTACTTTTCGACAAATAGAAAAGAGGCTAATAAAAAAAATGATGTAATTTTCGCTTTTAGTAATTACCAGTTAGTATAATCAGTGTTTATAACAAGATTTTCGGTTGAGTAAAGGAGTTGAAACGTACAATATGTTAACTGTATAATAAATTTGTAGCACTTACAATATTACTGCTCTGATGTTTTGCTCGAACGGTCATTTACCAGTTGTAGGGCTGACAACCAATCAAATTCTGTTATGATTATCACTCGGTCAAAACCCATGCGTAAATTCAGACCACGTGGTAGATGCAAATGGACTTCGTCTGCTCGAAATGTGTCAATTAATTGTTTGTCATTGGTCAATAGTCGTCTGCACTCGGACAGGGAGCGTGGGAAGTTTACTTTTTGTTCGCATGGTGGAATGAGTACTGTTGACTATGTGTTAACAAATAGAAATAATTTTGTAATTTTGAAATATTTGATTTCAATGAGCACTATGATCACGCCCCAATCCTATTTTCAATAAATTCAAATTTGAGTATGAAGAAAAATTATTCAACAACAAATAAACCGACAAAAACATACGATAAACTGATATAGGATAGCAGTAAGATCGATCTATTTTTAGAACAACTCATGAATAATCATAGAGTGCTGCTAGATTTAATCGATTGGTCAGAAACCAAAGATATAAATAGCATAGTTGGCGATTTCACGTGTTTCTTGAGGGAAAATGCATTTATAGTATTTGGGAAAACCCAATGCTTGAAATACAAACATGTTGGTAATCAAAATTGTAAATAGTTTAATGAAAAATGTTTGTTGCTAAAAAGGCTTTTAAACTCTATAGAGAGAGGAATAATATTAACAGACAAGCTTTTAGCTTGGCGCGTGCTCATTAAAACAACGTAAAAAAAATCTGCTAAGAAATAATTTAGACTAGCAGAGGGCTATCGAATCAGCAAACTTTCAAAATCGGACCCACGAGGTTGGATGAGCTGGCGATGTCCTCGAAAAGATGGAGTGTTAAGACAAAAAACTCACTAATTGGGCAAAGATTTTACCAACTTTTATTGTCCAAATTTGAGCCCTTTTGATTGGCGAACTATTGCACTATCCCAGCCTCTCAATGATGTCCGATTTACAGTGCTGACAGCACTTTGATTAACAATAATAAGGAATATTATCAGTATGAATGTCTATTTCTTCAAGACCCTTACCCTCTGGGTGCCACCACGGCGCACTTTGAACATACTACTTACGCTCTAGCCTCTGGCATTCTACACAAACAAAGTTTCCCATAATGAAGTTATATTTTTCGTGATGGATTTGATCATTTCTGTGGAGCACATGATATTTTCCATGACAGTGTAGTTACGGACGTCACGGTCATCATGGGTTCTAGTACATCTAGGATAAGGGTTCGAAAAGATCAATTTTAGATATGTTACAGCAAGGTTGAACTTGAGACTAAACTCTTGTTACATTTGAAATCTATTGAGATCAATTCAAAAGCAAAGAAAAGCATAGCAGTAGAGTCAGCATGTCTCAATTATATAAAACCAATCAAATATCAATTATATATCAAAGGCACCACAATGTCTTTATTGCAATACACTTGGCTGTCTTTGAATTATATAACTTATTTCATACAGTCAGGATTATTATATTGGCTGAGCACACAACTTTTTTGAGTGCCTATATATTTATAGGTTAAGGAAAATAAACGCATTTAATCAGAAGTTTTTGATGAGACTAGGAGCTTGTTTAATTTTAATCTGCAATAACCTTTGAAATAGAAACTTAAAAGAAATTGGTATTAAGTACACAATGTACAGTATTTCTCCTAATAGACACTCCCGGGAGCTATAAATAAAATGGTCAGGGAGCCTATTTTTAGTATGCTTTTTCTGATTTAAAAAAATCATTAAAATTTATGTCTTTTAGGCCCTTTTCCCTTTAATTTGAGGTGAATTTCCTCTAAACGATCAAATAAATGATTGTTTAGAGGAAATTCATCTCAAATTAGAGAAGAAGTCTCAAAAAACTCCTAAAATTTAAACATTTGAAGTTGTTTTTTTAGTAAAAAATGTAGGGGTGCTTAATAATAGGGAGGGCATTATTATTAGGGGAAATACGATAAGAAAATCATGAGTCAAATTGATTGAAATGTCCCAAAAGTTGGCTATTTGTTCGAGTAAAAATTTAAGTTCTGCAGGTTAAGGGCTAACCTTCATATATCAGCTTATATACAGTGCTTCTCTGGGAAAGCAAGTCATGTCATGGCATGTGCAAAGCTAATTTATTGAAATGTGTGACCTGTCACGCAAAAAGAGACCATCTGGGTAGTAGTCAGACTACGCGGTTTGTGCAGAATGACTAGGGTCCAAACTTTTCACAGTGTGCTTATTTTCTGAATCTAGAATTTTCAATCTACATTCCAGTGAAATAATTTTTGAAATGCGACCTCTGGTTGATGTATGCAGGACCCAATCTCTTTTTCAAATATTTAATGTACAGAGTTCTCAGATGGTCCCTTTTCACATGATGGGTGACATGTTTTAAACATAAGAAAAGACCACTTTTCTGAAGTAAAGAAGTCATTTGGGACATGTTTCACTGTAAAAATAGTCTGAACGTTGAATTAAAATGAATGCTTTCTGTTATATAATAACCGTAGGGCGTTATGTTTAAGCCATGTGCTAAGGCAATTGCACTTTATACCCCCAATAAACGCAGTGAAAAAGACACTCGTCCCTTATAATTGCAATCATCTAGATCGAAGAAACTAAAAAACTCTGATAAACATTAAAGCTTCAAGTCTACTTTCTGTGCGTATACATTACACAATCTATTTTAGATCGTGTATTTTTCATCTCGCTATCGAAGTGAACTGACATAAAGTTAAACAAATGATACACAAATAAACGACAACTTTTAAAATTCGTAGAGGTACTAATGACAAAAAACTTGTTTCTACCAAGTAAGTCTGTATTTTTAAATGAAAACGGCACGACCGGTCTTAGTTGAGAGGGTTGCTTGATAATCTTTGTCGACTCACAGTTTTCTATGTTTATTTACGTCGGCTCAGAATCAGAACTGTATGCTTTTGATCGTAAATTCTTTCGAAAATATCTTAATTGATAATAGATCAAATAGCAATGTTGCGTTGATGATCGGGCACTAGATTAATTCGAGTTCCTACAACACAGGACTTGCAGATCGAACGTCGGGGGTTTCCCAAAAGACCTATTGCATTTTATACAGAAATAAAGTGCAATGGATTTCCCCACGTGATGAGATTTAAGCCAATCGGAATTCTTTATTTTATTGGATTGCAATTATTGAAAGATATATCAAAGATACATGTACATACTGAACAAAACGTTTAGATGGGTTAATGCAACACTATTGTAAGTGCCTATGAATATATAGGACATTGCACTGACCCCTCAAATTTTGAGCCTCCATGACCATTATAGTCATTGTTTAGAAGGGTAATATTTTTGCTTGCTCACATTTTAGTACCATGTTGTTTATTTCAGAGTTGAAAGGAATGTCTAACACAGCTCTCAATGAACTTTTAAGTGACTATGAAATAACAATCAAAGAACTGTCAGAAACATTGGTACAGGAACTGGCCTTGCGAGATGAGCTTGAGTACGACAAGGAGCTCAAGAATCAGTTCATCTCACTCCTTCTTACCATACAGAAGAAACGGCGAGAGAGTAATGTGGACCGTAAGAAACGGAAGAGCAAAAACCACCCCAATAATACGGCTGCTCCAAGTCCTCCAAGTAATAATAATAATCCACCATTGGCAGAAAATGGGGCTAGTGTGGTAAGTTGTTTTTCAATTTAAAGATAGTTATTTCAAAGATGTTATACTGTACTTTGTGAGCTACCATCATAGTGCAGTTTGAAGCGTGTCATACTTAACCCTTGTCATGCTGAACCCGGAATATTCCTGATTTGGCAGGAGCTATAGACAAACATCAGCCTGCACATATGTGCAGTCTGATGTTAGTCTACACCACCTGTTTCTCAATTTCAAACCAGAATTGTAATAGATTTAGTTTTTCAAATAAAAAATGACCATTAGTTGGTACCTACAGTGCTTTTTGCCCTTTGATTTTGATGAAAATTTTTAAGCATGACAAGGGTAAAGATCATAGTGTTTGGGGTGATTCTGTGGTGGCAGCACATAACCTGCTTTCTGACATTTGGCACCCACCTATTGAAGGATAATTGTAAATGTATGTCAGATGAAAAGCTGGAGGCTCTGAAAGGATGTCTTGTTATTAGCAATTAGAAAAGATACTGGGATTCAGTGAAAATTTGTTTAAAGCTGTGGTAAACCCCTTTTAAACAAGCAAGCTGTACTGGGTTATTTAGTGGCCTTGCAACAACTCAAAGAACTAACTAATAAATAATTAGAACTCTGATGATTTTCATCTTTGGTAAAACCATGGTATTTTTATAGTTTATACTGAAATATTTTAAGGTAGTGGACCTGTAATAGTTCTGCAACATTTCGGACCACATTTTCTTTCACAATATTAACCGAGGTTTCCTAATGAATATCATTAGGAAACCTCAGTTCACACTGTCTAAGTTCATTACTTCGAGATGTCGCAAAACTATTACGGGGTCACTACCTTATAGAAACATATTTGAACTTGAACTGTCTCTACATAAGACCTTATACTTTATAGCAAAAAGGAAATAAGTGATGTTTAAATATATGATGTTAAATAGATGAAGAGAGCACTTTCTAAATTCATTGAGGTATGAAACTTTAAGACCTGATCACATTGACAAATAGGCAAAGTTGATTCATACATGGGTAAATGAGGTTTTTAGTTTCATACAACCTTGAAATTGAAAAATAAAATATTCTCTACATCTTATAATTCAATATCATGAAACAAAAATGGAAGAGTTTCACTATAATAAGACGGATTTCTTGCTGGACTCGTAACTTGACTCACAAGCTTAAAAAAAGATTGAATCTTCATTTCAAACTATAACAGATTTCTATAACCAGCTAAACTTTGGTGGGTGCATATTGTTATCATCTCTGTTTGTATGCCCCAGTATATCAGTGCATTCGTCTGTATTATCATATCTTGTGAACACTACCCCTTTTTCAATTGTTGACATAATTTGGTTGAATGTTTTACAGAATGTTCCTTGTCACCTGACCATGTGTATTTTGTTAGGGCTTAGTGAAATTCTGCAGTGAACTTATGTTGGCATATTTTTTTACCCTTACACTCTTGTTAGCTTTCCCTCGATAATTAGCTTTACTTGGTAATTTCAGTTTTTAAGCACAGTCATACCATACCATCCACATCAAGGGCCCCCAACCTCAGAACAGCTACAGATATACATCAAAAGTAAGTCTTTTATTTAAAAAAAAATATTCTGTCAAGTTTAAAAATCACTTGCGCAACATACCATGTCTTAAACCTTTCATTCAATCAATGAAATTTACATGGGACCAATTGTAAAACTAGCCAATGCATTCTTGAGATAATACTGAAATTATGACCAGACTCTTGATAATATTTTGGTAGATAAATGGCTATAGTCAACTTACAACAAGGTAATTGTTGTCCTGCCTTCAGAAAAGGAAAGTACACATTAAAAATTGCAAGTGCTTTCATGCTTTCCTATCCGATGTGCTAACTTTGGCACTTTTGATAATTTGCTAGCAACCTGATGAGTTTCATAGCAAACAAAATGGAGGATATTAAAATGATTATATTGATTTTCACAAAAGTCATTGTGATTTTCATTATCTGAAATGATAAACTAAACATATAGTAATGGGCATTATATTTAACACTTTCCTGTTTTACAAAATTTTGGACTTGTCCAAATTCAAAGGTTTTGCAGACGAAAATTTTAAGTGGATTTAATTTGAAAAATAACCACTCTGTAGGGTAGAAAATAGTGTGGAAAAAGAAGAAATTGCTTGTCATAAGCAATTTCTTCTTTTTTCACAATGTTTTCTCAAATATAAAATTACAGGCACGTAAAAAGCAGGGATTAAACAGCAAAGGGTTAAAGGTTTATCTCTATTTTCTGTACTATTTCAGTTCTACATGCTATAAATGATGACAGTCCTACAGTTCCTACTCTATTGACAGACTATATCCTCAAAGGTACACTTTGGATTTTATTTTAAGAACATCATACAATTTAACCCTTTCCTGTTTTACAAAATTTTGGACCTGTCCACATTCAAAGGTTTCGCAGACGAAAATTCAAAGTGGATTTAATTTGAAAAATAACCATTCAGTAGGGTGGAAAACAGTGTGGAAAAAGAAGAAATTGCTTATCAGAAGCAATTTCTTCTTTTTAGCTCCACTGGCTGAAAGCCACTGGGGCTATTGTCATGGCGTTGTGTCCGTCATGCGTCCGTCCGTCCGTGCGTCCGTGCGTGCGGTCGTAAACTTTTTCTTTAAAAATCTTCTCCTCAGAACCTACTGGATGGATTTCAACCAAACTTCACAGGAATGATCCTTGGGTGACCCTCTTTCAAAGTTGTTCAAGAAATTTTGATCCAATGAAAAACATGGATTTGATGGGCGTGGCTAATTTCCAAATATGGTAAAAAGTGACTTTTCTCAGGTTCTAATTGATGGATACCAATTAAATTTTACGTGAATGATCCTTGGGTGACCCTTTATTAGTCTACCAAAAATTATTGTGATCGGATGAAAAATATGTATTTTATGGGCGGAGGTCATTTCTCTCTATGTTATATAGTAGAAACTTTGAAAATCATTTTCTCAAAATCTAACCGATAGATATTAACCAAATTTATCATGAATGATCCTTGGGTGACCCTTTATTAGTCTACAGAAAATTATTGAAATCGGATGAAAAATATGTATTTTATGGGCAGAGGTCATTTCTCTATATGTTATATAGTGGAAACTTTGAAAATCATTTTCTCAGAATCAAACTGATAGATATCAACCAAATTTAATATGAATGATCCTTGGGGGACCCTTTATTAGTCTACAAAAAATTATTGAAATCGGATGAAAAATATGTATTTTATTGGCGGAGGTCATTTCTCTATATGTTATATAGTGGAAAATTTGAAAATCATTTTCTCAGAATCTAATCAATAGATATCAACCAAATTGTACATGAATGATCCTTGTGTGACCCTTTATCAGTCTACCAAAATTTATTGCGATCGGATGTAAAATTTGTATTTTATGGGCGGAGGTCATTTCCACTATATGTTATCTAGTGGAAACTTTGAAAATCATTTTCTCAGAATGAAACTGATGGATATCAATCAAACTTCATTAGTATGATCCTTGGGTGATCCCTTATCATGCAGCCAAAAAATATTGTCATTGGATGAAAAATATGTCTTTTATGGGTGGAAGTCATTTCTCTATATTTTATAATGTTGGAGACTTTGAAAATCATTTCAACATCAGTAAAACCCAAAATATCTAAAAATCTAGTCAAAACTTAGATTTGCTATTACAAGAAATTCAAGCCTGTGGAGCAACACAAGCCATTCATGGCTTTCTAGTTTCACAATGTTTTCTCAATCATAAAATCACAGGCATGTAAAAAGCAGAGATTAAACAGCAAAGGGTTAATAATTCCTATGAATTGATAGATGCCTTATGTGGCCCAGTGACTAACGTACGGAATGCAAATTATTACCTGTCAAGGTTTTGTGGTTGTAAAATACTAAGGAAAAAACACCTCTTTTTTCCACAATAAATTTAAAGATTAATCTATCATTTTTCTGATTTTGTTGAAAAAAACCCAAACAACTGACATATTGCAATAGCCTTAGTTTTGTTGCTGGTGACAGCATGAAAACCTTTGACATTTTGTAATAACTCTTTTTAGCTCACCTGAGCACAACGTGCTCAAGTGAGCTATTGTGATCACCTTTTGTCCGGCGTCCGTGCGTCGTCCGTCGTGTGTCGTCCGTCAACAATTTCTTTAAACGACATCTCCTCCTAAACTACTAGGCCAATTTTAACTTAACTTGGCAGAAATGATCCTTAGGTGGTCCCCTTTAAGAATTGCTAAAAGAATTGAAATCGGTGAAAAACTCTGGTTGCTATGGCAACCAAAGTTAAAAATTCAAGAAAATCTTTAAAATTCTTGTTCTTCTGAACAAGCAGCCCTACAGCCTTGAAATTTGGTATGGATGATCAGCTCATAGACCTTAAAAAAAATAGCTAAAATCATATCTGTTGGGCCACCAGGTGCGGAGCACCAGGGGGGAGGGGGTTGTACTTAGGGTAAATTTTGTAATCTTTAACCTTCTTCTTCTTCTGATCATGAGGGCCTTCAGCCTTAAAATTTTGCATGTATGATCACCTCATAGACCTTTATAAAAATAGCACAAATGTTATCTGTAGGGCTACCAGGTGCGGAGCACCAGGGGGAGGGGGTAGAACTTTGATGAAAATTTTGTAATCTTTAACCTTTATCTTCTTCTGAAACAGGAGACCTACAGATTTGAATATTGGCATGGATGATCAGCATATGGACCTTTATAAAAAATCCTAAAATCATGACTGTAGATTCACCAGGTGCGTAGCACCAGGGGGGAGAGAGTAGTACTTTTGTGAAAATTCTGTAATCTTTAACCTTTTTCTTCTTCTAAACCACAAGCCCTACAGACTTGAAAATAGGCATGGAGGATCAGCTCATAGACCTTAATAAAAATAGCTAAAATCATGACTGTAAAGCAACCAGGTGCGGAGCACCAGGGGGGAGGGGGAAGTACTTTTGTGAAAATTTTGTAACTTTAATCTTCATCTTTTAATGAACCAGGAGCCCTACAGACTTCAATATTGGCATGGATGATAAGCATATGGATCTAAAATAAAATAGCTAAAATCATGAATGTAGGGCCACCAGATGCGGAGCATTAGGGGGCAGGGGGTAGTACTTTGGATCAATTTTGAAATCTTTAACCTTATTCTTCTCCTGGATCAGGAACCCTACAGACTTGAAAATTGTCATGGGTGATCAATATATTGACATTAATAAAAATAGCTAAAATCATGACTGTAGGGTCACCAGGTGCTGAGTGTCTTGGGGAGGGGGTAGTACTTTGGATCATTTTTGAAATCTTTAAACTTCTTCTAATGAGCGAGGAGTCCTACAGACTTGAAAATTGGTATGGATGATCAGCATATGGACATATATTGAATTAGCTAACATCATGATTGTAGATTCACCAGGTGCAGAGCATCTTGGGGGAGTGCTTTGTTGAGAATTTTGAATCCCTACAGCCTTTATATTTGACATGGATTGATCAACTCATTAAAGAAAACTTTAAAAGTCTCAGACTCAGCCTGTATATCTGGCATAGATTAGCTGATCACGGACCTTTTATGGAAAAAGCTTAAATAAATAATGTCCAGGGGAGGAGCAGGGGGGGTGGGGATGGTTATTTCAAATGTTATCTGATTGAATAAGTGAAAATCGCTTTTTCTGTGGTTGCATGGACATACCTAGGTAATGAAGCTTTTTTCTCAGGTGAGCGACCCAGGGCCAACGGCCCTCTTGTATTACTGAAGATATTCACTTAAAAATTTAAAAAAATGCTTGTAAATTTGTTAGCAAAAGAAAAATTCATATAGTCAAGAGGAATGGATGAAATTTTGTACAAAATTAGTCTGTTTTCCCACTTAAACTTCTAACTTCTACAGCACACACCTTGGAATATCTGCCAAGTGTAGCATGTGCATTTGGTACTCTTGTTTTATGGGGTTCTCAGATGGTCCTTTTAGGTCTGGTAGGTCACTTAAGATAAAATGCGATCAGCTTAAATTCAATAAGACTGAAGGGGCTTTCAAAATGTACATTAAAGTGATTCTAGAACAGGAATATTATATTGACCTTGGTTGAAATACAAACATATTATTGTAATTTGATAAAACATATTATTTATACTGCCTTTCTTTTAAAGCGCTTTTTGATATAATACTAAAGTTTTCCTCTTCTAACATTGTATCATTGAATGTTTACATCAAAGTGGATACAATCTATTAACTCTTGTCAAGCTATTCATGACTGACAGCATAGACTAAGATCAGCCTGCATAGTCATGCAGTCTGATCTTTGCCTACACTGCCTGCTTTCTACTTGATTCTTATCAAAAAATCTTGAGCCAGGCTGGATAAAATGTGGCAAAAATTAGCATTTTGTTTAAATCAAAATTTGAATTTCAGCAGGATGGGGTTAGCAGATTTTCCTTTACTTTCAGTGTTGTGCCCAACCTAAAGCAGCTAGAACGTGGAAGCAGACAAACTGCATTAACCAGCCTTGAAAAATATATGTGCAATATTTAGATGGGGTAGATTTTGTGCAATTCATTACTTGTAGACGTTTCATATGTTATGTATTGAATTTACATACAAATTGATTGTAAAATATTCAATCTACCATACATTCATTTTGAACAAGTATTCTCTAAGCATGTATTATCATTATTTGCTTGTTATTTTGACTGAATGGGCTTTTTGACCAATTCCCAAGCAAACCCTTGTGAAAATGCCCATAAAGAAAGAAGCTTCTGAAAATATTGTTGTAAAGGAAGAAATCACTTGTTACAAGCTATTTCTTCATTTTCCTCAATGATTTCATTCAAAAAGACACAAAAAAATAACGTTCATTCTCTCAATATTTGCTGAATGCATCTCCTTTGAAATTTAATAAGCCTTAACTTATTTGGTTTATAGAGGGTTAGGAGGAATGATATAGATGTACAAAAAAAGTCTTGGTTAGATTATAAGATACACCAATAGCGTTAATAAAATAAAACTGTTTCTTTAATGCTTTTTGGTGGTTTATCGAGAAATAACGGTAGATTATCACTTGATAAACTCACCGCAAAAGCAGTGAAATTATCAAAACTTACATCCTGCTTTTGTGCATTTCATCCTATCTGACGTCATCTATGCGGGGCGAAATAAGTGACGTCACAATGAACTTTGCATAGCAATCACGCGCAAAATGACGCGCTTTACGAAAAATTGTCCTAGAAATTCACATTTTGTCTCATTTTTGCATTAAAGAAATAGAATAATCGTTTGTTTTTCGAGTAAGATCAATTAATATTTCATTTCGTGAACAACAAAAGCTATATTTTCACTCGTGGCTCTGCCACCCGTGAAAATAAAGCTTTTGTTTTTCACTCAATGAAATATAAATCGATCTTACACTGAAACAAACGATTATCCTCTATTTCTTACATATACAGATCAGCGCTAAACTATAGTTAACACCTTTGAATGAAAAGATAGTTACAATTATTTTGCACTGACCCACAGAGTCATGCATACTTTTGGCCCACTTGCATGATTAATATGCGGTAGTCTAATTTAGTTATCATTCAAAAGGTCCCTGGTTCAATACCCGGCAGCAGCAGTCATCCTTCTGGCTATTTGTTTCCCACCAAAGGGTTGATATTCTTAGACCAATGTGGTAAAGTAGCTGGAAACAAGGATGCGATGGTAGGACTTGTGTGATAAATATCAGGGATCCATTGTTAGGTGCTCTGGCAGGGATTTGTCTGAAATATTGTTGAAAGCGGTGTTAAACCCCATAAAAACAAACAAACAAACACACATAATCCAACCAGTAACAAATTACTAAAAAGAAGTGTTCTGCTAAGACAATTCATTAAAGATTTGAGTAAAATTTCTTAACTACATTTAAATAAAGCTGTAGTTATGTCATTTTGGTCATTTATTAAGAAATTCCTTTCATGTTTGAGACTTTTAAAAAAGCTTAGACATACTTTGCAATTGACTTCAGAAATAATATTTGTTTGCAACTCAATTTATGTTAACAGGTGTCAAAGTCAATTGTGATGGTGGCAATATTATTTGAGCATTTCAGAAGCTTCTCTTGTTTGAATGGAATTGAATGGTACGAAATTGCAATTATCATCCTTTCAAGCAGTATTTCCATGCATAAAATGTTTATGTTAAATATCTATCAATGTTTATGTCTGCCTGTTTATAGTAATTAATAATATGACCTACGTCGCCCGAGAGAAACAATCCTGTTGAATATTTTTGATATTACACGGGTGTTATTACACTAGTGGAATAACTATACAAATGAGCTCAGAGTGAATAGCAACGCTATTTTGTAACCGCGAAAACGACGTCATTATCTATGTTTTGTGATGTCATTTTTAAACGGTGTTATAAGTTTCGCTTAAAAATTGAATTTCAAGAATTTTGACGATTTTTCACTAAAATTCAGGTCATATTATAAACAGAATATAAAATTGTGCTCATAAAATACAGAATTTATTAAACAAGTCATCTATAAACAGATAAGAACTTGGCACAGCCTCGTTTTTTATCTGTTTATAGATGACTCGAAACTTGAAAAATAACCATTCAGTAGGGTAGAAAATAGTGTGGAAAAAGAAGCAATTTCTTCTTTTTTCACAATGTTTTCTCAATCATAAAATCACAGACACAGGGATTAAACAGCAAAGGGTTAAGTCACTTTGCACATGTGACCCATCATACGAAAAGGGACCATCTGGGCAGTGCGTAAAGTGTTGACCTAGTCAGACTGGGCAGACTGACTAAGGTTAAAACTTTTCGCCTTTTGCATTTTTATGCCCCCGTATCGATAGATCGGGGGCATATTATTTTACTCATGTCTGTCTGTCCGTCTGTCTGTCCGTCCGTCTGTCCAAAAACTTAACCTTTGCCTTTTCTCCAAAAGTATTTGCCATACAAAGCTCAAATTTGGCATGATGATAGATCTCGATGATCCGCATCCGCTGGTACCAAAGTCAAGGTCATGTGACAAGGTCAAGGTCATCTGTCAAGGTCAAACTTTGAAAAAAAATTGCTGTTTCGGGGGCATTAGTGTTTCACAAACACTTCTTGTTTTTATCTAGAATAATCAATCTACCTTTCTCTGAAAGAATTTTTGAATTGGGACCTCTGGTTGGCCTGTAGTGGAACCAATATATTTTTCAGATGTTTATTTTACAGAATTCCAAGATAGTCCCTTTTTCATGTGGCAAGTCACAAATATATTTGTGATTTATCATGCAAAACAAACTTCACCATTCTGGAACTTCATTAAATAAGTCATAGAAAAAGGGATTTTTGAGGTCAACCAGAGGACAAATTTCTAGCTGGGCTGTTTTCGGAGAAAACCTGAGGTATTGCTGTAGCTTTGGTGCTGTAGTCATCATCATTGTTGTCATCGTAGTCCTTGTCAAGCAAAAACTTTGACATTTTATTGATATCGCTTGTTCTACTTAAGGCCTTCACTTGAAACTTGGGATTCATGTTCACCATCAAAAGAGCAACTTATACTATCAAGGGAGATAACTCTTAAAACATTTGTGCGAAGTTTGCCCCTTTTTGGACCTAGATTTTTTTCCTTCAACCAGCACTCAACAACTGAGAGAAGGCACCCGTAGGCGGTGTTTTTTTTTTTTATAGATTAAGGCAGTGGACCCGTAATAGTTCCGCAACATTTCGGGACATATGATCTCTCACAATGTTGACCAAGGTTTCCTAATGAAAATCATTAGGAAACCTTGGATAACACTGTTACAGTTCATTACTTTTGAGACATTGCAAAACTATTATGGGTCCACTACCTTAAGATAGAATTCATCATCTAGTTTCAGAAAGATAGCCAAGTGCAAAAAGTCTTGATCCTGGTCAGTCTTTAGTTCACACATATTGACCAGGGTTGAAACTTTGGTCTCAAACACTCACTACAGATGTATTTGCATCCCTGTGAGAGGCAGTGGTTCAAACCTGCTACCCATTTCTACAGCTGGGTGAACTACTATTGAATAAGACTTTATAAAATGATTTGCAAACGTGACAAGTAGGCTCACTTTTGGATAAACCTTATAATTTTAGAATTTTTGCTTCAAAATGGATATGTATGGTTTTAATCTATTGGTCAGGGCAAAATTACTGTGTCTTAATGGGCCCCGTACAATAGTTTTGCACTGACTCCTCGAAATTGTTTTAGCTGAATCAAAATAATTTGAACAAGTCAAAATAGTGGTAAAGGAAATTTTCATATGTTTTTATGGAGGATACTGTATCTTAAAGATAACTGTCTTCGAAAATTATTTTTTTATGGGCTCACAATAAAATGGGGAAAGGGTAAATATAGTATCCTGTTTTCCATCTGTATTGGGGCATGATGGAGTATTTTGTTTACTTTCAGGCATTTGTAGCCAATTATTGCCCTTGCATGCAAAGCCATTGTTTCCCTTGTATTATAGATGTAAGAATTTTTTTCGACTGTATTAGATTTTTACTTAATTTTGTACAGAAACCTTTTTATTAGTGTTTTACATTGAATCAATTTGTACAGATGCAGAATTTTATCACTGTTTTATACCAATTCTGTATATACATGTGGCTTGGCTTGGTTTGTTCTTGTTGATTTGTATCTTTATGGTGATCGTGATACGCAAGGCTGCCAGTTAAGCCTTTTCCTAAGATATTAGACTATTCCAAATTCAGAGAAGTTGTAGAAGATGTTATAAATTCAGGGTTCAATGCAAAACTGTAGCAAGTGTCAATAGATTTTATAGATACTTGCTACAGTCTTGAACATAACCTTTGAAATATCAATGGCTCAGCACAAAATAGTTTTACCGGCAACTGCCTATAAATATATAGGCAGTTACAACTGTTTAGACAGATTCATCAATATGAAATGAACAATAAAGAGTAAGGGCCTCATATAAATTTTCCTTATGGAATTATGAAAATTCAACATTATGTGAACAGGTGACATAGATTTTGTAAATCTTTTCATTTCTTTTTCCAGTCTGTTTTCTTCAATTTATATATGTTAAGGTCATGAAGAGTTCTGATTGTGTTTCAAAAGGTCATATATTTTGTAACATGTTATAATTAGACAATGCATAATGTCAAATTCATACAATTTAGCAGATTGTTAAGTTCATATTCAAGACAGATGTCTTCCGAAATTACTATAACACTCCAATAATGAAATTAACATTAGCCTGCATGTGACATTTGTACATTTCCAACAATTTGACATCAACGGCTCAGCAAGAAACAGTTGTGACTGCCTATATATCTATAGGCAGTTACAACTGTTTCCTGCTGAGCTATTGAAATGTGAAGGAGGCACAAATAAAGAGCAGCCACACACTTCAGTAAGATGATTCAAAGACAGTCTTAAGAGCAGGGTTGGGGAAATAGGGATTTTCTCCACCTGTCCCTTGACAACTCACAAGTAACAGATGATACTCTACTTGTCAAGGATCAAAATGAACTAGTCTAGTCAACAAAAAGGAGATTAGATATTAATTGAGAAAACAATGTTTTTTGATAGAAAAATGCTCAAATACAATTTTTTTTTCAATTAAACACATTGTCTTCTGTCCTTTGATACAAACACAAGGCTAATTAATCTGCAAGATCTATTTAGTGCCATTCCAAGGTTTGCCCTGATAATTACTTGTCTGTGGAAAAGTTTCTTAACCATTGCTGAATATAAAATCTTGGCAAAATTACAACCAAATCAAAGTGCTCAAAGTACTGGATGCACTCAATGTAAGTCATTTTGGAAATTAAATTTCTAAGCTTGTCTGGTTTCAAAAAAGGAAAAACTGGTGGTATGGACAAAGATCAGACTGCACATATGTGCAGGCTGATGTTTGTCTATAGCTCCTGCCAAGACAGGAATATTCCAGAATTATCATGACAAGGGTTAAAAAATGTACCCGTTTGTAGGTAGAAAGGCCTGTGACAGACAAGTCAGGCATGGAAATTCCATATCCATGAGGATAGAATAAGACCTTATCAATCTACAGAGTGTATAGTGAAGACTCGCATCAGACTGTGCAAAAGTTTAGGCTAGTAAGAGTCTTTGCATGGCAAGCTTACGAAATTATTTGATTATTTGAAATGTATGCATAAGCTTATGTTTAGATAAGATAAAAAATTGTATTTTGTTATATTCCCTATTGTAGAAGATCAAATTATGTTATTATAGGGATTATCTCACTATGGAAGTTTCATAGCATAAAGTTTTACAAATGATACATAAATAAAAAACAAGATAAATATTCGTACAGGTACTTATGATAAAAAATTTATTTCTACTCCATTATTCTGCATTTTAAAATGCAATTCGCGTGATCAGGCTTAGATGAGAAGGTTGCTTGATGGATTTTGTTGACTCGCTATAAAATGTCACCTCAGAATCAGAAGCCCATGTTTGCAATCAAAATTTCATTCGAAAACATCCTATTTTTGATAGATTTTAAATAGCAACACAAGTTTGTGAAAGGGGAATGAGGGTTTTTCGACTTTCTACAACACTGAACTTGCAAATTGAAGATGGAGGGTTTTCCCAAAAGACCTATTTCATTTTATACAGAAATAAAGAGCAATGGATTTCCCAATGTGATGTGATTTAAACCAATCAAAATTCTTTATTTCATTGGATTGCAATTATATTAACTTAAAGGCATTTGCTAAAAAGATGACAGCGCAATTTTTGTAATACAAATCAAAATTATTTACACTTTTGTGCAGAACATTACTAATTTTACAAACTGTTTGAAATGATATCGATTGATTTTGATAAAATTGATGTTAGATATTCTTTTCTAGGGGGGCAGTTTATTTGTAGTCTCACTCATTCAAATGAAAGGTGAAAGAACTGTTTTTTAAAGACATAGACATAGACATTTTATTTCAGTAACTTAAACTACAAACAGTTTCTCGTTACAACAAATTGAAAAACATATATTAATTCAAGGTCAACAAAACAAACATATAAACAGCAAACACTCATACATACAAACAAACATACAAACATACGCCACACACTCATGCACACCACAAAAATCAATTGAACAAAACATGAAATGTGCAATCAATTAAACAAATACATGTACTATGTTGAATTCAAGTGATGATAAATTTAGTGGGGAAAAGGGACTGTTGTAGAATTTCAAAGAGATTGGAATGAAATCTTTTTTCAGAAAATTAATAATTATCAAAATGGAGTCTTTTTTGGAATGATTCGCTAATAAATTTTGCTAAGTTGATTAAGATAGATTTCTTAGTGCTTTGTAAAAGTTCAGTAAATTTAAGCATATTTGGTCTAATTCTAAAATATGGTTTGATATATTTATTACGGATATCGGAGAAAGCAGGACAAAGAAGCGTAAAGTGATATTCGTCTTCAATTTCTCTTTTATCACAGTATTCACATAGTCTATTTTCATATTGTAGATTTTGGCCAGCATAGCGACCGGTTTCGACTTTTAATTTATGAGAGGACAGGCGTATTTTTGCAATATTAGTATAATGATTTTTAGGTAAAATGCTTAGATAATCTTCTTTATAGAAAGCAGTCTTAATATGCCTATAGATTCTAGTTGAAGTATTATTACTTAAACTTGATGTCCAGTTCTGAACGAAAATGTCGGTAATTTTACGCTTGAAAAGGTCGGGGAAATTTTTAAGATTAATATCAAATTGGTAATTCCAGATAAATGAAAAGCCAGCAGAATCTAGAATACTTTTTACATGTTTCGCCCAATTAGTTAGACCATTGTTACAGTCATAATGTAAGTTTTGATAAATTCGTTTAGTAAGGATATTGTCAGAGTTCAATATCTTACACCAGTACTTAATTATCCTAACCTGTCTATCAATATATAGTGGGTAACGCCCTAGCTCACCGTAGATTTCGATTGAACTGGTTGATTGTTCAACCTTTAATAAATTCTTGAGAAATTTAAGGTGAACCCTTTCTAACTGTTTACTTTTTGAGAAACCAGAAATCTCGCAACCATGATTTAAGGTTGAACCTACAAAAGAGTCAAAGAGTTGTAATAATGTTTCCACTTTAAAATCATAAATTTTTGTATTAGCAATCAAAGTGTGCAGCGCTTTTAATCCTTTGCCAACTATATATTCGTTGTGACGTGAAAATGAGCCTGTATAGCTAAAAACTGTGCCAAGGTAGTTAAACTCATTTACGACCTCGATGTTTTCATCATTATAATGCCAATGCTCGTCATCCTTTATTATCCCTCTTTTTCTGAATACCATGATTTTCGTTTTCTCGACATTTACTTTTAAACCCCATTCATGACAATAGATTGATAAACGGTTTAAACTGTTTTGAAGGTCTGATGGGCTATTGCCAAGAATAACCATATCATCAGCAAATAAAAGAAGAATATACATGATTTCATCGATAGTAATACCAGAATTAACACCATCTGCTAGGAAGAGTTCAAGGTCGTTAAGAAACAAAGAAAATAGTAACGGTGAAATTACCTCCCCTTGCTTTAAGCCAACTGAGCATTCAAAATAATCCGAGTACTCATTTAAAAGAAATTGATGAAATGAAATTACAACAAAAATCATATTTTAACATTTACTTTTGTTGACTCAATCAGTCAGTGTCATTTTATAATGAACTAAACATTGTTGTATTGTTCAAACTTGATGCTTAAATTTGATTTCTATTGTGATGATAATTTTCAATTGAAATAAGGTTTGAATGGTGGTTACATTTATGAAGTTCTGTAAATGTATTCTCTCTTTGCATCCATTACCAGATAAATAAATTTTAAAACTGGTCCAAATTTTACAGACAGAGCAGAATGATGATTTCTATGCGAAACATATTTTTTTTTAATATTTCTATTTTTATGAGTAGAAAGCAATGTGGAAAATGTAGAAATTGCTTGTAACAAGCAATTTCTTCATTTTCCTCTTTTATTTCTTTCCCATATTACAAGGATTGAAAAAAACAACAACATTTTGTTGTTGGAAAGGGTTTGATTCTTTCGTTACTTAAGATTATTGATATCAAATTAAAGAAAAATTGTTAATCATTTTTGTAGTGGAGTGAAATGTATCAAGAACTTGGTTACATGAGTTTATAATCATTAGTTTTACTGTGAAATCAAAATGTTTTAAGTGGATCAAAGAAAAAATTTTATGGGATGACAATTTTCTAGATTGGACATCTGCAACTGAGCACTCGCACATGCATGCTGTGCTCTTCTTGGACATCAGTGATTCATAAACCAATCTTGTTGTTGTGATATATTAAATGAGTGTGTGTTTGCTTTCCATCTATCTGAAATTGAGGTCTGATGTTGTTTTATTACATTTTAGAATAATAACAAAGCTTTTTTTGAGCTACTGTAAACAATAAAGCCTAAAGAACTTGCTTTGAGTTTGTATTTATTCAGCTCACCATAAACACCTGTTATGTGCCGCCATCATTTACAATTGAGTCACTCAGGAACCTTTGGCGATTCTATGGAATAGACCACGGGAATAATGAGGGCACAGATAAAGCCTTTGATATTGCACATGGGTTTATGTGTCGTCACTATCATTACTAAGAATGACTTAATCAACAAACGGATAGATTTGACGAATTACCTTAAAATGACCCAAAATTGCTACACTTAAGTCGGAGGTGCTTTATAGTCTTCGAAAAAGTCGGAGTGATGTTCTGAAGCAATTGGGCTTGTGCATAGGCCTATAACATTTCCAACTATTTCATGCATGGCTGCAATGCGGACACTGAACAACCTGGGCAGACACATTGAGCATTTAGAATATTACCGATTCATTTTCAAGAATTGTGTGCCATTAGTCATTCACAGGGGGCATAGTGAAGGCTTTGGTCAGGTTTCACAGGTTGATTTTGAGTATTTGCTTCGGTCACATTTGAAATGTCACAGACAGGCCTATTTTATCTTAGCTGCTTTGTTCCCTACTAGACAAAATATTTTTAGACAGGTCAAGATCGGAAGATTTGAGACAATATTGAATAACAAGGTGACAAATTGTCATTAGATACGCCCGTCACTACTGTTGAATGTCCAAGTATAGTTACTTCTGTAGGAGCAACTTTAATTTATGACTTACGCACAAAATGATCGTAATACGAGGGGCTATCGAAAAGTTTTGAGACTTTAATCATAGTTTCTGTCGTAGTTGTCCGACGGCTTCAAAAATTGCACGAGTGGATTTGTATGCCTTCTGACTATGAATTTACCAAATTTCAGTAGAATAGCATAAATACACTTAATTCCATGTCAAATTGAATTGAGAAGGGTGCGGCAAAATAGTGACGCCATGAACAGCAACCCAACTCTTGATTGCTTTTTTCAGCAATGCTTTTATGTTATAATTGTGAAGTTTGAACTCCTATCAAGTTTTACTAATTCAATCTTTCAAAATGGTCAGTGCATATTTTCACAATACATACAACTCTTTAAAGTAAATTTTGTTAAAAAGATGGATGTTTGGGTTGTGTGAAAACGTTATCAATGTCATTAAACGGACTATCTCATTTCATTTAACCCTTTGCTGTTTAATACCTGCTTTTTACGTGCCTGTGATTTTATGATTGAGAAAACGTTATGAAAAAAGAAGAAATTGCTCCTGACAAGCAATTTCTTCTTTTTCCACACTATTTTCTATCCGAGTGATTGGTTATTTTTCAAATTAAATCCGCTTTAAATTTTCGTCTGCAAAACCTTTGAATTTGGACAGGTCCAAAATTTTGAAAAACAGGAAAGGGTTAAGATGCGTCTACTCTTAGAAATAAAACAGAGCCTTTATTTAGTTCCTTATACATTTTTTTCTAAATATGAACTTTCAACGAAATGATTGATATTAATTTCTCTTTAAATAAATGTTTGCCTCGTAATGATCTATTCTTAATGTCAACAGGATTATATTGTATATTTGTTTATATAATGCATATGATCAGTTTGACAATGTATCTAGTGTACAAGTCTGTAATAAACTATGACGTAACGTCAAAAGTTGGAGATAATTTGGCTTTTAGTCG
The DNA here is from genome assembly GCA_948146395.1 of Fragum whitleyi. Taxonomy (NCBI): domain Eukaryota; kingdom Metazoa; phylum Mollusca; class Bivalvia; order Cardiida; family Cardiidae; genus Fragum; species Fragum whitleyi. The sequence continues at coordinate 43,247,909 of OX411544.1, forward strand.
GACCGCGTCTTTAAAATAAACAGTAATTACTTTGCATTTCTTCAAAATAGAATAAATTATACATCATTGGAAATAGGAGAAAAATATCGTTTTTGATTTATTGCTCTGTCATATCGTATTCTTCATTTAAAAGTGTCATGGGTTATAATCAAAATATTTTGCCAAAAAACAGCTGTAGAGAATTGACGCTATTTTCTATCGGTTTGAATACAATTTGTCAAGAAATATTTATCAATTAAACTGTTGCCATTCTTACTGAAACGTATCCGTATACATAAAATCGAAACCTCTTCAAACATGAACGATTGTGCATGATTTTGGTAGAGAGATTTTTTAAAAAATTCAAATTGTGCAATTTTCAATCTATTTTGCGTGACGTTTTCTTAGCTCCAACTTTTGACGTTACGTCTATATATTCTGTTCTGTTTAAATAAAGTGAAAAGGGGTGTTCAAGACATTCAATTGATTTCATACGTCTATTAATTTTTCGTATATTCTCGTGCTTATCGGCAAACGACAAACCTCAGTGTGCCAAGCTTCTAGCGAACCCATTCAGTAGAACCAGAGATTTCTCAAACTGTCAAAGTTTTTGCACAACAACGATGAATGACAACATCAAGGCTATAGCAATACTTCGGACTCACTCGGAACATCACTTGGCCACTTCCGTAAACTGCAACAGACCTCGGATGTATGTAAGGCGGATGGGTATGTAACAAAATCGTGCATTTTGTTAGGTGGAAACAGTGTAAGAAAAACTAGCACTGTAGATTTGTATCTTTTACAGTAAATAACGGCTGATAAATCTTAATTTTTGAGAATGACGAATCATTCTCAAAAATTAAGATTTTTTAGCAATTATTAAAGAATCTAAAGATGTTAATATTAGGATACGATGGTTTCACGTCTGAGTGGCTTAAACAAGTATCGTTGGCGACGTTGAATGTTTTCACTCACAGTTTCGAGGGCTAATGCCATTTTAACTGACGTCATCGAGTTTTTCCAAGGGTTTCCTGTAATTTTAAAAATAGTCCGTCTATGTACATCCGAGGTTGATCGTGAGATTGGCCGAGTGGTGTTCCTGATGACCTCGGACTTTCTCAAAAAAAAGGCAGAGCTAAAAATCTAAGTAGGACAAGATGAGTTTGTGTAACACAAATGGCAATATTTCAAAACTTAGACCTTGACACATAATCTTGACCTTGGTACCTGCAGATGCATATCAATGTGATCTATTATCTGATGCCAAATATGAGCATTAAATTGTAATGGCCATGTAAAGTCTTTTTTGTTCATTTTTCTAACAGATAGAAAGACAGACAAACAACTAAAACAAACAGGTTCCCTATATTTTTCAATGCGGACCCCCTTTCAGAAATACAATTTGCTACAACTTATCTGTTTGCGAGAATAGTTTGCAGCAACTTAAAATGTGTCTGCGGCAGAAAATTCATTTGCTGCAAACATTCTGCAAACTGTTTGAATAAAAAAATGTGTTTCTGCAAACTATTTGCAAACAGGAAGTTTGCAGTAAGTTTGTGATAACACATGTTTTTATTTGTTAGTCTCATGCACTTAGCAGAAAGTTTGAAAGACGATGAACTTTGAAAAAAAAATCTTTAAGTTTCATTCCAACTGTAAACAGCTATATTGAGAAATTATCTAAACACTTCCCATGCTTATCAAAGTATTTCCTGCTGTAGGCCTACACAAGGCTTTAGCAGACAGTATAGACTAAGATCAACCTGTATGTATGTGCATTCTGATCTAAGTAAGAACAGTTTGCAGAATTATTAGTTTACTAAATAAAGCTCAACATGCCTACCACTAAGCCCAAGGAGATCTTTGGCCCAGTGGTTTTGTAAACTGATAATTTAAATTATCCTAGTCCCTTCTCCTCTTCCGTTATATTTAGCTGCGGATTTTTCCGTTTGTAAGATGGGGGTTCATTCAACATTTGCCCTAGAGCCAGTGTATGAACGCATCATGACCCAAGATTATAGAAATTCCTCTTCTCAAACTTCAATACAAAATTAAAGCTTTAATCTCGTCATACTACTATAAAAAATGAATGAATGCCAAAGATGATAATAATAAGTTGCTTTATGCTCATACATTTATATATCAATATATTTATAACTTTGAAACAAGAGCACCGCCTACAGGTGGAATTTTGTTGATTGAATAGAGTTTAACGCCGCTTTCAACATGTTTTCAGTTATATTGCTGCGGCTGGAGAACCTAACAATAGATTCCTGGTATTTCTCTCACCACTACAACCATCACATCCTTTCCTAGCCTCCAGCTGCTATCTCATATAGGTCTACGATTATCAACAAGCAGCAGAGCTAAAAAAATTCCAGTTTTATAATCTTGGGCCATGAATGCATTCCGAACATCAATCGGCCATTTCCTTAAACTGCAACAGACCTCAGACGTATGTAAGGTGGATGGGCATGTACCAAAATCGTGCATTTTGTTAGGCCGACACAGTGTAAGAAAAACTAGCACTGTAGATTTATATCTTTTTCAGTAAACAACGGCTGAAAAATCTTAATTTTTGAGAATGACGAATCACTCAAAAATTAGGTTTTTCAGTCGTTATTTAAGAATCTAAAGATATTTATATTAGGATATGATGGTTTCACGTCAGTAACTTAACCTAGTAGCGTTGGTGACGTTGAATGTTTTCACTCAGTTTCGAGGGCTAGCGCCATTTTAACTGATGTCATTAAGTTTTTCCAAGGTTTTCCTGTAATGTTTAACAAGAGCAGCGCCTACGGGTGCCTACACTCAGCTGTCGAGTGCTGGATAGTGGGGAAAAATCTAAGTAAAAAAAGTTATAATTTGCACAAAATGCATCTAGATAGTATATGTTGCTCTTGATGGTGAACATGTGTGCCAAGTTTCGAGTGAATTCCTTCAGTAGAACCAGAGATATAACAAAATGTCAAAGTTTTCGCACGACGACGACAACGACGACACGGAGGCTATAGCAATGCCTCGGGTTTTCTCCGAAAACAGCAGAGCTAAAAATAGTCTTGTCTTTGTACATCCAAGTTTGATAATGAGATTGGCCGAGTGGTGTTCCGAATGGCCATGAATGTTGACTTGTGTGATGATAGAGTTCTCCAGGGTTTGACACTAACAGTGACCTTGGATCCCCAATATTCCAAAATATTAGGAAGGATCCCATTAGCTCAAGCAAGGGTTTCTTCAGGACTCTTCTATATTTATAGAATTATTAACCCTTGTCATGCTGAATAAATTTTGGCTAAAATTATCATCAAAATCGAAGGGCAAAAAGCACTGAAAGTACCAACTGTAAGTCAATTTTTATTTGAAAAACTAAATCTATTGACAATTCTGGTTTGAAAGTGAGAAACAGGTGGTGTAGACTAACATCAGACTGCACATATGTGCAGGCTATGTTGGTCTTTAGCTCCTGCCAAAGCAGGAATACTTTGGATTCAGCATGACAAGGGTTAAGACATTTCTCTCAGGATTCACCATTTTCAATCCAAGCTTCCTTAACTCCACTTTGTTCCTTATAAATGTATGGATTTATAGAACCTTAGCTTGGAAAATATTAGAATGCATCATTTACCCACACTTTTTCTTGCTATTTCTTTAAAATGAAAACTGTAATGAAGGAATGGACAGCCGCTCTTCCCTCTATGCTTAGCCACTCAGTTTAAATATAATTTCTACCGCTTGCATCAATTAAATAAAGATGGATCAGCATGAAACAGTTTTAACTTTCAATATTCTTATAGGCAGTTACAACTGTTTGGTGCTGAACCGTCAAAAATTACAGCCCTTTGGCCTAGGAGTTAGCGCATTACAAATCAACAAAATCAATATCACTTGTCTGTGTGGGTTTTAGCCAGACACACGTTTTCATTTTCGGCTATGCTCAGTTGCCGACTTTCTGTACATAAGACACACAAAACTATAATAACAAAAAGATGTATTTAATATTAGCAACACTTGACAAACATATGGCTTAACAAATATGAATTTGGAAACGTATATCCTAATGAATTGATGAAATAAAATTACATACTTATACATGTACTTGTATTTACAAAATCAGAAAGTAAATTGGAACTTCAACTTTAACTTTAATTCATATCCAACAAAACACTTGTGTTCTGCAATACACATTTTCAAAAATTAGCGCTGGCTTAAAAACCAGAGATAAAAAACCTTTTAAGGCAAAAATTCTCTGGAAAACCCTGCGCATTCATCCCAATTTAACTTGAACTTCCCTTCAGACTCATTATGATTGAGGTTATCCAACAGTGTTCTTTAACCAACTATCATCGCTTTAGTGTAGTCAATTTAATAACCATTACTTGGTTCTATGATTAGCTTGCTAAATTATCAGGATATCCAGCTTAACTTTTCATATTGGTTTCTCACAAATTACATTATTTTTTGACAAAAAATTTACCAGAATAACAAAAATCAATTTTTTTTAAAAGACAAAAAAAAAACTAGAAAGTCAAGGATGGCTTGAGTTGCTCCACAGGCCTGAAATAAAGGGTCACTCGAGTATCATTCCAGTGAAATTTGGTTGATACCCATAAATTACAATCTAAGAAATGATTTTCAAAGTTTCCACTATATAACATAGAAAAATGACCTCTGCCCAATTTTTGATCCAATCACAAGAACTTTTTGCAGACTGATAAAGGGTCACTAAAGAATCATTCATCCAGTAGTTTCTGAGGAGAATATTTTTAAAGAAAGAGTTTACGACCGGACACATGGACAGACACAACGCAATTCTGCATAAAATAATTGTTTTAACCATTATTTGACAATTTAATGTTGAAGTACAAAAGATATATATATTTATTCTATATCAATGCTTAGAGCAAAATAGCTTTAATTGCCTATACAACAACATCAAGAATTTTAGAATAACATCCAGGATACAACAGATATATATATATATAATACATACTAAGTGTTTTGTATGAATAAAAATATCTAACAAGGTTGGGAGAATTGATTATTGTGGAGGCTCTGCCAAGACGATTATCAATTCTCACAACCGAGTTAGAAATTTTTTCATACAATACACTAAGTATGTATTATATTAATCTTATAACCTCTATTTTTCTAGTTTTCATCAATGTTTCTAACCGAAATGCAAGTTTCTAAAAATAACTGCATTATAGCATTGTTCTATAAATAACTATGTGATATCATAAAATATATCATACAGGATGTTATCATATGGATATTTGTATAGTTATAAGATAATGTGCAGGAACATAAGCAGTAAAATAGTAGGCCATACAACACATTCCAGTTGTACACACAGCTTTGTCAGACAGTTTAGACCAAGATCAGCTTGCACAGATGTGCAGCCATCACTCATTAAAATGTCCCCAAAATTGACAACTTGTTTGAAACAAAATTTAAATTCAGCAGGCAAAGGGATAACTGAATGAGTGCTTTTCATCATTGCGATAATGGGGCTTTAATCAAATACGCTGGTTGTCAATGGGAGCTGCTGTATGCAGATGACCTGAGGATCAGTACATAACCCATGCAGGAACTCAGACGTGGAAAGCAGCAATAGAGATAATTCAGGGGCTTGTTGGTGAACATGGGGAAGACAAAGATACGTTTGCAAATTATATCCCAATTGCACTTGCTTGTAACCATTTGAATGTGCTAAATAAAACAGGAAAAATATCACAGTGTTGTTTACCAGACAGGAGTTGGTGGAAATGCTTTGTTCTGTAGAAGTTGCTTATTTTGGGTACATAAGAAAAGTAGAGGCATTTGAAGGACACACTGCATCCTTAGATTTTTAATGCATAGGTAAGGCTCATCCAATTGATGACGAAAGTGTAAAGGATATGACAGTTGATGATAAAAGGATTTAGGTTGTCTCAGACATTTTCTCTGTGCTTGGTGGATGTGAGTAAGTGACCATAATTTTTAAATCAACATGGAGCAAGCTACTTTCTCTGCTCACAAATCATGAATCTGCTACTTCAGCCCTACTGTCAGGTATATTCAACCTGTGAGAGAGGGGTTGTTTTATATGCTGCTTAGACCTGGTCCACGACAGCTGGGGCAGAGGGGGAGGGAGGGGTTGAAAGTGTAACAATGAAAAAAGTTACAATTACAATAACCACATCAGTTCATAAGTACCTCCATCTAGATCAGAAAATATTTATAAATAGTGCCTAGAAGAGTATCTGTTCCAGGCACTAGAAATTATCTGTAATCACCTATTCATAAATAGGTTTTAATCAATATTAGAGCATTCCTTTAATCTAACTTATATGCCAAGTACATTTCATTTTATGATATACATTACTTTATTTATTTCATGATCTTTATATCTTATTAATTGCATTATTAATATTGTAAATAACATGTTAGAACATATTAAATGAAATCATAATACCTAATTTTGATTTATTTATCCCTTAAGTTTAATTATGATTTTTAAAGAACATGATAGAATATATTAAATGAAATAATAATACCTTATTTTAATTTATTTATCCCTTAAGTTTAATTACGATTTATTATTATATTTTACCTAGTTTAGATTTAAATCATTTTATTCAAGTTTAGATATTGTTACTTTAGCTTTGATATTATTTAGATTTTAATAGATATCATACTTTCAAAACTTTGGCATAAGGTTATCTTTATTTTCTGTATTTTCAGCAAAACATTTTCCAAAGTAGCTTTGCTACTTAAGAACTGATGCAGTGATTAAAAAAAAAGATCTACAAAAGGTTGAAAGAAGGTCTTGGTGTGACTGCCATATCAGATGAAGTGTGTTGTGAGTGTTGGGGGCAATTGTTGGACAAAAAGAGCTCCCTTTATACCAAATCATTTTTTAAGATTGTCTTCATAAGGGTACTCTTAAGTTTAATAAGGAGGCTAAAGTTTATTAAGAGGGCTCTTAAAGTTAAATAAGGAGACTAAAGTTTGATAAGGGTACTCCTAAAGTTTAATAAGGAGACTTCTAAAGTTTATTAAGGGGGCTCCTTAAGTAATAAGGGGACTTCTAAAGTTTGATAAGGGAGCTCCTAAAGTTACAGGTTGACTCCTAGAATTTAATATGGGGACCCCTATTTAAGTTTAATAAGGGAGCTCCTACAGCTTAATAAGGGGGCTCCGAAAGGTTAATAACGAGATTTCTAAAGATAAATAAGGAGATTTCTAAAGTTTCAGGAAAACCAGTAGAAGAGAACTAAAGAACTATCAATTGGACATTATTATTCAAAAGAATTGTAGACAAAATACCTTCGAATATGCAGGGTAGAGAATAAACCATGAAAAGCACAAATAGTTAACCGTTATCCTGATGAATTAAAATTTTGTTTCAAATATATACACCTCATTTTACATAATTCCACAATTATTTAAGATCAGACAACAAATTTGTGCAGGCTGATCTTGGTCTATATTTATCTGCCTTAGCTTTGTGTACATCAAGAATATGCTGTGAACAGAATGACAAGGCTTAAAAATATGATAACAACTCTCCAAAGAAAAAAAATCCTTACAAAAATTAGAACATTTTCAATAAAGACTTGACCAAAACTATTGTAAGTTCTATGTAAATATAAACATTTTGATGACCAAGTGCAAAACAGTTTTAACTGCCTATTAGCATATAGGCAGTTACACTTGTTGTGCGCTAAGCCATTTGAACAATTTTGTGGGTGAGAACATTAAAAAAAATATGGTTTATGATTGAATCTTATGTTGTTTGAACCCATTAGAATCTTCTCACTGAGATTATTCAAATTTGTTTGCACATCATATATGCTACCAAAATGACTTGTCTTATTTATCATCAAATATTGCATTCAGTGATTAAAATAGAATTGCTACATTATTTCCACTTAATTTGGCTAAAAATATAGCTATCAAAGGTGTGTGTGATTCTGGCACGTTTTAAAATGATAGTCCATGGAATCTTACAGCAAATCTGAACAGAGAAAAAATTGTCTATACACTCTTACAGCAAGGATGAAGGGATGAGCGGTTGTCCATAGCTCTTTTCAGCAAGTCTGAATGGATGAAAGATTGTCCAAAGAGTCTCAGCCTCACTCAGAATAGAGAACAATTGTCCAAATACTCTTACAGCAAGGATGGAGGGATGAGGGATGTCAGTAGCTCCTTACAGCAAGTCTGTAGGGATGAAAAATTGTCCATAGATTCTTACCGCAAGTCTGAAGAGAGTATTGATTGATCAAAGTTTCTTACAGCAAGTTTGAAGAGAGTAATGATTCTCCATGGACTTACAGCCAGTCTAAACGTATTAACGATTGTCGATAGATTCTTTCAGTAATTCTGAAGATAGTAACGATTGTCCATAGACTCTCATAAGGGATGAGGGATTATCCATAGATTCTTACAGCAAGTTTGAAGAGAGTGTCAATTGTTCAAAGACTTTTACAGCTAGTCTGAAGGCATGAATGATTGTCCAAAGATTCTCACAGTTAGTTTGAAGAGAGTAACGATTGTCCGTAGATTCTCAAAGTAAGCCTGAAGAGGGTAATGATTGTCCACAGATTGTTACAGCAAGTCTAATGATGATTGTCCATAGACTATTTCAGCAGTTCTGAAATGATGAGGTATTGTCCATGTGGTTTTTCAGAATAACATGATCTTGTTGACAAACTTTTCCTTTGTTTTTTATCTTCCAAACAATTAGTTATGGGTACTTTCTAGTATTAACTTCATGGGTAGGTTTTTTCAGAGTATTTAAGTTTTGATTATTCATAGTCTGATCTCAGCTGTAGTTTCTTGTCTCTTTGCACCATCTTGTGTTACAAACTAATGTTCTAGGAGTATTGGTTGTCAGGGTATATACTTTGTTAGAGATGAATGCACACATGTCACTTTGTAGTTTTTCACTATCTCAAATGTTCTGTTGGAAATAATATGCGAGTCTTTCATCACCAAAAGCAAATAAAAGTTCACACATGTCACTTTGTAGTTTTTCACTATCTCAAATGTTCTGTTGGAAATAATATGCGAGTCTTTCATCACCAAAAGCAAATAAAAGTTCACACATGTCACTTTGTAGTTTTTCACTATCTCAAATGTTCTGTTGGAAATAATATGCGAGTCTTTCATCACCAAAAGCAAATAAAAGTTCACACATGTCACTTTGTAGTTTTTCACTATCTCAAATGTTCTGTTGGAAATAATATGCGAGTCTTTCATCACCAAAAGCAAATAAAAGTTCAAGCAATATTATGGCTCCTCTGTTACATCTCTGTATATGACTGAAATAAAATAACATGTGTTTGTTAACCTTTGTTATCCTGAAACTGGAACATTCCTGTTTTGGAAGGAAGCATGCACAAAGATCAGGTTGAACATTTGATATGAGTTGTATACATCCAAATTCATGCATTCTGATTGGCTGAAAGATTAGTTTTATTTCTAAATGAAAAGAACTTTCAGTATTCAGCTATTTTGTTAGCTTAAACAAAAGTATAATCCCTTGAGATATCTGTTCCTTTAGTGACAAAGATTTACATCATTGATATTAAATTTTATCTTATAACTTTACAAATATCTGTGTGATAACATCCCGTTTGATATTTTTTATGACATCACATAGTTATTTTTAGAACAATGATTTAATGCGGTTATTTTTAGAAATTTGCATTTCAGGTTTTGCAGATGAAAATTTAAATCGGATTTCATTTGAAAAATAACCATTCAGTAGGGTAGAAAATAGTGTGAAAAAAGATGAAATTGCTTGTCGTAAGCAATTTCTTCTTTTTTCACAATGTTTTCTCAATCATAAAATCACATGCACGTAAAAAGCAGGGATTAAACAGTAAAGGGTTAAGAGGGCCTGTATCGCTCCACTGGCTCCACTGGATTTTAAATCTTTAGACTTTCATTAAATAAAGCTTACTTTAAATAAATACATTAACACTCAGAAATCTCCTAAGACCTATTTTATAATGTTTAACTGGTTCTGGTCCATATTGCACCAAAATACTAAATCATAATGAGCTTGCATCCCTTAAACCAGCTTACTAAAACATAAGGTTCAGAAGGAGATGTCGTTCAAAAATTTCGGGGTCAAAATAGGCCCTGCCTGCCACGCCCATATTTATGGACCAATCAAAATTTCTTGAACAATTTAAGTAAATAGTCACCCAAGAAACATTCTGGTAAAGTTTCATTGAAATTGGCTGAGTGGTTCAGGAGGAGATATCGTTCAAAGGTTTTGGCCTAAAAATAAGCCACACCCTGCCATGCCCAAATTTATGGGCCAATCAAAATTTAGGAAATAATTTTTGAAAAGAGTCACTCAAGGAACATTCTGATAAAGTTTCATTGAAATCCGCCAAGTGGTTCAGGAGATGACATTCAAAGATTTCGGGCTCAAAATTTGCCCCGCCCTGCCACGCCCATATTTATGGACCAATCAAAATTTAGCAAACAATTTAAGTAAGGGGTCACCCAAGGAACATTCTGTTAAAGTTTCATTGAAATCAGCCCAGTGGTTCAGGAGGAGATGTGGTTCAAAGATTTCAGACTCAAAATAAGCTCCGCTTTGCCACGCCCATATATAAAAATTATTTAACTCGGTTGTGAGAATTGATAATTGTCTGGGCAGAGTCTCGACAATTATCAATTCTCCCAACCTCATTAGGTATTTTATTTCATACAAACACTAAGTATGTATTATATAAATAAGTAATGAAGAGAACATGTTTATCTCATATGTATGAAACTAGAAACCTTATGTATGAATCCTCCTTGCATATTCAAAGTGTAATTATGTTTGTAGATCCATACCTCCATGAAATTCACAAAATACTCTCTTCATCTCTCAAAGGTTACATTTTTGTACTTTAGATGCTCTACCACATTTGAAAATACAGCTCTTGTTGTTGATGAAAAACTATTGTCCTCAAAATATTTATTTACATGGAATCTTTTCTTTTTTCACAACTTGGTGAAATTAAAGTGAAAAAATACTCACATTTTCTTTGTCAGATTATGACAGTCCCACTTTTCTAGGAGATCAGTTTATACCAAAGCCCTGATTGGTTCTGACATGAGAGGAGAATTGTTTCATTTAAGAGATGATAAGAATATTTATTGATTTCATGGAGGTATAGAATTTAAGACCTGCTCAAACTATATGAATCACTTTTTTCTGGTAAATTCAAGTTATCAAAACCTGTCCCGATATTTTGGTGCACCACATTTGGCCGATCCTTTTGGGGTTTTTTTTGTCATATGAAATTAGGTCAAACAATTTTTAAGTTGCTCTGGTTCATGGCTGCTGAGAAAAGAATGCTAAATTTCCCATTGTACCATGTTAAGTCCAAAAATAAACTAGGTCGTAAAACAGGAAGAAGATATACAACAAATCCGAATTCAGTAAGCAACATCTTCTTTGGAGTGGGGGTATAAGTATATAAAGTTTATTAAATGCCTAAAATGTGGAATGAAATTATATAAGTACACTTTGTAAAATCTATTTACCCCAAAATAATTTTGTGATAAATACAATAGTGAATGGGTAATGTTCAGTGTGATTAAAACAATTCTCTATTGTTGCACTTGATAAACATACTAGTCCAAGTAAATTGAATGATAAAATGTCATTTGACCAATTGTCATGGACCACTACCTTTTAAGGTCTACTTTAACAAAAACAAAAATACTTACCTCAAATGAATTTTGCATTTTCCTTTCCACGAGTCTTGCAGAAAAGCAATCAATGTCAAGTAAATGGATTAGGCCACAATGTTGTTTGGCTTAGATCATTGCATGTAGTTGGTGTCTGTCAATGTTTTCAGTGATTTTTTTCTCTACTTCGACGCTGCAAAAGAACAAAATCATATTTCTTTTCAAGTTCTATTTATAGGGAAATAGCTTTAATACATTTGCCAAGGCTTGGCTGCTGATGCTGGATTATACAAACAATCTAAGTCAGAAAAGAGGCATGACTCTTACAAAAATGCCCCCACAGTTACCCCCCCTTGATAACCTGGGTAGCTCTTGTGATGGTGAACACACATGCGGAATTTCATTAATATATCCCCAATAACAACATTGATATGACCAAAGCTAAAGTTTGTCATGCCAACACCAATGCCAACAGCGCCAAGATGATCATGTTACCTCGGGGTTTCTCTGAAAACAGCCGAGCTAAAAAATGAATTGGTCAATGAGGCAATTCTTATGGGTTCCAACATCATAGAATGCAGTAAGGCTAATATGATAATCTTTAAAAGCAAAATGACCTATGTTTTTTTTATCATGATTATTGTACTTAGCAACTGGAGCCTGTTTCACTAAACATCTTGCGATCATTTTTGGCACAAGTCAAATATTAAAGTTGCATCTGAAGTAGTAACTAAATACGGAATTCTCTCAAGCAACATCTCATTGGAATAGTCGTTTAAAGACATTTCAAATGAGATATTGCAAGGCAGAATCTAACAAGGAATGAAAACACCAAATACAAATTGTGACTTTGACTTATAATTTTTTTTCTCAGAAGTTTAGTAAAACAGGCTCCCGGCCATTATTATTAGCAACTGCTTATTTGATGGTCTTCTGAGTGATCGTTGACTATAAGTTTTACTTTAGTAGATGTGTTGATCTAATTAACCTGTTGTTGGGGTATTTCCATAGTTTGTTGTGTCAAGGTGACTCCAGTCCGGAATCTGCATGTTTTCTATCAATGTGTACAGAAATCTTGGACTTCACGGAGATGTATTCATTATTGATCACCCGGGCCTTGGATGCTCTCTGTAAAAACAACAACTTGTCACTAGAAATTACCTACTACAAGCGCTTTCATATGAATGCAGACTGTTCCAAAGAATAAGTTAATTACAAAAGAAAAGTATTTCACAGGATATACTTTTCACCAGGAAGCAGCGGCTTTTCAAAATTAATTCTTGCATAACCTTAAATGAGATCTATTATCAAAATATGAGCATTGTATCTTGAATTGACTTCAATTGATTAGCTATGTTCTTTTTAATTAAGTTTTGCAAGCAAACAGACAATAAAGTAAAACAATATGCCCCCAATTTTATCGAAGCAGGGAGATAAAAGAAATTTCATCTTTACAGTGCACTAATAAATCTTTACAAGCCTGGAGGATCTGCATGCACAACATACAGTAAAGCTTGCAAATAAGAGACCACGCACAGGACCATTGAAAAGTGGTCTTTCAACAAAAAAAAAATGATTGCTTAATACACATTCTGTTTACAAATTGAATTGATTGCGAAATTCTCAATAATCCTATGTACTTAAACCTCACCAGAATCGTCGCATTGAGACGATTCTGGTGAGTTTAAGACATAGGATTCATTCATTTACAATAATTTTTATACCAATGCCGTCTACTTTTTTCAGATATTTTGATTTAAAAAAGGGGATTTTGAAAACAGTCACTTAATAAATATGGTCACTTAATAGAGGTGGTTACTCAAGCAAGATCGACTGTATATGATAGCTACAAGTCCTCCCTGGAGTTTGTCCAAAGGATTGGTCTTAGTGTATTCCCTGTTCAATGTGTTGATAGAATGGGATTAGTCACTTTCAACAATCTTTCAATTATATCCAGCTACTGGAGCACCTAACAAAGAATTCCTGGTATTTCTCGCCGCAGTACTACCATTACATCCATTCCTAGCCTCCAGCTGCCATTCCACCTAGAACCTTTTAAATGATAGTCCGACGCTCTACCAACTGTACTATGTCAGCTCTAAATCATGATAGCTACCCCCCCTTGAGTTTGGCCAAAAGATTGATGTGAGTGTGTTCCCTGTAAAAGGTAGCCCACCTGTTGTTGTGGCATTTCCATAGTTTGTTGATGTCTCCAGTCTGGTCTCCGCATGTTGTCTGTCAATGTTTACAGCAATCTGGGACTTCACAGAGTTGTATACATCAGATCACCTGGGCCTTGGAATTTCTCTGTAAAAACAATATATCATTATTAGTTTATTAAAACTGCTACTATATTTGTGCTTACTAGCATTTTCTTAATTGTCAACAAAAACTAACAAGAGTGCCTTTGTCACAATATACGCCACCACAAAATTGCTTTCTACAATAGGTAGCTGTGGAGTTGTAAGAGTTAGAATTTTAATCGCCTGTTTTGGTAAATCTGTTGATGTATATTGAAACTAAAGTGAGGAATGGTAGGTAACTCTTACAAACATGTAAATGTTCATTGTTATCACTCACATCCCAAATCAGCAATTTACTGTATATCTGAAATTGTTCAATGGACTGGTGCCAAACTTAAACTTATTCTGTAACTCATTGATGCAGATTCACAAACAAAATATTAGCTCAATATGTAAAAGGGTATAGGAAAAAAGTCCAGAAAACTGAAATTTCTAAGTCCAGCATCCGTATTTTTCAGAAAAAATCATTGGACTGGAACCAAACTCAAACTGTAACTCATTGATGCAGACTCAAACACCAAAACTTAGCTCAATATCTCAAAGGGTATAGAAAAAAGTCCAGAAAACTGAAATTTCCTAGTAATTTTCTTGTCCAGCATCCGTATCTTCCAGATAGACCATTGGGCTGCAACCACATTAGCCGCCGTCGTAGCGCAGTTGGTAGCGCGTCGGACTTTCAATCTAGAGTTCGCGGGTTCGATCCCCGACGGCGGCACTCATTCTTTCCGACTTTTTGTCTCTCACCAATGGGTTGATAATCGTAGACCTATGTGAGATAGCGGCTGGAGGCTAGGAGAGAATGTGGTGGTTGTACTGGTGATAGAAATACCAGGAATCCATTGTTAGGTGCTCCAGCCGCCGCGATATAACTGAAATAATGTTGAAAGCGGCGTTAAACTCCATTCAATCAATCAATCAATGCAACCACATTAAAATATGCGCTAGGTCTGGTGACTAGGTACATTTTGTGAAAAGTTTCAGATGATCCAAATTGGTCCATAAATGAAGCAGACGTTGAGTTCACGAGATTTGGATGTACGGACAGACAGATTTTCTGACGTCAGGAGGGATGGACAGACTGATGGACTGACAGACAGAGATTATGATACCAATATACGACCACCTTCAGTGGCGTATAAAAATGGCTTCTGCAGAGCATTTAAATTTGAACAAGTTTTTAAGCATAGGGCAATGATAATAGTAAAGTTCATCTTAATTCTGATTGGCTCTATGAAAACAATTTTGAGCATATGGCAATTTTGTAAACTTCCACATTATGTAGACCTATAAGAAATCTGTTTCTTTACTGATAATTTTTTGTGTTTTCCTTCCATGAAATTAAACCATAAGATATGAAGAGAGTGTTTGTTGATTTCAAGGAGTTATGAAACTAAAATCCTACTCACTCATGTATGAATCTGCTTTTGGTATTCATGCAGTCATGTAATTTGGTTTTAGTTTCATACCTCCATAAATGCAAAAATAATCATTTCATCTCTTAAGTTAGTGGACCCCTTATAGTTCTGCAACGTTTCAGAGGTTATGATCTTTCACAATGTTGACCGAGGCTTCCTAATGAAAATTGAAAAAAACACTGTTAAAGCTCATGATGTCTAAAATGTCGCGGAACTTTTACAGGTCCACTACCTTAAATAGGTTTGCATGTTTACCAACCATCAATTCCAGTGGACATGCCCATAAACCATCAAGTCAGGGTCTGGGTGTTGTCTGCCAGTTATCCATTCCAGTAGTCTTCTGCCAGAAATCAGCATTGATGCCTTGTCTTGTAGCCATGGAAACCGAGGTGACTAACTGACCATCATTTTAAGTTGCCGTCCACCAATTATCAAGTTGATGAAGTTGTAGTTACCAAGACCAAGTGCAGGGGTCGTCAACCATAAAGTCCAGTTTTTCTTCTACCATCAACCATGATCCAAGCATCAGACACCAAATTGTCTACCAACCCAGCCGCAGTAAAGTGTGACACGATGTCAATGGTCGAGAGGTAAGCTCAAGCTTTTTGTTCAAGAGGACCAGAGTTTGATTCCCAGAAGGGACTGCTGATCTTTGTTGTTTCCTTGGCCCAAATATTCGGTGGGAGTACTGGTGAAATTCCCAGGAAGCAGAATCGACAGGGATATTGATGTGATACTAATAGGTCTACACCAAACCACAGTGTTACACCCCATCCTGTACCAGAAAGCTACCTACTGAGCTTTACAGCCTATCTTTAACCATAAAAATTCCCATACAAAGAAAAATAAAGAAAAGTTTTGATGTAGGTCAAAACAAAACTGTTGTAAGAGCATATATAAATTTATATACGTTCTTACAACAGTTTTGAACTTTGAAAAAAAAAAGTTGTATTTCTTGCAATTTGAAGGTCGAAAATTTGTCCATTATTATCATTAGCAGGAACGTACTTAACAAATAAGCAGTATTGAAATAGGTTCAATTGAGTGTTCAGTGCAAAAGCATTGTAATTGGCAATGAATATATATAGGCACTTAAAAAAGAAATGCACTGATCTCTCTCAATATGCTTAATTTAGATTACAACTGAAAATTAAATATAAGCAAGAGATGTTTGTAAAACATTTACTGTCTATACAGACAGACCGACTGACAGACCAACCTACAGGTGCAAAGCAATATACCCCCTCTTCTTCGAAGGGAGCATGATAATTGATTTTAATATTCTACCCACCATGTCAAGGAGTAATCCATCAACCATCCATTCCAAGGCGCATCCATCATCAATCAAGTCCAAGCAACATCCAGCATCCATCAAAGCAGCATCCAACAAATTGTTTTCCTCCAAGTCACTGTACAGTGTCCTACCAAGCCACTGTACAGTGAACCACATCATTTACCAGAAAGCTACTTACTTAGCTCAACCATAAAAATGTCAAAAAACAAGAACAACAACAAAAAAGACCTAAGAAAAAATTTGATAAAGGTCAAAGTAAAACTGTTGTCAAAGCATGTTTATATATACATGGACAAAAATACGCACTCACAACAGTTTTGATATGTTTAAAAAAAATCCTTTATAATTAATTCATTAAATTTTAATTTTCAACCCTATTTATGTCCCCTGTGGGCTAGAAAAAACTAACAAGTACAGCTTAAATTAGCTGTACATAGTTAGAATGTTTATGTGGCCAACTGCAGATATGTTTTGAATTAATTCCTAGCAAGTCCTATAGTGGTATTTAGATAGGTTCAAATTGGAAATGAATAAATGATTTGAATATGTTTCTTTAGCTAGAGTATTTTTTCTACCAATAACTGAAAAACCAATGTAAATAATATTGCTTAATTAAAAATACAAACTGATGGCTCAGCGTGAAACAGTTGTTACTGCCTAAAAGCATATAGGCAGTTACAACCGTTTCACGCTAGGCCATCGAAATATTACTTTTATGACACCAAGACCAAAACAAATCAAGAAGTCAGTGTTTAGGAACTTTCAATAGTTTTGTACGGACGCCTCAAAATAGGCAACTGTGTTTGAGAAAATGCAAATAATGTGCATAACAACTAGACAATGCATCAAGAAAGAATCGAATTAAAATGTTGGCCAAATAAAGGTAAAACATTTTTTTGATTAATCAAAGTCATCCAAAACAAAATGAAAGTTGTTTAATCGATTTTATCCCCTACATTCCTTAATCTTACTAGAGATACTTGATATAAAGTACTTAACTTTTACAATAAACAATATGGTCACCACTGAGTATATGAGAATATTATGTTTAGCTTAAGGCAATGCATGCTAGGAAAAAATTGAACAAGTTGGCCAAAATATTATACGAGCCAAAGAGGAAAAAATCAGATTTTCCTGTGACAATTTTCACATGATTTCCTTAAATTTTGAAGCGAGTTCCAAATAAATGCAAGTCGTTTAATCCGTTCAATCCCCTTCCACAATTAATTGTTTTTGAAATATTGGATGCAAAAACCTAAATCTTGCAATATTATCTTATATATTTGAATTATAATTGGTGTCTCCACAATAAATGAGAATTGCTTGATAGCTAGACAATGTCCGCTAGGAAGAATTGAAGATGTTAATTGGCCAAAATAATGAAACTAAAGCCAAAGAGTAAGAACATATCAGTTTTGCAGGCTCCTTCGTTTAAATTTCCACATGAATCCTAAAATTTACTGACTTGAACCAAGTCAGTCAAAATAAATATAAAGTGTGTTGTTTAATCAGTTTTATATTCCCTACCCTCCTAAACCTTTGAGATGTTAAATAGAAATTTCTAAACTCTTACAATATTACCTAACAATCTGGATCTATATAGCCACAATGACATTAGAATTTAATGTACTTGATAGCTAGACAATGCACACTAGGGAGAATTGAAGATGCTGGCCAAAATAATGTTACAAAAGCCAAAAAGGAAAACACACACTTTTTCAAACCTGCAATTTGCTGAAGTAAACAGAGTCATAAAAAATAAAATGAGTTGTTTTATCCCTTTCACCCCGTGAAATCCTAAACCTTTTTGAGACGTTCAATAAAAATATTCTTATCATTTAACCTAATGATTTGTATTCAAACGGATGTGATAACCATAAACCCCAACATTATAAATTGCCCTTCAATCTAATTAACATTCAATATAAGCATCTGACCTTTTACCATAAAACCTAATAATTTGGATTTATAAGGAATCTCTCCACAATGAATAAAAATTAGTTCTTTCATAGCTAGACAATGCATGCTAGGAAGAAACAAATATGTCAGCCAAAATTATGATATCTTGGAAATAAAACATCTTAACTCTTGGCATGTTACCTAAAAAATTGGAATGATAATGAATGTCTCCACAATAGATGAGAATAAAATGCTTGATAGGTATACAATGCATGCTTAAAATAAATTGAAGATGTTGACCAAAATAATGATACAAAATCAGAATAAGAGAAAAAAAACAACACATTTTTACTGGTTCCTTCATTAATTCTCTAGTTTAATTATCACCTTGATCCATTTTACTTTATACTTGATACTTTAGCCTACCAGAAAAAAACTCAGTTTTTCAGGTTCCTTTGCTATGATTTCCACATGAATCCTTTCATCACTTCAGACAAAAAAACAGTCCAGACCAACCCTATGCCATTAGTGCAATGCAATATACCCCCTCTTCTTCGAACCCCATTAGTGCAATGCAAAATACCCCCTCTTCATCGAAGGGGGGTATAATTACTTAATGTTTTGATTAGCAGAATATTCATAAACAGGACATTCATTTTCTAACCACCTTCAAAAATAATAAGATAATCCAAGATTCTTATTCTAATTGGCAAATTGATCATAAAGCATCACTTAATTAGAACAAGAGTCGTCAGCGGACAACCTAGCTCACCTAAACTGCTGCTTGTGACAAATAGCATTTGACCAACAATCAGAGTTCAAGCACTCAGAGGGTATAAGCAAGGTAAAAGTTTTTTGTACAAAAATGGTCAATGTCAGTATGTCAAGGACCTTTACTGGTGAAAAGGTGAAAGCCAAACACCTGGTGAGTGTGTATGCAAAAGAATGACGTCCCTGGGTAAAATATTTAGAAAAATAAAAGCAGGGTTAAAGTTTAAGATTTTTGGTTAAAGTATTTGGTTTAAGGTTTTGGTTAAAGATTTTCTATGTCCATAAAAGGTCAAGATTGAGGTCAAAATGTCGATGAGCTTGGTCTCTTTTGAAAGCCTGTCACCCAGTGAGTGTGTGTATGAAGGAACAATGTACTAGGTAAGGCATTCAGAAAATAAAAGCAAGGTTAAAGTTTTTTGGTTAATTTTTTGGTTAAAGTTTTTTTACGTCCATGATAGGTCAAGGTTGAGGTCAAAATGTCAAGGAGCTTGGTCGCTGGTGAAAGCCTATCACCTAGTGAGTGTGTGTATGAAGGAACGATGTACAATGTACTAGGTAAAGCATTCAGAAAATATAAGCAAGGTTAAAGATTTTTGGTTAAAGTATTTGGTTAAAGTTTTTTAAGTCCATAAAAGCTCAAGGTCGAGGTCAAAATATCAAGGAGCTTGGTCTCTGGTGAAAACCTATCACCTAGTGAGTGTGTGTATGAAGGAACAATGTACTAGGTAAAGTATTCAGAAAATATAAGCAAGGTTAAAGTATTTTGGTTAAGTTTTTTGTTAAAGTTTTTTAAGTCCATAAAAGGTCAAGATTGAGGTCAAAATGTCAAGGAGCTGGGTCTCCGGTGAAAGCCTGTCACCTAGTGAGTGTGTGTATGAAGGAACAATGTACTAGGTAAGGATTTCAGAAAATATACTCTCCCAAAAAAGTTCTTTAACACTGATTAAACATTCGATTTTTCTGAGTTCATGTAAAAACTTCGATAAATTTTGATTTATTTGTGAGCAGAAATGAGGATGCAAGAATATCACATGTAATTGCGATAGATAACTTTACAATGTGTCTAGATAGAGACGTCAACGTCAAATAACTTAAAATCTGAATTCTCATTCAGCATGTGTAGTTCCAGATTAACTGAACAGTCCTGATAGCTCTCCATTATGTTGTTGATGAAATGCCATTGCTTGATTGCTTTTGAAATTGAACGTCTAGGCACACTTCTGTACTGAAAACATGTCAATTTGTTTTTGAATGAGTTTAACGCCGCTTTCAACAATCTTGCAGTTATATCGCGGCGGCCGGAGCACCTAACAATGGATTCCTGGTATTTCTTTTACCTGTACTACCATTACACCCTTTCCTAGCCTCCGACTGCTATCTCACATAGGTTTACGATTATCTACCCATTGGTGGAAAACATGTCAAGCGAACGGAGAAATGACGTCATAAAGTTTTTGGTCGCAACAAAGCAGGCTTTATAAGACAAACCATTGCAAAAGACTGTTGTTTCCGGACAGACTATCTTGTACCTCTGGCACCGCTATAACATACCTCATAGGGTTATGTATAGAGCCAGATCAGTCTGACGCTGGATCACAACATTTGTCCAGGACATAGAATGATGCAATGATATTTGGTATCTTTCAATCTAACTACTATGTCAACGAATACTTAGGTCTCCAGTCTAAGTAGGACCTCTGGTGAGAAAGTGTGGAACCAGATAAGAGAGGTCAAGTTTTCCACTATAGGACACGTGCAACGTAACGTCCTTAATCAACGTCTCTGTTACAAATCTTTGATCAAAAACGTAATTTTGTTTTTAATACAGTGTGAAGATGCATTGACTTCACCTTCATTGATTGACGTTGCTCATGCATATATATATTTAAGTCTAAATTAAAATCTGCATATAGAAAAAATGTCAAAGAACTTTTTTTGAAGAGTATATAAGCAAGGTTAAAGTTTTTTGTATAAGTTTTAAGTTAAAGTTTTTTCAAGTCCATGATTGGTGAAGGTCAATGTCAAAATGGCAAGGAGCTTGGTCTCTGGTGAAAGCCTATCACCTAGTGCGTGTATGTATGAAGGAATGATGTACTAGGTAAAGCATTCAGAAAATATAAGAAAGGTTAAAGTTTATCGGTTAAGTTTTTTGTTAAAGTTTTTTAAGTCCATAAAAGGTCAAGGTTGGTCAAAATGTCAAGGAGCTTGATCTCTATAAACACTTATGTGCTATACCATCGAAACCATTTTAAGTCAATAGTCAAGTCAATAAAACCTAATAAATATTACCTTGGCCTCATTGATTATAAAAAGATGAAGAGAGAAATTATTCTAATTATGCAGATTCATATAATATAGTTGTGACAATGAGAAAGTTTGCTTTAGAGACTAATTTGTGTGCAAGCTTACAGAATTTTGGTGAACTCAAAATTATTTTCATTGAAGAATGAAAAAAAATATTTCAGCCAATCAATTGCACAAATTGGAATACAAACAGATCCTAGATTAGCTAATCATATGAAAACAAGATGGTAAATTGTCACAAGATACACCAGTTACACTGCTGGATGTCCAAATATGAAAAAAAAAGAAAGAACTAGAAAAATAAGCTAGCTGGATTTATGGTTCTTGAGTACCGACTGCGCTTCCTAATCGTGATAGGTACATAACTGCCAAGTTTCAAGTCTAAAGAGTTAAGAGATGTACTCAAGACAAAGAAGTGGATGTCGCCTGTCTGCCAACAGATGCTTTAGATGATCCCATAATGTGACTTGTCATAGAATACCCTATTTCCCCTAATTAGAGCTCTATCCTATTTCTGCAAATAAGAGCTCTACCCTTTTTTCTCCAAATAAGAGCTTCTTGTGATTTTGGCTTCCCCCTTTAATATCCTCTCAAAACTTCTGTTGACCTGATGCAAAGAATGTGATTCATTGATGCAAGCCCAAATCTATGGGTGTGGGATGTTCAAGCTGTAATTAAGTTTTGTCATATAGATGGAACCAGTGATTAGTAACCTAGATAAACAATTTTCCTCAAAATGTTTCCTTTGAGTCAATGCAACAACACCTTTTAATTTATAATGGTGTATGTGTGTGTAATTCGTTTGTTTGAATTGGGCTTCTCTGTCGTTTTCAACAATCATATGCGACGGCTGGAGCACCTAACAATGGATTCTTGGTATTTCTCACACCAGTACCACCATCACATCTTACCTAGCCTCCAGCTGCTGTCCAAAATAGGTCCCACATAGGTCTTTGATTATTTACTTATTGGTGAGAGACTAATAGTCGGAATGGATGAGTGCTAATGTTGGGAATCAAACCTGGGACATCTAGATTGACAGTCCCAAGTGCTACCAACTGCAATATCTATGTGTGTGTGTGTAAAACAGTCTGATTATCACAATAAAGATGTCATTCAAAGAGGGGTTGGACAACTGTCCCATTATCACAATTTACAGTTATTTAGTCATTCATAAAACATAGGCCGTGTGCATTTGAACAATGACAGTCAAATTATTACAAAATCCAAGTTTTTCAAAAAAGGGTGGGGGATGGCAAGTAGATTTTAGGATAAGTCAATTTATTACATTCATAAAAGGTATTCATAAAAGACAGGTAAAGTAACAATAGTCAAACTATTACTAAATTTATCTCTTTCATAAATTTAAGGGAGTGGGAGAAGTTGGTACGAACAGTCAAATTATTACAAGATCAATTTCATTCATAAGAGGGAGGGAAGGGTGGAGGGGTGGGTAATTACAGTCAAATTATTACAAGATCAGTTTCATTCATAAGAGGGAGGGAAGGGTGGAGGGGTTGGTAAAAACAGTCAAATTATTACTTTTGCATCTTTGATGAGGAAAGGGGGAATTAAGACTTGTTGGCAATAAATGGGTTCCCAATGGGTTTTTTAACAGCCAAAAAATTACAACAACTACATCAACTCATAAGTACCTCCATCTAGATCAGAAAATATAAACAAAGAGTGCCTAGAACAGTCATAGTTCAAGACACCAAGAATAAATCTAAGGAAACCTATTAATCAATAGGAATCCTTGAATCTTACCCTAAGATATACATTAACCTTATTTATTTTGATATTTATTTATTACTAAGTTAAATGACTCTTTTTATTGTATATTGAGTAATATTAAATGAATTTAAAATTTCCAATTTTAATTTTAATTTTTCCTTTGTAGTTTAAGTTATCTTATTATTTTTTTTTATTTAGAATTTAGCTATTTCAATTACTATGATTATTTTTTTATTTAGAATTTAGCTATTTAAATAACTATAATTATTTAAGTCTTAATATTGTTGATTGAGTTTTTATATATCTATATCTTAGTAAAGACATTATAAACCTTGCCATGGTCCAAGGTTATCATCTTGGGGCTACAAGAAAACTTGCACAAGCTGAATTTACAAGAATTTTGTAGCCCACCACAAAAAATATTTTCCAAAATAGATTTTAGTACTTATGGACTGATGCAGTTGTTAAAAAAGTTGTACAAAAATTCTAAAAATGGTAAGATAAAATATGGATTATTTTGTATGAACATTCGGATGAAGTGAGTCGGATAAGGAGGGCAATTCATCCGAACAGTAAAGGTAACTCATCCTGACAGTAAGGGAAATTCATCATAGAAGTAGGGGCAACTTGTCACAACAGTAGGGGCAATTCATCCTGACAGTAGGGGCAATTTGTCCTGACAGTAGGGGAAATTCATCATAGAAGTAGGGGCAACTTGTCATTACAGTAGGGGCAATTCATCCTGACAGTAGGGGCAACTTGTCCTAACAGATGGGGCAACTTGTCATTACAGTAGGGGCAATTCATCCTGACAGTAGGGGCAACTTGTCCTGACAGTATGGTCAACTTGTCCTGACAGTAGGGGCAACTTGTCATTACAGTAGGGGCAACTTGTCATTTCAGTAGGGGCAACTTGTCATTACAGTAGGGGCAACTTGTCATTACAGTAGGGGCAACTTATCATTACAGTAGGGGCAACTTGTCATTACAGTAGGGGCAACTTGTCCTGATAGTAGGGGCAACTTGTCCTGATAGTAGGGGCAACTTGTCATTACAGTAGGGGCAACTTGTCATTACAGTAGGGGCAACTTGTCATTATAGTAGGGGCAGCTTGTCATTAAAGTAGGGGCAACTCGTCCTAACAGTAGGGGCAGCTTGTCATTACAGTAGGGGCAGCTTGTCATTACAGTAGGGGCAACTCGTCCTAACAGTAGGGGCAGCTTGTCATTACAGTAGGGGCAGCTTGTCATAACAGTAGGGGCAACTTGTCATGAAAGTAGGGGCAATTGGTTATTACAGAAGGGGCACATCTTCATAGCCATAAGGACAACTCGTCATTACAGTAGGGCAAACTTGTCATAAGAGAAGGGTTAGCTTGTCATGAAAGTTGGGTCAACACATGGAAAAGCTCGTTGATGTCACCACAAACCAGAATAAATATATTTATTATCATATATATATACACTTCTATAATAGTCTGTAATAATCTTATTAAGTATGATAAAGAATACATGGTCAGATGATAGAATTACTTGTTTAATTAGCTGTCTTGACTGAAATTGGATGTCTGAGCTTTCCAAGATGGTTGTTACTATGTGTTTCCCCAAAAGAATATAAACCAAATGCATTCAATAAGACTGTCTTGATATGGATATTTAGGGGAAACTTAAAATTAAAAGGATACCAGCAAAAAACACACACACACACACACACACACATTCAGACAACAGAATTATACAGATGAAATTGTAGAAAAAAAAAAAATCCTGGGAGCAGGGAAAAGAGTCGGTAAACAATGACAAACACATAACTAATTGAAATTCCACTACTGAACAATTAACACTTTCCTGTTTTAAAATTTTTTGGACCTGTCCAAATTCAAAGGTTTTTGAGACAAAAATTGAAAGTGGATTTAATTTGAAAAATAACCATTCAGTAGTGTAGAAAATAGTGTGGAAAAAGAAGAAATTGCTTGTTAGAAGCAATTTCTTCTTTTTCTCGATATTTTCTCAATCATAAAATCACAGGCATTAAAAAGCAGGGATTAAACAGCAAAGGGTAAAGCCAATAACTCCAAGAAAACGTATATGTCTGTTGAATACTTGTTGAGTGTTTTTTACAAATTTGAAAAGCTTTTTCTTGAATAATTGTCTAATAAATTCACTTGGTAACAAGAATACAAGTAACGACATTTGGTAGGAAAAGGGATACTTTGTCTAGCAAAGCATCTGTTACAGTTTGTAATATTCTATGACCTGAATAATGTTATTTGGTAGGTACTGCAATACATTGTCCAGCAAAGCCTTTTTTACAGCTTTTTTAAAGCTTATCTGGAACAATTGAGAGATAAACTTTCTTGAATACCTAAAGAATGACATTAGAAGCAACAGCCGTACATTGTGTTACGAAGCAATTTTTCTAGCTTACCTGAGCACCAAGTACTCCAGGGAGCTATTGTGATCTATAAATGTCCGGTGTCTGTCTGTCCGTCTAGGCGTCAACAATTTCTTTAAACATCTCCTCCTAAACTTCTGAGTCATAATTACCAAACTTGGCAGAAATATTCCTTGGGCGGTCCCTTGTAAAAATTGCTAAAATGGAAAGGATCTGTGCCATAGCACGGGAAAAGGGGCCTTAAGGACAATTTTCTTGTTTACACTCTAGAAGCCACAAATATGATCCAATCGTCTTGAAACTTTGTCAGAATGTTTCTTAGGTCATGAAAATGAACTCTTTCGAAAATGGGAAGGATCCATGCCATATCACAGGAAAAGGGGCCTTAAGGACAATTTTCTTTTAAGAGCTCCAGATGCTACAAATATGGTCCAATCGTCATGAAACTTGCTCAAAATGTTTGCCATGTCACAAGAATGAACTCTGCTGAAAATGGGAAGGATTCATGCCATATCACAGTAAAAGGAGTCTTAATGATATTTTACTTGAAATAACTCTTATGGCCACAAATATAGCCCAAACTTTGTGAAACTTGGTTTTATGTAGAAATTATCTTCTTTATGACATCTGCCTTTATAATTGATGTGATTTCCCAGTGATCAAAGAGACTCAGGTGAGCGATCAAGGATCATCATTGTCCTCCTGTTTTTTATTTGGTAGGACTTATAAAATTTGTACAATTTGACTTATAAAATTTTCACAATTTCCTGAAAAGTGACATTGGTGGGAACTTTGATACATTTGTCAGAAAGAGCACCTTTAACAGATTGGAAATTCTTATCTTAAAACTGACTTATAAATTTTCTAGATAACCTGAATAATGACATTTGGTAGCAACTGCAATACATTGTCTAGCAAAGAATCTTTTTACAGTTTGAAAAATATCATTGACTTTTAAGTCAATGCAACAAGATACACCCTCTTAACATAGCCCGAACAGATTCCAAAAGTTTGATCTTGAATAATTGACTTAAAAAATTCCTTCATAACCTGAAGATTGACATTTGGTAGAAACTGCAATACATTATCCAGCAGGGCGTATTTTTAACAGATTCCAAAAGCATAATATTGAATGATAAATTCATCCGATTACATGAATAATGACATTTGGTAGGATTCGATCTTGAATAAATGACATACATTTTCCAAAATAAAAAAAAGTGAATACTGATAAGTGGTAGGAACTGTGATTACCTGAAAAATGACATTGGGAAAAAAATGTGATACATTGTCTAGCAAAGCTTTTTTTGAAGAATCAAAAAGCTTAATCTTGAATGTTTGACTAATAGTTTCCCATAATAGAAAAAAATGAATAATGATATTTGGTAGGATCTGGGGTGAATTGTCCAGTGAATTGTATTTTACAGATTGGAACATTTTATTTTGAATAATTGCATGACTAATTAATTTCCTTGATAACCTGAAGAATAACATTGGAAGGAACTGCCATACATTAATTGTCCAGAGAAACAATTTTCTACAGATTGGGAACGCTCATCTTTATTAATCGACTAATAAATTTCATAGATTACCTAAGAATGATATATGTATAGATAACAAGAGCTGTCACTGTAAGATGACAATGCCCCCGACACCGCTTTGATTTTAAATTATGGCCAATCTATGTTGAAGGTCAAGGTCATCCAGGGGTCAAGGTCACCAAAGTATGTGCCTACAGAAAGGTAATGTACCAAGGAATGTTGTGGTAAAGTATGATGCGAATATGTTAAGTAATAAGGAAGTTATGGCCAATGTTAAAGTTTTTGGACGGAATGACGGACGGACGGACGGACAGACGGACGGACGGACAAGTCAAATTTATGATGCCTCCCTATCGGGGGCATAAAAAACTGTTACATTATCCAGCAAAGTGTCTTATACAAATTTCAAAAGCTTAATCTTGAATAATTGACTGATAAATTTCCTGGATTACCAGAATAATAACATTCACACTTGGTATGAACTGCGATACATTGTCAAGCAAAGCTTTTTTTTACAAATTTAAAAAGCTTAATCTTGTATTGTTGACTAAAAAAATCCTGTTTTGCCAGAATAATGACATGTGGTATAAACTGGGATAGGAACTTTGATATATTGTCATGTAAAGCATATTTTAGCAGATTTTTTTGGATTCTCAATACATTGTCTATATCGTCGGCTCCGTTCTATAAGGACGTATATGCAAAATTCCATTTTTTCTTTTATTGCGTTTTCGCACACATATGATATTCCCGCGTCTTTTGCGAAAATGCTGGACCTGATAGCTAATCATATCCCCCCAAAAAAGCTTCTTGAACTTGTAAGATACGTCATTTTCGCACCGGAAGTGGTCGAAAAGTGAAGTTCGAAAATGACGTATTGTCAAATTTGATAATTGTTCATGTTTCCTTATGATAAAAGTTTATTTTTAAAGATCAGTTTGAAAAAGAACAAAACCTTTACTCAGGCCAGATAATTCGTGTGTCTCAGTTACATACATAAAAATTGTTATATGCGTTTTTCACCTTTTTTGAGAAACGTCTCACTCAACGGCCTTCGGGGTCTCGTATGCACCCGAAAAGAATTTTTTTACAGGCGATTTGTCCTATATCTTATATAACATCAAATTTAATTAGTTTTTTTCATGCGTTTGTCTTTTATGCCTTTTTTTGTCTATACGGCATTTTGTTCCGTAAAAATTGAGTGAAAAAATGACGTACATGACGATTTTTTTGTTGTTTTTCTTAAATAACTCATTATAGAGACAAAATTTAATATTTATGACCGGTCTTAATATTCACCCCGGGACGCACCGGGACACCCCGGGACTCAATGACACACCCCGGGACGCATCAAATATGATTTATATGCATTAAATAGATAAATATTATTTAAATTCAGTCCCAACGTGTTAGTGAAATCATTTTATGAATTCGTATAAACATAGAAAATTAGCCCCGGGCTTCTTTTCTGATCCTGTGAGAAATCGTTTTGTGAGATCGTATGTGCATTTGTCATGATTAAGTCCCGTTTTTTCTTATTTCACGAGAAGTCGTTACCTAGGAAAAATCGTTTTGGATGTTTTCTGTTCAATTGAATTTAGTCCCCTGACGTTTCTTCTCCTATGCGAAATAATTTTGTGAGTTTGAATATGCATATGAAATTAGTCCCGGGGTGTTTTTTCTTCAAAGACAAATCGTTTTGTATGTTTTCTGTTCAAATGAATTTAGTCCCCAGGTGTTGTTTATCATATGCAAAATCGCTTTGTGAGTTTGAATATGCATATAAAACTAGCCTCGCGTTGTATCTTCTTCCGAGAGAAATCGTTTGAATGTTTTCTGTTCCATTGAATTGAATCCCTTGGGGTTTTTTTATCCTATGCAAAATCGCTTTGTGGGTTTGAATATGCATATAAAACTAGTCCCGGGGTGTTTCTTCTTCCAAGAGAAAAACATTTTCTTGAGCTCGTTTTTCTATATAAAATTAGTCCTGGTATGTTTCTTATTTAATGAGAATCAGGTACAATGTAAGTTCTATCTGCACTTGCATTAAGTCCAGGGGTGTTATTTCTTATTCAACATAGTCTATAAACATTGGCTTTTTAATCTTCATAATTTTACTATGAAACTTTGTATCATTTTTCATTTTTATGTAAATAACTTTTCCCCGAAACATCGATCTAGTTCTCATTCAACTGATACACGTGTCCCGTGGTTTATTAACATGCACTTTAAAAAAGGTAACTTACTTTAAGTGAGTCCCGGGATGGTGTCATATCCGTAATTTTTAATGCTCTTTGAAAAAAGTCCTAACATTCGCTATTCCTATTTAATGGCAAATTATCTATTGTTGAATTTGTGAAAGATTTTTTTTAATAAAATTGCCTGCTTTTCCACGATCAGTTATGGTAAGGTGTCCCAGGGTGTCTGTCTTAATACAATGATATCATCAAAATTAGCGTAATACTAATTCAACAAGTTAAAATTCTTATTGATATTTAATCAAATGTACATTTATATAATCAATTTCTAATGATTTTATAGCCTATTTATATATATATGAACCGTCCCGGGGTGTCCCGGTGTGTCCCGGTGCGTCCCGGGGTGATTATCAAGACCCATTTATGACGGCAGATAATATATATAGTGATTCGATTTGAAATATTTTCGACCAAAATGATTGTACCAGCGTTTATAGGTAAAAAGATATTAAGTTTTTTCCTTCCCCTGAAAAGTAGGCTTTTCCCAGGTTCGTCCTTATAGAACGGAGCCGACGATATGATGCATTAATTGGTAGGTTGGAAGGACTTATCAAGAAAATTTGACATTGTCAATGTAATTCTGTAACCATGTAACTTCAGCTTGATTAAAGCTGTAGTCATGTAGCTTTAGAATTACATAAATGTTTCTACACAGAAAACCTCAAACATTAAACCCAAAAGATTCTCTACACAAACCAGAAAAAAGCCTGCAGACAGACTTCTAGCTAAAGACTAACATACAAAAATCAATATTTTGACATTGATCTTGCTACTAATCCTTATTCCTTAATTTGCCCATTTTTCAACAATCTTATATCAAATAACAATTTGTAGAAATACATTGGTACCTATACATTTCCAAAATTGTTTTGTCTCGTTAATTTGTCAAAAGTATAAGCTGAGCCAAGTTAAGTTTCTTACACCTGTAGCTTTTTTATTCAAAATTCTAAATGTAAAGAGATTAATTTTGAAAAATATTCAGTGGATAAATTGTTATCTAAATGATCCCCCCTGACATATACACTTATATTAGAGTGTGACTGGTAAATTGTAATAAATATTACTTATCATATATAATCTGTCGATGCAGGAACTCCACCATATCTTCAGCCATCCACCATATCTTCAGCCATCCACCATATCTTCTGCCATCCACCATATCTTCTGCCATCCACCACGCCAGAGACAACCACAATCTGAAACTAAAAAATGCAAGGATATAACCAAGGGTGTAACTACCATGACCCACATCAAACAAGTGTGCAATAGAAATAAATCCTATTTTGAAAAATATCGTTGATCATAAAATCGAAACTACAGCACTCAAGCTGTAGTTATAGGATGTTCTGATTATTCATCTATGCTGAAACCTTAATAAAGGGAGAGGGGGCAGACAGAGGGCATTCATCTTTTCTTACATTCCACATAATACTGATGATAATAGCCTTTATCCGGGGTTTTTGCTAGTCGCCTTCTGAGTGTGTATTAATTTCAAAATCCAAGTTACTCCTTTGGTAAACAAGCCCATTTATCAGACCCGACATACATTATTTAACAGTTTGAAAGCCTAGTAAGTATTTGGACTAGCCTTTGGTAGTAAATTAGCTATATGCATATGCGTACTGACATTATCATTTTAATTAACATTTTTGAAAGATTCATCTGTACACGGTTACTGTTGTAGTTACGATGTTTTGGTCATTCAAGAAAGCATTATTTTTCCTCACACAATGGCTTTTCCTTGAGTATTTCTCGGTCTCAAGCTCCTTAGAAATGAGCCAAACGTCTGGGGGAAAAAACAAAAGCAGTGTAAGGGAGAAAAATAAACTTTGAAATCGTCCCAAAATCATAATTCCCGCTCAAAATATTACCATAGCGTTTCAGACAAACACAGATCTAATCCGGCTTTGGCAAATCTGCAGAATTACAGAAATGTCCAAATGGTGTTCAAAATCATGGTAAGACCACATATTGGCTATTTCTGATAATTTGGGTAATTCGGGAATAGCCGAGCGTAGTCCAATGGTTTCCAAATGTGCGTATTTGCAGATTAGAAAGCTTTGTAAAATCCTTTTTGTCTAAACAACAACATCAACTGAAAAATGGCCAAAAAAAAATCGAGAATCTTTACTACTTACTGCAAACCAACCATCATGTCGTATCGGAATTGTGGTCGTTAAAGGAGTGATATTTTAGGCAATGTAAGTCAAAAGCAGACCCTCACCAAGCCTACATTTATGAACTTTTGTTATTTGTCTGAAAATGAATTATTTTCCTTGTAAAAATTCACAAGTTAGTCTGCACGTTATAAGTTACAAATAAAATCTCTACACCCTCTTATTTTTGGTTCGCCTCCGGTCTCACCTTTTTTTAGACATAGTCACTGTTTTGTCAGATTGCTTTGCCTCTGAAACCGTTAGAAATTGTAGTCATACTAAAATATATATAATAAAAATATCCGCGGGTAAACTCCCTGTGGCTGACACGGTTGCGAAAATTTTGAATAATTTTTTAACTCTAGCCAAATGGCGGGCAAGTAAATTTTGCTTTCATACTATTATATATTAAATGAATATCGTAAGAAAATTACTTATTGTTTGGTTAAATGAACATGGTCCGCAAGAATATCGCGTGTTTCTCGAGTCTTTTCCCGCCCTTTGTCACACTTCAGTAGATAAGACGGAAGTGGTTCTAAAAGTCACAACGAAGCAAAATAATTGCATCCATTGATTTCAGCGCTTTGATTTTAGGTGTAATTTTGCAAAGGTTTTATTCAGAAAGAAAAGGGTTAACCGAAACTGCGTTCAGGATGACAAAACAGTTAAAACGTGCATAAACTGGGAAAATCTTCCCCCAGTCGAAGGGGGCCAGAATGAGGAAGAAGAAATTATAACCCACTTTGTAACACAGGGAAATGTCCTGCTGATTTTTTTAAACCATATATGATAATATCACATATGTGAAAAAAAGCGGGACATTTCCATGTGCTTTGTAATTGTACCTGCGTGCAAAGCGGGATGTAATTTGAAAACAGTTGGACCGTTTTGTCATCCTGAACGCAGGACATGTATAACATGTTGACCAAATCCCAAGTGCTGGATTCGTACAGCTGCAATAATGTACCCCCACTCTAATGTGCTGACGGCCCAACATCACATTATCAAAAGGAGGGATACGTTATCGCATCTAGTTTCGTACGACGTATTTAACCATAACAATTAATTCCGTTCAATCACCTTTAGGGTAGAAATTCAAAAAGTTTCGATGATAAATAACTTAAATTATAATTTAAGATTACTTACTAGATATAAACGTATCAGTCCGCGTCCAGTTGAGAGTGGTCATCCCAAACCCGTGAACTGGATTTAAATAGGCCTACTGAGTAGTCAGCTCATGGTCAACTGGTGAATTCACGTGCTACGCCTGAAGGGGTGTTTATTGGACATAATCCTTTGTTCTGCCCTGCGTTCAGGATTACGAAACGGTGCAAACAGTTTTCCAATTATACCCCGCTTTGCACGTTCGCTTGCATGCAAAGCGGGGTGTAATTTGAAAACTGTTTGCACCGTTTTGTGATACTGAACGCAGAGCAGGTCTCCCTTAATGGGCCTCAAAATCATCAACATTGATATGTATACTTAGGCAAAAAAGTTTAGCACCACTTGATATTTTTCGCTAAATATTTTTCTGTAGCAGAAATATTGTACTCTAAGCAATATATTCATGCTTTTCTTTTGTTGTAATGGTGACTCTACAGTCACAAAATATAGCCAAAACGGCGGGAGGGGCTGATATAAAAAGTCACAGCCTTTCTTTTTTGTCAAGATTTCGGTTTCGCAATTCAATATCACGCCGTCCGGAGCGACAAGAATATAAGAAAATGTTATCTTTGGTCATTGACTGCCTTTCATACAAAAACGAATCTTCTGTGTGTTAACGTGTGGTTGACGTTACGTGATTAACGCCTCCCTAAATTCTGAAGTTATAGTTGACGTGGCAGATTTCAAATGATCAGGTCAAATTAAAGTGATCATGGGAAGGTTCATGAGCCTATTTTCTCGTCTTTTACACCATTGACGTAATAGAAAATGGACAATACAGAAATGCAGTTATGTGATCATCACCCGTTTATGACCCGGTCAATGTTCAGTTCGATGATTTGAGCGGCTTTCTTTGAATTGATTTAGAACTCATTCAATGTGATGAAAAGCGGAAATTTCTGAGTGACTCAAGCTTGTATTGAACTACCGACGTAAAACGCTTGAAAACTCACGGTACGCCTTAAATGGGGATCTGCAAAGTAAACATTGTTGATTCGGATAGCCAATCGCTAAGCTCATCCTTCAGGCACCAACTCACTAAATTGATATTTACAGAATATGTTACAATTCAACAAAAAGTGTTGCAAAACTTTTTTGACTATTTATATCAGGTTGAACGCCAGTTAAGTTATTATATCACTTATATCGCCACGAGCAATATTTATTAGTTTAGTGTCTAAAAGAATAAAAAAAAGAGCAATCACTCGTCGCAACTATAATATGACCCATCTTAACTTGATGTAAACTGAAGGTGCGTCAATGTTAATTTTCAGGTATGAGCTGATGGGTCGCAAGGGTTGTACTTTAATACGAACGTACAATAAGGTAGAATGACTACTGGACATCACAGTTATCACGTACACAAAATGAAACATTTTCGATCTTTCTTTTCGTGTAAGAGGTATAGGTCATGTGGGGGCGGAGACAAGGGTCCCACACCCCTGTTCTTCTGAAATATCATCAATATATACTAGGACGAAAAAGAAACGCCGGAATAAATGAAATATGCAACATAGACAAATCAGGGCTGCCACAGCTGCGCATGAAGACACACATAATACTGGTATGTCCGGGCGTGTTTCGCAAAACAAGTAGGGTTATCGTTAAAAGGGGATATTTTTTCACATAACCAGATGACATTTCATACAAAAAAGAATATGATAATCCAATGATACATTTTTTCCTTAAAACAATCATTTCAGGTGACCCAGCGTTTCTTTTTCGTCCTAGTATAGTTATCAAAATGAATAACCAGGAATCATTTGTTCAATGCGCGAGCAAAATGTCGTAAATACAGATTTGTGTTAACTGAAGTTACGATATTTCTCGCCCACCTTTTTTATTTTGAACACACTGAAAAATATTGATCTGCGTATGCCGACCCTTTAGAAAATGCTAAAAGTGCTGCATGCATAAAATTTCCACGCAGATGCACGATTCATAATCTTATGGGAGCCGCCGTGTAATTTATGGCACGCGATCTAGAAATCATCCGTAATTCAAAGAGAAATTGAATCCAGCGTAGGTCTATCAGATTTGATCCAGGGGCCTGTTTCATCAAGCTGTTTAGGATGTATTTTTGTCTTTAAAACGTCTTAGGACATTTTTAAGACACAAATCGGGTTTCATCAAACTAGAGAGATTTAGGAAGTTCCTAAATTTTGTCCCAAATGTATGACACCGATTTTGGCGTCCTACGTGATAGGCTACTTTTGTCTTAAATATTGTATCTAAAGAAGATATGGCTGCTGTTCTCACAACTTTAGATGAAGAAAAGGACAAAGATGATTGAGTGAGACTAAAAGGAACTAACATATCTCAGACGGGGATGGGAATCCTAATGGCGTTCTTGATGCGATCCAAAAGTTGCGACATCACAAAACGCAGAGTGACGATGCCATCTTTGAGAGTGTACAAAACAGTACACGTGGAGGGCACTTGTAGCAAGTCCGCAGTAAAAGCATCCCGGGATCGCTTTTGCAACCGATATCAGCTTCTCCAACCGATACAACGAGACCCTCTTGGGCGCGAAACGATAGCTTGGGTCGAGTGTAGTAAGAACGCTTTTTGCAGGCGAGAGCCAAACATTATGTGTACCTTTGTTACGTCGATAAAATTTTTCTATTGCGATGTAGGAAATAAGCATAGCAAATAATTAAGAGCACCACAAACGCTCACCAACTCGGCTTTTAAGTACTAGATAGTGGACATAATGTATAAAAAATACAGTTATGTTTACCCTCTTATTGGAATAAGTTGTCTTTATCATGAGTTACAAGTTTTAGCTGATAACCTTTAGATATACCAAAGAAATTGCAAAGTACCAAAATTTACGCTCGACAATGACGAAGACAACACGGAGGCTGTATCATAATCTCGAGTTTTTTCTCCGAAAAAAAGTCGAGATAGAAATGTAAAAAAGGAATGAAAATTGCCCCTCTTCTTTTTAACTAGAGACCAATGCAAGCATAGGACGCTCTACTGACTCCATATGGCATGCCGAGTCTGTGTTAGTTCAATTCCATGTTAAGTGAAAGTACTTCAAGAAAACCCATTCTGCTAAAGGCAGTCAGAGGAAAAGGGAGGGGAAAATGTCATCATATTTTCATAAGGTCCCTTTTCCTTAGGCCCTTGAAGGACTTTACTCATTTTCAAAAGGAACGATCCATAAGTTAGTAAAATCATATGAGAGCTTGAAGCAAATCGGATGATACTATTAAATATTCCGCGAAAAATATATTTTAGCTTCTATAAGCCCATGATACTTCACGGAGACGAGCCATTTTCGAAAGGAACGGTCATTATGATAGTTTCGTCATTCCGTAAGAAACAAATAAAGCCAATCCGTCATGATTATTCTGATATTTTATCAAATTTCCGTAAGCCCATATTTCCGCTTTACTTGACGGACCTGGCCCATTATTCAAAGGATGCTGATCCCGATGACGATACAATTATTTCGTTAAAGATTGAAGCAAAACGTATGAACATTGTTGACTCTATCGCGATATCATTCTTCAACGTTTTGAGGTGCTTTGCAAATGAATGATAGTCTTTTAATCAGTCCGATGTCATTTGCCTTCGATTGACGCGGCAATATTTCGATTTTGCTGAACATCGTCTTTTT
This sequence comes from Fragum whitleyi, assembly GCA_948146395.1. Taxonomy (NCBI): domain Eukaryota; kingdom Metazoa; phylum Mollusca; class Bivalvia; order Cardiida; family Cardiidae; genus Fragum; species Fragum whitleyi. The sequence continues at coordinate 43,284,437 of OX411544.1, forward strand.
ATAATTGACTGTGTGAAATAACAGCCTATTTGTTTTCTCAGCCAATTGAAAGGCAACAAAATTTTACATCGTTACCAAAACAACGTAGACAATGTGTATATTTTCTTTCTCGTTTGCTTAAAAGAGGTCGACCGTGGATGATTTTGATGGGCAGAACGAAGAACGTGATTTGAAACGTACAACTCATAAATGTAAATTATCAGAAACTACAACAGAAGAAATATAGAATGATTTATATTTCATGAAAGTAAAATCTCATCGGTGAAAATTACAGGCAGTTAAATGTAACATTGTCGAAAAAATTGTAGACAGAAAGAAAGAGCGTTAACGTGATGATTTATGACGAAAGAAATCATGGAATTTGAACTACGTTAGTACCGGAAAGGAGCTTTAGAAGACTTGACGTGTTAAGTGACGTTAGTGTCATGCCGTAAATAGGCTCAAATTGTTACTTCAATTCTAAACGACAAGTCTGCTAAGGAGTTAAAAGCGTGAACATGCTTTGTTTTCCCAAAACCGCATTTACATGAAAAACTTTAGTGTTTATACGAAAGGAATGGAAAAGGATTAAGTGTCGTCATTTCTGGTAAGAAAAAGACGACTTTTGGGTGTCGCCTTTGGATGACACGTGCTTAAACCCAGTATTGATGATTTGATTTGTTGATTCATTCAACTCAACTCTTAAATTCGTTTGGCCGTTTTGTTTCTAACAGTAGGACTATGGAGAAATTTCAACTTTCGTGGGTATGTTTAAATTTCACACCGTATTGGGAATAGAAGAGATGTTTCAAAATGACTTTGATATTGAATGAAAAGTAACTTGATAAGATAACAAATAAGTATATTTTAGTCCGAGTATGTTCACTTAAATTTGCATTTTAGTGGTGTCTTTAAGTATTGCGATTTTGAAGTCGCTCAGTATAAAATGGGAAAAACAAGTAACAAAAGGAATTCTGTAAAATACGACAAAGTCGAGGCACATTTCACCGACCTGAAACCTGATTTCTGGTGAAGACTGTAAATGGACCAAACCTTATTATGAAATACATGGTTGTTTTTTGGCTCCGTTCAACCTCTTTTCTCATGATAAGTCTTGAATCTGATAGAGTTGACTGCAACTTCGCCTCTTTGACGTTTGTGAGACCTATGTGAGATAGCGGCTGGAGGCTAGGAAAGAATGTGATGGTTGTACTGGTGAGAGAAATACCAGGGATCCATTGTTAGGTGCTCCAGCCGCCGCGATATAACTGAAATAATGTTGAAAGCGGCGTTAAACTCCATTCAATCAATCAAGGTAAACATAAAGTATCTTTCCCATTCGATTACCTTTACCAGTTTTCGCCTTACTGATTTTTCATATTTGAAGGAAATTCAATCTACACGGCTATAATTAGCTTGCACATGATTTTGTCACGTTTTTTTTTTGGGGGGGGGGCTTTTTTATCGAACATGGTTAAATTAGGACTAAGTTTGATGAAACGCAAATGTACGCCCTAGGAACTTCTTAGGATATTTTGATGAAACTGACCTACGAACATCCTAGGATGTGTCCTACGACACTTTTAGGACACGTCCCAGAACTATTGATGAAACAGGCCCCAGAATTTTTTTCTCGGTGGGAGGGCCCTTCGGAAGGATGAAGTTTCCTCAGTGGAAGAGCAAAATGCCGTAACCACAGCTTGAAAAAACTGTAGTTACGTCATTTCACTCGCCCAGTTACTCACTTTGACTTTTCCGGTTTGCAACGTTGATGACCATAATCTTTGCGAGGAGGGTGAGTCATTGCATTATATAGCCTTGTCAAACTTATGCGTTCGCTCCGAAATCTTCAAAACCTTTGTAGGCGACCAAACCTCGCAAATGCATCGCCTATTTAATCTACAGTAACGACGGTTTGGTAGCCATACGACGATAGGTTTGTTGTATAAGGAGCGATTCGTTAGTGAGATACCAAAATTTAGCCGGCCAAACAAGGCGGGTCAACATTTAGTTGCATGAATTGATCGGGTCCGACCACATTTCATATTCAATTGTGAAATAAAATGAACGCGTGTGTGAACATTCTATCAATCTCGGGTGTACTTGATCGAAAGGCATTAACAACTCTAAGCAACCACCAAGAGAATAAGAATATATTCTCTTATCTCGAATAGCGACTGTGAGCCGTAGCAACCTATCATAAGAGCGCATAAAACAATTTTGACCCGTTTAAGACACCATACATATAACAGTTGAGCAATTTTCACCTAAACTTGTGAGCATTATAACAAACCGATAATTACAGGCTATATACAGAGTTCCAAATGAAAGTGTTTTTATTTTTATTTTTTGTCTTTTTTTACGAAATTGGGGGAACTCTTGCATGTAAAATCAATTTCATATTTTCGACATCACCCTTTAGAAACGAGACATAAAATCGGATTATGATAAAGTTTCAGTACTGCGGACATACGCTCAGCACAAATGGTGTTGAGAATTACCATCCTAAAATGTCTTTTCTGGTGAGAGATATTTACTAATATGGCATTTCCGAGTTTAACTAAGGACTTCTTACCATTTCCATTTATTGAATGTAGTTTTACGCCGCTTTCAACATTTTGTTTCAGTTATATCGCAGCGGCTTGGGCACCTAACAATGGACTCCTAGTAGAGTCTCTCACCAACCATCACATCCTTTCCTAGCCTCTAGCTGCTATCTCACATAGGTCTACGATAATAAACCCATTGGTGAGAGACAAATAGTCAGAAAGAATGAGTACCGCCGTTAGGGATCGAACCATTTCCAAACAGAAGAAGTAATTTACATATCGACGTTACATCTACGTCGACGTTAGAAAGCGATACGTTGATTGGCCAGTAATGTCAGATACAGAGGCGGATCCAGAATTTCTATAAAGGGGCTCAAACATACATAAAGGGCTTTCGTTTTGCTAGTCCTACACAATTTGAATCGTTTTTATCTTGCTGAATCTAATAAGTTTTTCAACAAATTTCAATAAGACTGATCCATGATTTTTACCACGAAAATTAAGTAGAAGGCAGAAGAACAAACGGGTTTTTTGAAAGGTCGATATATTGGCGAAAACACCAGATTAGTTTACGATATTATGCATCATTGTGAGATTAACAAAATTCATGGTCTTTTAATGTTAATTGATTTTGAAAAGGCTTTTGACTCTTTATCATTTAAATTCATTGAACAAGCATTGCAATTTTTTAACTTCGGGGAACTGTTCATTAAATGGGTGAAATTATTTCTCCATGATACTGAAGTATGCGTGCAACTAAATGGTTTTCTATCTGGCCTTTTTAAAAGTTAAAAGAGGTTGTCGTCAAGGTGATCCTTTGTCATCTTATATATTCATATTATGCGCAGAAATTCTCAATATTATGATTAAAAATGACAAAGATATAAAAAGGTATTAATGTAAATGATAGAGAATATATATAATCTCAGTTTGCAGATGACACAACACTATTTTTAGATGGATCGACTAATTCACTAAATAAAACATTAGATTTACTACAATCTTTTTCCGAAATATCAGGACTTAAAGTAAATTTTGACAAAACTAAGCTTATATGGATTGGACCGCAAAAACACACTACACGTTCTATCAAAACGAAATGGAAATTGTCATGGGGAGAAACCCAATTTAAATTGCTAGGCATAAATTTTCACGTTGACTTGGATAAAATGGTACAATTAAATTTTGAACCAAAAATACAAAGTTTGAAAAACAGCATATCATACTGGAAAAAACGGGCTTTAACACCTATTGGTAAAATAACTGTCATTAAGTCAATTCTAATCCCACTTCTTTCACACCTGTTTATAAGCATCCCATCCCCCTCAAATGAGTTTATGAAAGAAATTAATGAAATATTGTACAAATTTGTATGGGATGGTCCAGATAAAATTAAAAGGACGGTGCTTAAAAAGGCTTATAATGAAGGGGGGTTGAAAATGATCGACATTGAAAATTATAACATAAGCTTAAAGATTAAATGGTTAAAAAGGGTAATAAGTGAAACAAATGACTGCTTTGAATTCACTAAAAATATATTTGATGTAAACAAGATAATAAATTTGGGCAATGTGTATTGTGAAAAGATTTGTAAAAATATTACAAACAAATTCTGGGTTGATGTTTTGAAATCATTTCTAATATATACCTCAAAATACCAGTTTAAAAACTGGACATCAATTATTCATATGCCTTTGTTTTATAATGAAAAACTCCTCATAGGATCTAAATATTTTTATAAGAAACCTTTATATGACTGCGGTTTTAGATACATTAAAGACATATTAAACGAAAATGGTAAATTTCGAAGTTGGGATGAAATTAAAACGATAACAAAAGGTAAAATAACCTTTTTAGAATTTTATGGTATTATAAATTCAGTTAAGAAATTACTTTCAAACCATGACTTTGAGATCAATGAAGAATTTATGCAAGGTTTCCATAATCCCTCGATCAGTTGTTTCTTCTTCCACATTTTTACCAATATGAGTAATAACAATACCGTGTATAAGACTTTGATAGCAAACATTGATACGCCTCCATGTCGTAGAAAGTGGATTATGGAATTTCCTAATATAGATATTGATTGGGGTCAAATACATGGTAATGTTTTTAAATTCACAAAGGATTCATACAGTCAATGGTTTCAAACCAGAATTACCCATAGAATAATTGCAACCAATTCACTCCTTTATAAAATGAACATTAGAAACGACAATAAATGTAGTTTTTGCGGCATACATGAAGAAACAATTTCGCATCTGTTCTACTACTGTGAAATAATTAAACCATTAATAAACCAGATATCTATAGTTTTAAGGAATATAGATGAAAGACTTATAGTCGATTGTCGAAATGTGATATTAGGATCAGATGATTCAAAGCTTAAATTTGACAGATTTTTGTTAGAAATGAAAAAGTATATTTATCAATGCAGGAATAAACAAATAAAACCATCCATAGATGGTTTTAAAAACTACTTAATTTTTCACCTGAAAATATATAAATCAACACACTCTTACGCACGCGAAAGTGTCTACCTTTCAATTGTAGAGAGCGTATCAATTAATCTCCCGTAAGGGCCAAGAATCAAGACGATGCACCACACACACTATACAACTCAATAGATACTCATATTCAACAATAAAGTGTACATGCACCCATATAGTCATTCACACACACATTAATATATACATAAGCACTCACGCACACTCGCACATAAAGCTTTAAACCACTGTAATTGATAACGCATTGATAAATACAAATGGTATACTTTATGTTAGATGTTAGAACAAAATTTTTAACAAAGATAAAAGATCTTTTTTTATGATATAAGATTAACTTAATCCTCAATCTTTGCGACTCAAAAGAAAAAAAAATCGATATAATATGTAAAACCAAATTGTCAAAAACATATTTGTCAATTTTTTATTACAAACATACTATAAACGAACAAAGTTTTTAATCACAATGTCAGTAGGCCACTGAACTATTGTGATTCCCGCTTATTATAGCTGTAATCAGAATACTTTAGTCGTCAGCTCGACAATTAGTATTGCAAACAATAAAATACTACCAAAAATTTAATAAAACAAATGAAATTAGACATGAAACTTTATTTTGATAACTGTCCTTTTCATGTTCATTTATGTTACTAACATCCCCATACTAACATAACAATTGTAAGGTATGTAGAGGGATGCCCACGACCCTCACATACCTATTGACGTGGAAAATAAAGCTTAATAAAAAAAAAGTAGAAGGCAGAAAGTAGTAATACGTACTTAGTGTATTATATGAAAAAAAAATATCTAACGAGGTTGGGAGAATTGAAAATTGTCGAGGCTCTGCCGAGACAATTATCAATTCCCACAACCGAGTTATATATTTTTTCATACAATACACTAAGTACGTATTATATTTATTTTAAAACATCTATTTGTCTTGTTTTTCGTCGATGTTTCTAACTGAAATGCAAGTTTCTAAAAATAACCGCATTATCTTTGTTCTAAAAATAACTATGTGATATAAGAAGAACTTACGCATGCAGTCGACTAATCAACCATCATTTCTTGAAAGAGCCTTCATTATACAAGCACGTCCATTTGTCTGAGGTTTAAGAAAGATATAGGAAAAAGACAACCCGTATCTTCCTCTTTCGACTGTATTTGCTAGTTATGGATGATTTATAAAGTGTATAGGCCTAACTAAATGACGTGGCTTGAAAATGTCGCAGATGATACCCCAAGTGCATACTTTTTAAAACTCCATACTGTTCTATCTATTGTATAAACGTTCTTATTCTCCCTTTAATGAGCAATATGTTTCAAAAACATTTCTCCTTTTCCCATATAATAATAATAATAATAATAATAATAATAAAATCTTTATTTAATATATATTAAATATATATATTAAATTGTGACATAGAATAATATTTATGTCTATGGGTGTAGTGATTCGTTTAATTAACAAAGAAATTTTGAAAGGAGAAAAACGCAGGATAACACTTATATGAATCACTTTCTTTATTCATTATTGTTACAGTTCATACGTTACTTGGAATTTATTCATACATCAGAGAGAATATTAAGGCAAACAATGACATAATGACACATAGCGAAAATTTGAGCATTTGAACGTTCTGGTACATGATCAAAATACCGTAGCTACACCTCAAGTTGAATAATACGCTGTATTGTTATCTGCGTTTAAGACCAACCCACAAACGCATTACTTTAAATAATTTAATGAAAACTAAAACGAAAGACACTTTGTCTAAGTTATATATTGATAGATTACAGTTTTTAAATACTATATGATTTCAATTCGATAATTTTCCACATCTGTATTGTAGGCCAATTTCTTGGTTCTTGGCGATCATTCAAAGGTTCTGAAAAAAAAAAAGAAAACAAAAACAATAAATAAATTCACGAATTCGAAAACCTTAAATCACTCCTTAAATCTCGCTCTCGTTTTACCGCGACATTTGAGCTATGGGGTATTTCTCCCAGATGTCGCTCTTTGTTCTATGTAAATTGTAAAGCCGAAATAGGCCTACGACTGAATATTATTTCTTAAAATATGAAAAAAAATATAGGTACATCGGGATAAAGTAGATGAACGATTTTGACTTCAATTATATACAATGTTTTGCGTATTAAAACGTATTTTACCTCATAACCGCTACAGTGGTGTGGGCGACGGGGGCAGATTCCGAGTCCGTAAATGCAGTTTTCTTGCACATTTTGTTAGATTTAAACTTAATAAAAACGAAGTTAAGATGAATTTATTAACTTTTGTATCATTACAAGACAAATTAAGAATGCGATCTTTTTCTTTATATCCCCAATATCTTCTTCGGGTTCATCCTTGTTCCATGTACTTTTTTTAAAGGAAAAAAATGTGTAACAATAAACATTTTGATTTCTATTCACTTTTCGGGGGTAAACTCGGTCTCCTCATATTATTACTTATTTAAAAACCATTTATTTTTTATCAATAGTATTAAACCAATTATTTTCGGGCCCATGTAGCCTATAGACAGAGCTAGGTAAGAGAGCTATTTACTCAGGTTAGCGACAAAGGGCCAACAGTCCTCTTTTTACAGCAGTAGTAGTATCATCCAGGGTTAGTAACGGTTGCCAGTCAGTTCGTTCCTCGGTCAACTCGTTCCTCAGTCAACTCGTGGCGTTTTTGGTCAACTCGTTCCCCAAAATTGGTCAACTCGTTCCCCAATCGATTTTTCCTCGGTCAACTCGTTCCCCAAAAATTATTCCATATTCACTGGATATGTCAACGGACGTTTTTGCACAAAAAATAATAAGGAATGTTATTCTATTGCAACTTTGACATTATTTTATTGAATATCGATATTCGGCATTTGATTAGCCCTTTACCATACTACCAGAATAATTTTTTCAACGAAGATACATTTAAGTAAATCTCGCATTTGACTGGAGATTTCAACGGAGTTTATTGTACAAAATAAGTTAGGAATGTTTTTTTTTTGATAAACAAATTTGATATATTTTCAAGCAGTTGAAACATTATTAAACTATTTAGAATATAAGATGTGTATCTTTCAGTGATACTTTCGTGTTACATGTTACACGCGTTTTTTCGCTTGAATTACAAATTGAAACTCCTTTTTACGAACTTGAACCAAAATAGTTTGCAATAAAGGTGTGACGTATAAATTCGCCATGGTTTAAGCGTTATTTCGATATAAGATAGATCATATATATTCATCATGACAATATTCAATGTCTTTGTTGCAAAAACAAGCGGCAAAACATTAAAGGTAATTGATACTTTAATCTTTTTCACGCCATTAATGACAAAGTCTAATTGACTTTCAATGACAATAGACAACTTTGAATACATCCCTTACTATGTTAAGAATTGATTTTAATTACTATAAGCAGCATGTCTTTACAAAATTTGTTAAAGTTTTTTCATCTTTTCTTCTTCACTAAACCCGACACTGTCATAATAATGTTTTCTATCTTTGTTTTTCGTCTTCTGTCTTGCCGGACAAACAGAAATTCTGAAAAAAAAAAAAGAAATATAGGATTGATCAAAAATTATTTCATTTTTTCGTTTCGCCATTAATTTTCAAATGTTTTAAACCAGTATTCTTTTATATATATAAAATTTCAGCTAATATTCAATCAGTTTTCCGGGAAATATCGGCGGGTTAACTCGGTCTTAAAATTTTAGGTTAAAGGGTAACTATCATAAATTTTGCATTGTTTTTTAAAAGACTTTATCAAAATAACTTATTTTGAGTACTTTAATAACCCATTCAAAAGAAAAAAATATATAAAAATATTTCAATATATATGAATATTTTCGGGGAACGAGTTGACCGAGGAAAAATCGATTAGGGAACGAGTTGACCAATTTTGGGGAACGAGTTGACCAAAAACGCCACGAGTTGACTGAGGAACGAGTTAACTGAGGAACGGGTTGAGGGTTCACAGTCAACTCGGCCTGTGAATAACTCGGCCCGTTAACTCGACCCGTCAACTCGGCCTGCTTATATATTATATCTATATAGGTACATGTATGACGACACAATTTAAATATTTTGGGGACCTACGTGTTTTTTTTATGATTAATAATCACTCGTTAAGAAGGCTTTTCATACTATTACTTTTATTTTACTATCACATGGCATTTGTGAAAACGTGAGATGAAATAAACATAATTAACCCTTTGCTGTTTAATCCCTGATTTTTACGTGCCTGTGATTTTATGATTGAGAAAACATTGTGAAAAAAAAAGAAGAAATTGCTTCTGACAAGCAATTTCATCTTTTTCCACACTATTTTCTACCCTATTGAATGGTAATTTTTCAAGTTAAATCCACTTTAAATTTTCGTCTGCAAAACCTTTGAATTTGGACAGGTCCAAAAATTTGTAAAACAGGAAAGGGTTAAATACTTAATTCACCTTTTAATCAAATTTATTTTTCATATTATTTTTTTAGTCATCAATTGCAAATTTGCACCTCCTTTAAGTACATTGCACACATTGATTAACTATCTTATTAGTGTGCATATATATCCGTTTACTAGGCTAAACACTATATAAGTTATATACAGGCCGAGTTGACGGGCCGAGTTTTACACAGGCCGAGTTTTACGCGGGCCGAGTTTTATACAGGCCGAGTTGACAGGACACCGACTGTAAGCCGTTAGTAACCGGTCTACAGAACTGCTTGGAAATTAGAAGATGTGAACCAGAGTTTGCATTTTGAATTCGAAAAAAAAAATGTCTGTTCAAATTATACAAACAATTCTTTTTTGGGGTTAAATTTCTTTACAAAATTTATATTTGTTTTGTTGCCAAAGAAAGTAGGCTACGAATTACGTATTGAACGAATTGCGGACTAGTTGTTTCCCGACTTTGAAAGCGCTCGGAATGTCGTAAGTCGAGCACCAGCCAAAATCAGGCGATCGGTCAGTCAGATCATTTTGTAATTTTGGCAAACAAATTGCGGAAGCTGAGTCAGACAGATACAGAAACAATGAAGATTGAGATAATATTCGTTTTGGCTCTTTGTTTTATTTCATATGTTTCTGCCTTTTCAGAATGTAAGTATGTACTCGCTGTCATGTTGTATTGAAGTTAATAAATGCAATGTCCTAGACATTCATCCAGGTGAATATAAGATTGACGGTTACAACACATTTCTTGGAAATTTAAGTACTAACAGCCGAGGAATTATTATCTATGTTCGTGACAATATCCCTGCTGAAAAATGTGATACATTAAATAATGTCAACTTCAAGGAATCGTCTTGGTGTGAACTTCGAATAGACAAACGTAATAAGCTATTAATCGGAGGAATATACAAAAGTCCTTCAAGCTCAAATGTTAACGAGGAATCTTTACTAGACATTTTTAGAAATGACTATGTCAAATCGCATAAAAACTTAGTTATAGTTGGTGATTTTAATTTTCCTGGAATAGACTGGAATAATTGGTCAACAGTACACAGTGAAAATCATGTGACATTCAAATTTTTGGAATTATTGAGAGACAATTTTATGACCCAGCATATTACTGATAATAGGAGATATAGACAAGGGCAGCAATCCAGCCTCCTAGATTTGATAATTACAAATAATGAAAGCATTATTGATGACATTAAAATGGGTGCCAGTCTAGGTGCAAGTGACCATATTAGTTTCACATTTAAAATCAACTGTAATTTTGATTTGGATACAACATTTAAACCAAGAAAGAACTTTTTTAAAGGAGACTATCAGTCATGTAATTCCTATTTAAGCAGTATTGATTGGAATGAAATTGACGATTTAAATGTACACGAGACTTGGAATTTTATTTTACGCCATATAAACCACTGCATTAAGGAATTTATCCCAGAACTAGTTGTTAAAAAACAGAAACCCAAACCCAAATGGATGGACCAGTATTGTCTTCATGCTGTGAAGAAAAAATACCACGCTTGGAAGAGATATACTTTCAGTAAGAGTTATAGAGACTATCAAGCTTACTGTAAGGTCCGTAATAAAGCTTCAAAAGCAGTTTACTATTCGAAGAAAAAGCATGAAAAAGTGGTATCTGAATCGTGTAAACTGAAATCTAAATCTTTTTGGAGCTACATAAGAGAAAACACAAAGTCCAAAAGTGGAATAGGCGATTTGAAAAATTTGGATGGAGAAATATATACAGATGATAGTGACAAAGCAGAATTATTAAACCAGTTTTTCTCGTCTGTATTCACCCAAGAAGACACCTCAAATATTCCCAATTTTGAGAAACGTTGCAACTATGACATTGAAGATGTGCACTTTTCAAGTTCAGATATTTTAAAACAACTACAGACTATCAATATTTCGAAGGCTTGTGGTCCAGATGAATGTCACCCCAAATTACTGAATGAATGTGCTAATGAACTATATCTTCCAATATATAAACTTTTTGTTAAATCAATTACAGAAGGACAGATACCAAGTGATTGGAAAAGGGCTAATGTAACTTGTATTTATAAAAAAGGCTCTAAGTGTGATCCAAGCAATTACAGACCAGTTTCTTTAACCTCAGTAGTTTGTAAGCTACTTGAAAAACATGTTAAAAAGGCAATATTTGAGCATTTGAAAGCACACAATTTATTATCTGATTGTCAATATGGATTTCGTGAACACCGTAGTACTATCTTACAACTTCTGGATGTGTTAGAGGATTGGACCTCAGCTTTAGACAACAATGACCAAATAGACACTATATATTTTGACTTTGCCAAAGCATTTGACACTGTACCTCATCAACGGCTTTTATCCAAACTTCGGTCATACGGTATAGTAGGAAAATTGTTAAACTGGATCGAAAGTTTTCTCTTCAACAGACAACAAAGAGTGGTTATTAACGGATGTAAATCTAGCTGGACCGATGTTAAGTCGGGTGTGCCTCAGGGCTCAATTCTGGGACCGGTCCTCTTCGTTTTATTTATAAATGATTTGCCAGATTGTGTCAGCAGTGCTTGCCGTTTATTTGCTGATGACACAAAGTTATACAGAGTTATCTCATCACAAAAAGACCAAGATATATTACAAAATGATATTTCATCCTTTTGTCAATGGAGTGAAGAATGGCTATTAAAGTTCAATAGTGACAAATGCAAGGCAATACATTATGGTAAACAGAGTTTTGACGCTCAGTATGAAATGACAAGTTCTGATGGAACCACAGCTATTATACAAACGACAGAGTCCGAAAAGGATCTTGGAGTCATTTTTACAGACGCCTTGAAATTTGACGAACATATCAACATCACTGCCAATAAAGCTAACCGTATTACTGGTCTCATTAAACGAAACTTTGTCTACATGGATAAAGAGCTGTTCTTGACCCTCTATAAATCCCTTATAAGACCTATTTTAGACTATGGAAATAGTATATACTACCCCACTACAAAAAAGAACAAACGTATCATCGAAAATGTTCAGAGGCGTGCAACAAAATTAGTTCCCCAACTCAGAGACTTACCATGCAATGCTAGACTTCAGAAGTTAAACTTACCCACCACAGAGTACAGACGTCAGCGAGGCGACATGATTCTTTTGTTTAAAATCATACATAAAATTGATGACTATGACCCTACAAGAATGTTTTCATTTTCAACTAACCCTCATGAGATCAGAGGCAACATGTTCAAATTGGTAAAACCAAGGGCCAGTAAATCTGTTAGATTGAACTCGTTCTCTAATCGTGTAATAAATATGTGGAACGCTCTTCCAGATAGTGTCGTATGTGCAGATTCTGTAAATGCTTTTAAAAATAGATTGGACAAACTATGGTTCATCAAACGCTTCGATACTAGTGACGTATATTGAGACTTGACCAAGCGGAAGACAACGAGATTTGGATGACGAGGGGAAAAACAAGCCATATAGGGCTTAAAGATTTCCCTATATTCCAAGGTATTCCAAGGTATAATAAAGTAATTCACTTTGGATTTGCCAATCTTAACCAGAACTATCAAATGTTTGACTCAAACCATGTAATTTCCAACATTAAAGAAGATGACACTGAAAAGGACCTAGGTATCCAGTTTTCATCAAACCTGACTTTTGACAGTCATATTAGTACTTTGATTAATAAAGTGAATAGTATTATTGGTCTTGTTAGAAGAAATTTTTCTTTCATGGATAAACAACAATTTTTAACACTATACAAAGCTCTAATTAGGCCATATATCGACTATGGAGACATTGCATACTGCCAGGGCTCTCGGAAACGACAGTAGGGTCGTCTGAGACGACAACTTTTCTCAGCGGACGACAAAAAATCCTATTAAAGGATTCCATCGGACGACAAGTTTCGCTAAGGCACGCGTCCCGACTTATAACCTCTCGGCTGTGTATAACATGCATTTGATTGTTTACGTAAGTTAACTGTCGCGTGAAAAATCGATAATAGCTATATCTGAAGTCCGATAGACGGGTGCGGTAGGCGTGGCGTTAATTGACGCCAACAGCCAATCGTAATCGGTTATTAGTAGACCTTGTAGGCGGAGCTTGACTATCAGTGAATGGAATCTAGACTCTACCCGGCGAAGTGTTTTGGCGATTTTGATGAATAAACGAAACATGTGAACCATTAATATATCGATTGAAGCAGTTGATTCACTAATTATATACCGGTAATTGAATTCGAGCAGGGCCCCAATTTGACGAAGGCAATAGTAAGACCCGATTTATTTGTAACAAGTAAATGATAAGTCCGTGTCATTCGAACTGTCCCGAATCTTTTTTACCTTTTGTAAAATCGGTAATTTGAGTAAAAATAATCGTTAAATTAAAGAAATGTTCCGGAAAAATACGAAATGAAATATCACTAGCGGTGAATCTCTGAAACGCCGTGCATGTGCTTAATTCCGTCGGATAACTTTATTTCGAAAATGGAAAGCTCCGGATCAGCCTACTGATCAGACATGTGTTGAAGATAAAAAAAAAATGAACACAAATAAAGAGACAGGTGGTTCGGAAAGTTGAATTATTTCAATTTAAAGAAAAAAAAATAAGAAAAAGAGAAAACCAATGCAGTTCAAACATACACTCTTTTGTAATGAATATCAATTCTGAACTTTTTCTCTCAATTGACAATATCTGCAAAGAGAATCATGGCATAGACTTACCGGTATATGTTGAGATTTTTTAAAGTCTAAATGAATATAATAACTTTTTTTGACTTCTTTTTAACTTCTGGCAAAAAGAAGATATAACTTTTTCAAAGACGTGCTTCTGTACTAGTCAATGGTTTTAAACTGAACTGGTAAAAATTTTGTCATCTACTAATCCCATTTCAAAAAATGAATAAAAAATGTAATAAGCATTGGGATAAAAAAAGAAAATGTTTTTTTTGCAAGCAATTCCTTCTTTTCAGCCAATGTTTTCCTTTAGATAACCATTCTGGTGACTAAAACATTGGATTGTGTAGTAAAGGGTTAATAAATTTTAGTTTCAATATCATAGTTTTGCACGGTACAAAATCCACCCTCATAATGATGGAATCCAACTTTTTTGTGTGGAATCCAACTTTTTCTGAGGTTGGATTCCTAGAATCCTACTTTCAAAACCCTAGTGAGAGCCCTGAATACTACCCATTTTTGAAGAAGCATATTTTATCCATTGAGAACTGTCAGAGAAGAGCCACCAAACTTGTGAAAGAAATCTCTCTTTTGTCTTATGAGCACCGTCTTGAATACCTAAACCTGCCATCTTTAGTGTACAGAAGAAATCGTGGTGATATGATACAGTTGTATAAGCTGGCCCACGGTATGGATGATCTAGAATTTACAACTTTCTTTGAACTATCAACTTCTACAAATAGGGGGCACAACCTTAAGATACACAAACCCAGGGCAAATAAGAATATCCGTCTTCACTCTTTTTCTCATCGTGTTATCAACGATTGGAATGGTCTTCCAGCCGAGGTAGTGAATGCAAAATCCTTGATTTCTTTCAAATCTTCTCTGGATAAATTGTGGCTGCATAAGCGATTTAGTGAGAATTTCAACTAATCACTCAACAAAAGTAGCGAAGATACAATGAGAAATTAGCCAAACCGGTGCGGCGACTATGAGAAACCTGAATTGAGGGGAATAACAGACCTAAGGGGTCTAACAAATTTCCCTACAGAACCAGGTAGAACCAGGTAGGTAGAAGTTGATTTTACTTTCTATTTGAAATCTCCTTTTCTTCTGAAACAGAAGCCCTTTTACGGCTTTAGCCTTGAAATAAGGCATTGATCATCAGCTCATAGACCTTTATTAAAATAACTAAAATAATGATTGTTGGGCTAGCAGGGGCAGAGTACTTGGGGGACATGATCATACATCTATACCTTGATATTAAGAAGGCCTTCGATACTGTGGCCCCACAGGTGTTTTCTTTCTTCCTTACACTCATGTCGGGTAATCCTGCGTGTTGTGGTAATCCTGCGTGTTGTCTTAGGTTGCGCAGCTATATGACGTCATGTAAACTAGGAAAATGGCCGCTAAACATAAAAGCAGAACAACCTATTTTTCATACTCAAAATTCGATTGATTCCATCTTTTTAACCAAAAAATTCATGTGTTTCTTTTAAAGCAAAAAGATTCCCGCTTTTGTCTCTGTGTTTTTCATTTTAATTTTAACAGAGTACGGACATTAATTTTAGGTTCTCTCCTCCACTGCGCAGGCTTAGCCGAGGAAAACTGCGTTGGCAATATGCGATGGTACCTCTGTTCATCACCGGATTGTGTAATTCTAGTGACATTTCGTTCTAGATAAAATGTCTTTTACATAGCCAAAATGGTCAACGAGTACATTTGTGTATTGATTTTTTTTGTACATCCGATATCTTTACACGAATTTTGTACTTGACTTTCTTGAGTGCGCAGGGTTAGCTGACAGCACTGTATATAATGCCATACGCCCTCGCGGACAATCTGACATTCTAGCCACATACATTCTAGCCATGTTGCGCTGTCGAGCTGTCAAAGAGTATTAATAGTAAACAAGACTAAAAGTAATGTAGTAAGGCTAAAAGTATGACAGTGAGAGGAAATCAAAGCACTGAAAGTACTGATGGTGAACGAACCTGGTGACATTCTAGAGTGATATATTGAATTCAATTAGAAAAGAGAAATTACGAATGTAAAAAAAAGTGGGAAGAATTGTCTCGACGAAATTTCCGTTATTCGGAAATTTCACTGCAAATTCAAAGAAAGGGAAACAGAGGAAAAATCCTGTTAGAAAAATATTTGTTAGAATATGAGATGTTACTCTGTGAAAATTTCTTTTACACACTTGAAATAGGTACATTTATTAATTAAACATAAATGGAGAAAACGATTTAATCCTATCTAAAACTGTCTTTAACCTATATCCAATGGTGTTTGTTTTTACAAAAGTAGTTGTTATCATGTTTAAGCTTATTTCAAGTAAATTTGTTGTATTTGTTTTAACTTTTTTAACTATCTTTGTTTCTTCTCAGAGGATGAAAAGGTCTTTGAGTACCAACCAAAGAAAAACCTATGAATATCAGTCAGTCCTGAACTGTACTCATTGTTTAAAGTTATGATTTGTTAACTTATCAATAGTATTTTGAACCATAACCAGAGAGATTATTTTTTATCATATTTGTAGCCATAACCACTTCCGTGATTGACACTTATGTCGTTATTCAATTTTATAACACTGCAGGATCAGAAATATTTAGGTATAGGTTAAAGGAGGTGTAGTGCCCTATTAGTATAATTCATAGATAATTTCTGTTTAAGGTTTAGAAATTACAGTATAACTTTTTATATTAAACAATTGCCCCATAGTAAATTGCACACTAAAAGTCTTTATAAATATTATTTTTGTAACGTAATTTCTACATCAAAAGCGAATAAGAATCTTATTTAAGCAGTTTTTTAAAGGGAGGTAATAATTGCATGACTATGTCTATGACTATGTTTAAGTATAATACAATGTTTTTTTCCTTCCGACTTTCTTTCCAAAAAGAATTGAGAATCCTTACAATTGTCGGTTTATTTTTTGCACGAGAACCTATTGTTTACCTTCAAGAGTTTGGATGCTTGTAAAATCACTCTCTATCGATATCTTATTACAGTATTGCGGCTGATATTAGACTTTCTGCTCGGAGCTAGTTTTTGCTTAAACTGTAGTTAACCAATTCTAAACGTATTTTGGGAAGGATGGGGACAGTTTTTATTCATCGATTAAGATTTTTATGATTTATGTAAAAAACGCAATGACTTTTACAGAATAATTTAACAACTAAACCCGCCTGTCGAATCATAAACAAGTGCATGACGGATCTGGTCCCCCTTGACCACGGCAATATCTACTCGTCAATTGGAGTGGTATCTAGGGTTGAATATTTAGCTATCATTTATTCAATTTTCAAATAGAATTTTGAATTGATATGGTTTTACAGATTGAAAAAAATGCAAAGTAGAATGGCCCCAATGAAATATCTTCCGTGTCTGTCGCATTTGGTATTCGGCAATATTCGCCTCTGAGACAGACGAATACGAAACAATTTCGCTGGGAATAAGTTCACCGAATATTCGAGTGTATCCTTACAAGCCCTATTTCAGCCAACGCAATTTTACAGAAAAATCTTAATAGCGGCGTTTATCCCTACTCAAATTAAAGTACAAGAAAGGTTGTACATATAAAACACCTGTCGAATCATTCATAAAACTCGTCTCGAGACTGACTGTCGCTAGTTGAAAAGTTATGTAAAACCGCGTTACCGTTTCTAATGACACAAGGTGTCTTGATGTGTCATTCGTCTCAACTCGTCCGATTCCTCTAACCTACATTTAAATCGGAGACTTCGGAGATCGCCCGAGTATTGCCGAATGTAAGTTCAAGAGGACATGACCTAAATAAACACGTATTTCCGGCTAATTACTACAAGTTGCACCAGCGAAGGCTTGGATCAAAAACATAGTATCTGTCTCTACGGTGTCTAGACACAAACTTTGTTTTTGCTTTAAACTCTCGATAAGATTACGCCAATCAAAAATTCCCTTGATAAACATTGCAAGATCATTTTGTGTTTTTCAAGGCGAATTTTCATTATTTTCACTTGACAAAGATTACTTGTTCCACGCCATTAAAGAAAAAACAGTGATTTTGCGGAGAAAAATATTGAAATATACTAAATTGAATTTTAAGAGGCGCTACTTTATTTCAAATGTATTAACATCCTACAGGATTTTCCTGACATGGTATATAACACTGGTGAACGACGTTCGTTCACCAAAAAGATGACCTAGGTTAAAATAGGTTAAGAATAGCTTAAAGTTAGGTTAAAAAGAACAGCTATGCATTGGAACTATGGCTTAAGGTGCTGCAGCTCAGACATAGCCGCCTTGAATATGTCAAGGCTGGGTGAGCAAGCAACACCCTCTGGGAGAGCATTCCATTGAAAAATAGCCAGTGGAAGAAAGGAGTACTTATTTAATTCTTAGCTGTGTGTAATTGGCGAAATGCCTGATGATGGGAATGCCTAGATGTACGCATGTTTGGTAAAATGTAGTTAGGTAGGAGCACGGCAATCCAGTTATTTGCAATCTTATAGAATAAGCAGAGGTGTGCATCTGCTTGCCTCTGTTCAAGACTGCGCCAATCAAGAGAATTGGTTATCTTGGTAACACTGGTGAATTGGTCATAGTTGCAGGTTGTCCACCTTGCAGCAGGCCTCCGGGCCTTTTCTATCTGGGCAATTTTGTCTTTATGATGGGGGTCCCAAATCGCTGCAGCATATTCTAGCTGTGGTCTCACTAATGTTGTGTAAGCTGCCTCCCTCACACCTGACACTTTCATTTTTATATCATGCTTGATGAATGCAAGTGTTTTATTGGCATTCCCTGTTATCCTGTCTATGTGTGAGCTCCAAGAAAGGTTACTACAGATATCCACCCGAAGTATCTTGCACGGGCAACTGTCTCCAGGATCACCCCATGTAGCCTGTAGTCAACTGTCATGGGTTTCCTGGATCCAGCAACCTGGACAACCTAACATTTAGAGGGGTTAAAATTCCATGTCCCAAGCAGACTCCCACACAGACAGTCCATCAAGATCCTGCTGTAGTACTGAGCCATCATCTGCACCCCCCATTGTGAGATACAATGCAGTGTTGTCTGCGAAAAAGATGAACTTTAGACTTAACATTTTTTGGGAGGGCGTTGATGTAGATGAGGGAAAGTATAGGTCCCAGGACAGGACCTTGTGGCACACCTGACGTAACTGGGACTGCATCCGATTCCTCACTCCTAACAACAACCTGCTGTGAACGGTTACCAAGGAAGGCAGAAATCCAATTTAGTACATTAGATCTTATTCCATAGTTGTGTAATTTCCAAATTAGTTTTGAATGATTTACCTTGTCAAGTGCTTTAGATAAGTCTAAAAGGATCAAGTCAGTTTGTCTTCCTGTACTAGCACTCTGAGCAAGGTCCTCTACCAACATGGCAAGCTGGGTCTCACCACAGGGCATTTTTAGCGTTTTTATGTCTTACATGTACATGTATATAATAACATATTATCATATATACATGTAAGACATAAAAAACGCTAAAAATGCCCTTTGGGTGTCACATGACTCTTCTCCCTAACGCCATGCTGAAGATCATGCATATGGCCCTGTTCCTGCATGTGTCTGACAAAATTTGATGCAAGATTATGCTCAAGGGCGATAATTTGATGCTTGGGATTTGTCACTCTTTTTGTAGATGGGAGTAACATTTGCCTTGCACCAGTCTGATGGGAGATTTCCAGATTCTAGGGATCTTAGGGGGAAGTCTCGGATCAATTTAGAATTCTTTAGAATCTCTTCTTGTTCTGAACCAGTAGCCCTGCGGCCTTGTAATTTTACATGGATCATCAGCACATAGATTTTTATTAACCCTTGTCTTGCTGAATAAATTTTGGCTTAAAATTTGATCAAAATCAAAGGGCAAAAAGCACTGAAAGTACCCACTGTAGGCCATTTTTTATTTGAAAAACTAAATCTATTGACAAATCTGGTTTGAAAGTGAGAAACAGGTGATGTAGACTAACATCAGACTGCACATATGTGCAGGCTGATGTTGGTCTATAGCTCCTGGCAAAGCAGGAATATTCCGGGTTCAGCATGACAAGGGTTAAGATAGTTAAAATCATTATTGTTGGACTAGCAGGGGCAGAGCACCAAGGGGAAGGGGGAAGGACTCAGATCAATTTAGAAATCTTTATATCTCTTCCTCTTTTTCTGAACCAGGAGCCCTACAGCCTTAAAATTTGTCAAAGATTATCAGTTCTTAAACCTTTGTTAAAATAGCTAAAATCATGACAGAGTGGCATTCAGGGCAGAGCATTGGGGGAGAAGGACACTGATGAAATTAGACAATCTTCTAAATCCTTTTTCCTCTTCTGAACCAGGTCCCCAACAGCCTGTATGATTGGCAAGAATCAACAACTTATACACCATTATGTACATAGCTATTGTAATCTCAGATGAGTTTGAATTTGGGTCAAAGGCAGTCAAAGAGCATGAAGTGCTTATGGTGAGCTATTGTGATCAAGCTGTGTCCAGAGTCTGTCGCCTTCCATCTGTCAAAATCTTGTTAACACTTTAGAGGTCTCATTTATGACAATATTGGTCGAAATGTTGTCCTTATCAGCCCTCAGACTAGTTTGAAATTGGGTCAAGTGAGGTCAAAAACTTGGTCAGTGTCAAATTTGGTCAGAATGTTTGTCTACATGACATCTTCGACAAATTCTAAATTTTATCAATAGGGGTAAAAAACTACCTACTTATAGGAATAAGTGAAAATACCCCCCTTTCCAAGCTTTTCAACCACGGTAACTTGATAGCCAACACTTGACTGCTGATTAGATATTAACAGTTACATACATAAACTTTCCCCAGTGTGAACCACTGTGAAAGATAATATTAGTTGGTTTATTTAGATACTCTGGTCATGTTCACATTCCCATCTCATAGTCACAAGTTAGAATGATTTTTTGGTTTTGTCTTTTACCAATTGATTTGATCAGAGATCAAGAGACTGTGATATGTGTTTATATATCATGATGACAATTAAACTGTCTCGCGCTCATATCTTAAATCTTTCTGTGCAACTACTCAGGTTTTCTTTTCTTTTGACTTTTTACAATTCTGGAATTAAGTTGCTCCATGGAGTTTGAGACTACTTTGAACTTTATTATAGTATTGTAACACATGATGTAACTAACCATGGCTCTTCGTAACAACTTGCATAATTAATTGAAGCACGAGCATCTAGCGAGATCTTTAAATATTGATTGATTGAAGAGATGATGAGAATATTTATTCATTGAGGTATGAAACTAGAACCATAATCAAACTAAATGAATTCATACAGCAGATAAGTACTAATGTGCGACAAGATTTTAGCTTAATACCTCCTTGAATTAAAAAAGGCATTAACTAAACGGCTTGAGACAAAAATGTGAAAACATTTCGATAGCGCCTCAGATTTTTAACGTGACGAGTTTGAAGTTATAAGATTTCGGGCTCAAAAAAGCCCCTCCCTGACATGTCCATATTTGGGGTCAGTAAAATTTCTACGAACAATTTTTGAGGAGGTTCACCCAAGGAACTATTCTGCCAAGTATGGTTGTAATCAACCAAATGGCTAGAGAGAAGAAGTTTAAAGATTTTGGGCTCAAAAAAGCCCCGCCCTGCCACGCCTATATTTGGGGGTCAATCAAAATTCCACGAACAAGTTTTGAGAAGATGTTTAAAGAATTGTTGACAACTTCGGACACACAATGCAACACACGACTCACGACAGACAAAAGGTGATCACAAAAACTCACCTTGAGCACATTGCGCTCAGGTGACCTAACACAATAAAAATGGATTAATTCAAGCATAGTATGATCTATTGAGAATTAGTATGTACAATAATTTCAAGTTTTAAATTAATGAGATATTTCATAAGATGTCAAATAATTCAAACTTTGACTTGAGAAAGCCGCAAAAATCATTTACATCAAGGCTATGATAATTTCTATGATTTATACTTCAAAAACAAACTGGCCAAGATGAAATTGACTTTGACCTTAAATAAAACTTTAGAATAAATAATAGCAAAATGTCTGTTTCACAGGCAGTACACATTTTAGATGTCAAGAAACGTTTTTTTACTTAAATTAAAAAAATGTCATCAATTATTGGAGTGCAAATTTTTGCTTTAATTTCAGATCAAATAACCTTGATCATAACTGACTTGTTTAAATTCGTACTTAGAGAAAAATCTGATGATATTTGTCACAAGCACAACTTTGGGATTTATAAGATAAACTTTAGCTAATTTAATTGAACGCTTTCATGAACAATGATATAATCTGTATTTTGCAAACACTTTATCTTAAAGAAAGTACCAGCAGAAAGGTCTTGTTAAAATCGATTCACTTGTTTTACTACGGCCATGTATACTTCTAGTGTAAAAATTGAAGTTTGATTTCATGGTCTTACTATGTACTCGGGTTAGCGATCTATGGCCAACTTGACCCTCTTGTTTCAATACAAGGCCAGATGATTAAAGTTGCCCAAATCCTAAATGGCACATGTACACATAGACACTATCGAGATTTATCTGAGTGTAACTGTATGATGAGTTGCGCACACTAGTAAAATGTGTTGTTTTTCCCCACAGTGATTTGAATTCAAAGGGTCAGATGTCAGATGCAAAATAGACAGAATAGATACATGTACCTGTAACCATTTAAGTAAGTTTTAGGTCATTTAAAGGCAAAGTTGCACACACAAAATGTGATGACAGCCAGATAGACAGATGGACAGTCAGACAAACAGGTAAATCGGCAGACAATTGGGTATGACACAATGACACATTATGCTGTATTTGATCATCTTAAGATTTTTTTCTTTCCAACTTATTTTCAGACTGAGGCAATCCTTATTTTTTCATTTTCTTGGGTTCATTAATTCATGAGAGCTTTATACGCTAAATGGTCCTCTTGATATATCCAGAGAGTTACAGGAAATCTGAAACCAAGACTGATAAGCCATCAGCTGGGACCCACTGTTTATTTTATTTATGACTGTTTGTAATTTGTTACAACAAGAGTTATCAGCTAGGTAAATAGGTTCTATTAATAGTAACACCTTAGATTAAGGGATTTCTCTCACTTGTACGCAGAAGTATACCAGGGTGATTTACTTTTATATTCGGACACGGGGCTTAATTAATTATCCATGAATTTGGACATGAAAAAAATAATTATTTTATTATGTCCGAAGTTATGGATGAAATACAGTAGATCTTGGGGTCAAATCCTAAAAACACCCTTTTTGTACTCTAGATGCTATATTTTTGCCCAAATGTCTTGAAACTTGGTCAGAATGTTTATCTACATAATATCTTGGTCAAGTTCAAAATTTGGTCAAGTGGGATCAAAACTAGGTAACAGGGTCAAATCTTAGGAAAACATTGTGTGCACTCTATATCCCGTATTTTGTAAATGCCCTGAAACTTGGTCAGAATGTTTCTACTGTGACTACATGATATTTCAGACAAGTTTGAAATTAGGTCTAGTTGGATAAAAAACTAGATCAAAGGTGTAATCCTAGAAATTCCTTTTGTGAATTCTAGGGGCCATATTTTTGGCCAAAATGTCTTGAAACTTGTTCAGAATGTTTGTCAACTTTATTTCTCAGATGAGTTCAAATTGGATCAATTTAGGTGGTCAAAGGGTCAAATGTTAAAAACGCCCTGTGTGCACTATAGAGGCCATACTTCTTGCTCAAATGTCTTGAAACATTCATCAGACTATTTGTCTACATGACATCTCGGATGAGTTTGAAATTGCGTCATTGTGGGATCTTACGTTTAGCACACACATTTCAAATATCCCCTATTTTTTGAAGATAGAGAAAGAGTAAAAATGTCCATCTTTTTTGCAAAGTATTAGATTTACAACTATATTCCCCCCTACTTTTTGAAGCCTAGAAATAGACAATACATTCTTTTTAGGCAAATTGAGTAAAATTGTCTAGAACACATAGAATTCAATTGCTGTAATGAGTTCAATGCAAGTGTGTCGTGATATATCATGGATTTTATATATGTCACCCGTCATGCAAAAAGGGGCCATCTGGGAAGTATGTAAAGTGTTCATCCTTATCAGATTGCGCGGATGGCTTAGACTGACCAGGGTAAAAACTTTTTGCACCTGACTTATTTTCTGTATCTAGAATAATCAAATCTACCCTCCTATTTAAGAATTTTTTAGAATTGTGCCTCTTTTTGACCTGTACTAGAACCAATCTCTTTTTCCAAAGACTTATTTTATTGAGTCCTTTTTAACCCTTTCCTGTTTTACAAAATTTTGGACCTGTCCAAATTCAAAGGTTTTGCAGATGAAAAATTAAAGTGGATTTAATTTGAAAAATAACCATTCAGTAGGGTAGAAAATAGTGTGGAAAAAGAAGAAATTGCTTGTCAGAAGCAATTTCTTCTTTTTTCACAATGTTTTCTCAGTCATAAAATCACAGGCACGTAAAAAGCAGGGATTAAACAGCAAAGGGTTAATGTGACAGGTCATATAATACAAGGGTTAGTTGACACAACTTGTCCAAGACACTACTTGTCCTTGGACAAGTTGACTCTTAAATTTCACTTGTTCCACTTGAATATGAGGGTGGGTTTTTGGTTTGAATAGATTAGGATGATTTTGTTTGTAAGATATTACTTAACAAAATAGCTTAGAAATGTTTACGATTACAATGTATGTACAAATAATGATTTGATTCTTTAATTCCAGGTGAAGAAACTGCCAAAGTTGTTGCTGTAAAAATTGACAACAAACCCATATCTCTGTCAGTTCAAACACCAACAGTTCTTCATAAAGGAACAAATGCAACTATTGAAGTAGACTTCATTCCTAGTAAGTATTGGTTAAGCTTACAGGGGTACAGATAACAGGGGGAACCAGTCTAAATTCTTTATTTCACAATAAAACCCTATGTAGTCATACTCATTTAAATCATCTAGATTAGATGATTCAAATTTATACCAACAACACATGGTTTCTGATATAATTAGTAAAATACATCAATCTAAAATCCAGAATACCCCCTCTACCTGTAGCTCTGCAGCTTATCCCTCCTGCTGTTATGACATTTATCTGCTGTACAAAATCCTTTTGACAGAGAGTATAGAATTATATCTTATTTCTCAATAAAGCCCTATGTGATGATTTTGCACCTACAGTCAAATATCTTAATTCGAATGTCCTAAGACGAAGTTATCTCTACGTCGAAGTATTTTTAAAGTCCCAATCTATTTACTCTTTATTTCTATGTATTTCAACATCCATACGTCGTTATCCATTGCTCGAAATTTTTCCGTACGTCGAACCAATTTCAAGGTCCCGTCACTATTGTTTGTGTGCATTCACACCTCTTTACGATGAACCCCATTCTTGAATGATGAAAATTGCAGTCTGGGTAGTTTTTCCCACATTAGACCTGTCAACCACAGTAATTAACACACGCGATCTCAGTATTGGATATCGATTGTTTACCTGATTGGGTTTGATTGTTTGTAACAGATAGAGAATGTGAAAGGTTAAGTGATTTATTGTTTTGAAATGAAAAGGGTCGGCAAAATGCATGTGACCTACGACGTTAAATTTGTAATTCTCATTGACAACGGAAGCATGTAAAGCCAATACTACGCAGGACTTGATTGGTGAAGTACCCGTTAGACACAGGGGGATAGCTATCAACATCGACCAACATGACGTACCCAAGGAAGGACTGGATAACCAATCCGGGAATGATTTGTCTAGGAAATTGTATATGCAGAAATTATTATCAGATATGTTTTTGCTTGAGAAACGCGAAATGTAAACTTCTAACACAGAAGTCATTGTCTCATAGATCTAATAGTACATGTAAGTGCATGTAAATTTGTAAATAGATGGCCTGTTTGAAAATGTTTTTAAATGTATGTTTTGTATGATGTTTATCAAATAAAAATGTAAATTAATATAAGTATCATCTTTTATATTCGATTAATTCATCACGATAATTAAATACGTCCGTTATTTCGCCACCAGTTTCGGTTGTACCTAAGTGTGATGATGGCCGCATATGTCTTTGTCCCGAAGATCGCCTTTTTTTCTCTTCTTCGAACTTTCTACACGTCGATTTTTTTTTGGTGAGTCCCCCCCAAGTTCGACATATAGATATTCCACTGTATGTTTTTCAGGTATTAACGCCACTCTAGAGAAGACCAAAGTTCATGGAATAATTGGTCCTGCCTCTGTTCCCTTTCCGTTGGCAGATGATGGATGTAAAACCATGAAACCAGGATGTCCTTTGATTGCTGGAAAGCCCTATACATTTACAGCTGTTATTCCTGTGTTGAAAATATACCCAAGTGTAAGCACAGTTTGATTTGACCATTAACCCTTGTAATGCTAAAAAAAGTAAAATATTGCCATAAATTCTAAGTGCTGAAACCTGGATGCACTTTTTGTGATTCAGTAGTAGTTTTGAAAATCTAATCAGGGGTGTGGAATTCCTATACCTGACTTATGTGACACAGGTTTTTCTACAGTGCAGTACACAAGAACTGCAACTCTACCTAGCTTTATTTTTATGCACCTGTATTGAGAGATGGGGGGCATATTGTTTTACTCATGTCCGTCTGTCTGTCCATCCATTTGTCTGTCCGTCCGTCCGTCTGTCCGAAAACTTAACTGAAAACTTAACCTTTGCCTTATCGAGAGATCGCTGTTACTGGGGCATTCGTGTTTCACAAACACATCTTGTTTTTATTATTTTCCTTTCTTGTTTTTCTTTCTGGACATCCAGCAGTGTAACTGGAATATCTTGTGACAATTTGCCTTAAAATAAAACAAATATCATAAAATTCTGAAGCTGAAAAGAAATGGTCAAATAATCTTGATATATTTTTGATGAGGAGAAAAAAAAAACAAGAGGACCTTTATGGTCCTAGATTGATCACTGGGACATCACATCAATTAAAAAGGCAGATGTCATAAAGAAGATAATTTCTACATAAAACCAAGTTTCATAAAGTTTGGGCCATATTTGTGGCCATTAGAGTTATTTCAAGGAAATTATAATTAAGACTCCTTTTCCTGTGATATGGCATGAATACTTCCCATTTTCAACAGAGTTCATTCTTGAAACCTGGGAAACATTTTTACCAAGTTTCATGAAGATTGTACCTTATTTGTGGCGTCTGGAGCTCTTACAAGAAAATTGTCATTAAGGCCCCTTTTCTCGTGATCCTTCCCATTTTCAAGAGAATTCATCCTCATGACCTGACAAAGATTCTGACCAAGTTTCATAATGATTGGACCATATTTGTGGCTTCTAGAGTGTAAACAAAAAATGTCATTAAGGCCCTTCTTCCAGTGATATGGCACAGATCCTTTCCATTTTCAATAGGGCCCATCCTTGAGATCTGTCAAACATTCTGACCAAGTTTAATGAAGATTGGGCCATATTTGTGGCCACTAGAGTGTAAACAAGAAAATTGTCATTAAGGCCCCTTTTCCCATGATAAGGCAAGAATCCTTCCCATTTTCCATAGGGTCATCCTTGTGACCTGGCAAACATTCGGACTAAGTTCCATGAAGATTGGACCATATTTGTGGCCACTAGAGTGTAAACAAGAAAATTGTCATTAAGGCCCCTTTTCCTGTGATATGGCATGGATCCTTTCCATTTTCTATAGAGTTCATCCTCATGACCTAACAAATATTCTGACAAAGTTTCATGACAATTGGACCATATTTGTGGCTTCCAGAGTGTAAACAAGAGAATTGTCATTAAGGCCCCTTTTCCCATGATATGGCACAGATCCTTTCCAATTTGGCAATTTTTACAAGGGACTTCCCAAGGAATATTTCTGCCAAGTTTGGTTGATTTTGACTCAGAAGTTTAGGAGGAGATGTAGTTTAAAGAAATTGTTGACACTGTGACAGACTGATGGACGCCGGACATTGATAGATCACAATAGCTCCCTTGAGCACTTCGTGCTCAGATTAGCAAAAAAAGGCAAATTTATGTTTTGTTTTATATACAGTAAAACTCATGTTTAGCGACCACTAAGGGGACCGCCAAAAAGAGGTCCCTAATGGGAATGGTCGCCTAATACAATATTTCATGATAGAAAGGACAGGCCATTCTGATATATTGATTGTCGCATAATTGTTACTTAATTCTATGATGTTGGAACCCATAAGAATCTTCTCATTGAGATGATTTGATGGGTTACAACATCATAAGATTCAATAATAAACAATGTTTCGTTTAAGAGACTTAGAGTGTCTGCTTTTTCGGAGATTTTGCTTACTATGAAGGGACTTAAAACCATGGTCGCTTAATAAAAGGGGTTGCCTAACAGACAAGCAAGATCAACTGTATTTCTTTTTTTTTTGTTTCAGTTGAGGCTGATTATAAAATGGGAAGAACAAGACCAGACTTCCAAGGACACTTTTTGTTTGCTGATCCCAGCCCAAATTGTATCCTAAATTGAGGTAGACCCATGATAAAAATGGAGACTCTTCAACGTCCATAACGTCCATAACCAGAGAAAAATAGTCATGAAATTTACGAAGTAACTCCTGGATTATTTAAAGATCTGCACTGCATTCAGGATGGCAGGATGCAAATTATACCCTGCTTATCACACAAGTTTACATGCAAAGCGGGGTATAATTTGCACACAGTTTGCACCGTTTTGTCATCCTGAATGCAGAAATTATTTTATATAAATGATATATGCACTAATTTGTTTCTAAAATAATTTCTGATTGTACGTTGGAAGCATTTTGATTAGCCGATATACATGTATATCCAATCTAACTTGCTTTTTGTAGTATTTCAACTAAACTTGTGATGATTATGAGATTTGAAAAGTATTTACTGCCCTATTATTCATTTACAGAGATGAAAAATCTAACCTAGTTTTACAGCATGTGTAAACAGATCTGTTTTGCCGTTTAATTGTGTGTGGCTGACTAAAATGTCAAAACTACAGCTTGAATAAAACTGCAGTTATGACATTTTAATTATTCACAAAAGTGATGTCAGTGTTAAATTAAACTTTTTTTATCTTATTGACTTTGTGTATTGTGTGTGATTTTGTTGTAAGGAAGAATGGAAGACAATTGACTTTTGTTGTATATTACATGTGCATTATTATTCAGTTATTATAAAGTTTGTGCATCGGTGGTGCTGTGTTATGGAACCTTAAGTGAACAAGTGATTGATACAACATAATTTAAGTGTTATTATATATATGTACCTCTTTTCCTTTCTTTCACAGCTTTTAAGGTTTAAAAACAACGCCTGGCAACTGCTACAGGGAAGAGTTTTTTTGCTCAGTTGTTAGAGTGTTGGTCGGGTAAACCTTTATATGTGACATGTTACACAGAAAGGGACCATCTCAGAACTTGGATAACGAATATATGAAAAAGAGATTGGGTCCAGCATAGGTCACTAGAGTTTCATTTCAGAAGTTCTTTCATTGGAAGGTAGATTGATCATTCTTGATTAAAAAGATAAGCACATTGCAAAAAGTTTTGACCCAAGTAAGTCTGCGCAATCCGCGCAGTCTGACTAGGGTCAATACTTTTTGCACGACCAAGATGGTCCTTTTTGCATGACAGGTCACATATTCTAATCTTACATTTCTGCCTGGGTCCATTTCCATCCTGCAACTGATCTTTGAAGCTGTGTTTTGTGACAGATATGTTCTTAAGATAAGCGGAATAGGATGTACTGTTAAAAAAAATATTGATAAGTCTGTGCCAAAGCTTGTAAGTGCCTATAGGTAAATAGGCACTTACAAGCTTTTGCACTGACCCCACAATATACACTTGTTACTTGGTGAACATTCAAGAAAACAATTTCACAATTAGCAGAACTTAGCCAACAAACCCTTTTATAGATGTCAGGACTTGTTGTTAAGTGACTATTACTTATGAGTATCCCAATTGAAATATTGAGTCAATGTTAGTATAAGTGGTCATATGATTAAACTTTTGCCCTTTAAGGAAGTGGACCCGTAATAGTTGCACAACATTTTAGAAGTAACGAACTTAAAAATAGTTTCGCAACATTTTGGACCTCAAGATGTTTCACAATGTTAACCAAGGTTTCCTAATGAAAATCATTAGGGTCCACTTCCTTAAGTACAGCTGTTTTTCAGTCTCAAATCAACAACCAGGGGTCAAAAGGACTCAATACTGGGTATAACAGGGGTCCTTTCTAAAGGATTGGGAGTCCCTACTCTACATGTAGATTATTTCTTGTAAGCCATAAAGAATCATCTAGTTTTTAAGTTGGAATGCGGAGCAATTCCAACTTAGATTTAACAAAACCGCAAAATGAACACAAGATAATTCCATTTCGGGTTTTCTCATAACACATATCACGTGAACAGGATGTTAATACACTTCGGCCTATTTTGTATATCTCAACTTGACATAGACATGCAGTTTATTTCATCAAGAAGTAATAATGTTGAACAATTACCCAACTATCACTTAATGTAAATAAGTAACACGCTAATTTTTGTTTTAAACGATATTT
Organism: Fragum whitleyi; assembly: GCA_948146395.1. Lineage (NCBI taxonomy): Eukaryota > Metazoa > Mollusca > Bivalvia > Cardiida > Cardiidae > Fragum > Fragum whitleyi. The sequence continues at coordinate 43,315,132 of OX411544.1, forward strand.
ATTGAAACTTGCGTACGAATTTACTAATATCACATATTTGCATTACTATATTTGGAAATCATGTGATAAGTCAAGTCCAATAAAGTCAGCTATTGACAATAGCACTTGCCAATCACGTGATCTGCTTATTTAGTGATGTCGCGACCTGTTTTTCGTAGAATTGTGGAAATAGCACAAGCCAATCACGTGATCTGCTTATATGGTAATGTCGCGAGCGGTTTTTCGTAGAATTATGTTGTAGCTTCTTTTAGAGGTCTAGTTTCTCTTTCTGAACGAACTTTTTACACACTTCTACAGAATAGTTCAAATGTTTTTGTATCTAATTGTTCCGTAAAGCATCATTAGAAACGCGCAACATCTGCAGATTATTTATCTGTATTAAAATCCGATCCAGTAAACATTCTCTTTATAATACTTCTCTAAAACAACAAAAAAAAACGGAAACCCATTTCCAAATCGAAATTCCGAAAATTTCTCAGATGGTGGACGCAGCAAGGATCGATGAAGGTATAGATCCACAAGTTTAAGTGAGTGATCAAAGGTCAATTTTGTCTCCACCTGTATAGACAAAATTTACCTTGGATCACTCACTCTAAATTGCGGGTCTATAGGCAAATATTTATCTTCTCTTTCTCCTTTTTGTCCATTTTCTTTAAAATTGCTTAGGCATAAATTCACTTGTGCAAAAAATCGTATGTGCGCAATCCCTTAAATATCATTGAAGATTATGACAAGTTAACTACAGCCTTGGTTTTTAGCTCCACTGGCTGAAAGCCACTGGGGCTATTGTCATGGCGTAGTGTCCGTCGTGCGTCCGTCCGTCCGTGCGTGCGTCCGTCCGTCCGGTCGTAAACTTTTCTTTAAAAATCTTCTCCTCAGAAACTACTGGATGGATTTCAACCAAACTTCACAGGAATGATCCTTGGGTGACCCTCTTTCAAAGTTGTTCAAGAAATTTTGATCCAATGAAAAACATGGATTTTATGGGCGGAGGTCATTTCCAAATATGGTAAAAAGTGAGTTTTCTCAGATTCTAATCAATGGATACCATTTAAATTTTACATGAATGATCCTTGGGTGACCCTTTATCAGTCTACAAAAAATTATTGTAATCAGATGGAAAATATTCATTTTATGGGCGGAGGTCATTTCTCTATATGTTATATAGTGGAAACTTTGAAAATCATTTTCTCAGAATGTAACTGATGGATATCAACCAAATTTCACTGTAATGATCCTTGAGAGACCCTTTATCAGTCTACAAAAAATCATTGTGATCGTATGGAAGATATGCATTTTATGTGCAGAGGTCAATTCTCTATATGTTATATAGTGGAAACTTTGAAAATCATTTTCTCAGTATGGTACAGATGGATACCAACCAAATTTCACTGGAATGATCCTTGCGTGACCTTTTATCAGTCTAAAAAAAATCTTTGTGATCAGATGGAAAATATGCATTTTATGGGCAGAGGTCAATTCTCTATATGTTATATAGTGGAAACTTTGAAAATCATTTTCTCAGAATCTAAGTGATGGATATCAACCAAATTTCACTGGAATGATCCTTGAGTGACCCTTTATCAGTCCACAAAAAATCATTGTGATCTGATGAAAAATTTGCATTTTATGGGCGGAGGTCATTTCTCTAAATATTATATAGTGGAAAATTTGCAAATCATTTTCTCAGAACCTAATCATTGAATATCAACCAAATTTCACTGGTATGATCCTTGAGTGACCCTTTATCAGTGTACCAAAAATTATTTTGATTGGATGAAAAATATGCATTTTATGGGCAGAGGTCAGTCCTCAAAGTGTTATATAGTGGAAACTATGAAAATCATTTTCTCAGAATGTAACTGATGGAATCATTTTCAACATCAGTAGAACCCCAAATATCTAAAAATCTAGTCAAAACATTTATTTGCTTTTACAAGAATTTCAAGCCTGTGGAGCGACTCAAGCCATTCATGGCTTTCTAGTTATCAAATATCTTAACGAGTTTACCAACCCCACGTGTTTTGTCTTCAGGGGCCTCTTTCAAGAAAGGTCCTACGACCGAAATTTGATCGTATCACAATCGTACGATTAAAATTGGCTTTCAAGAAACACGTCGTATTCTTTAATTTACTCTTAAATTAGCGACACCTTAAGGCTAGTCGTGAATTTTGCGATTTTGACTGTGTAAGCATACGTACGCATGTACGCCCACTTTTCTTGTAAAGCAAAACTCCTCCAAAGTTGCTGGTTAGATTTGGATGAAACTTTAACAGAATGTTCCTAGTCACCAGACCTCGCGCATAAACTCACGGTTTGGTGTATTTCAGCCGCGTCTTGGAAAAAGGGGTCTTCATGTAAAAAATCTTGTGAACGCAACTCCTCTCTCATTTATGGACCGATTTGGATGAACGTTTCACAGAATGTTCATAGTCACCCGACCTAGTGCATATTGTCACGGTTTGGTGAATATTAGCCGCGTCATGGAAAAGGGGCCTCCATTTGAAAAATCTTGTGAACACAACTCCTCCTCCATTTATGGACCGATTTTGATGATACTTTCACAAAACGTTCCTAGTCACCTGACCTAGCGCATATTTGAACGCAGTTTGATGAATTTTAGCCGTGCCGTGAATTACAATTACGTCATGGAAAAAGGGACCTTCTTGTAAAATGCTTGTGAACGCAACTCCTCCATTATTTATGGACTTATTTTTAGGATTTCTTACGATATGTACATTCTTATCTGAATTTTTGCTGTTGCAGTTAAGTGAATTTCAGTCGCGTCGTGGAAAAAGGGGACTTCATGTCAAAATTCTTTAGAATACAACTCCTCCTTCATGGAAAAATGTCCGTATTGTTAATTTTCTTATAACACAAATTGTACATTTGTACAAGATGACTAATATTTACTAAGATGAAAGTTAACAGCTCTTTAATCTCCCGCCGTTTTCGGCGAGGGGATATAGTAATGGTCTCCGTCCGTCATTCCGTGGTTTCATCGTTCCGAGGTTCCGTCGCTAAACTTTTCCGGAGCATATCTCCTAAAGTACTATCGTACGATTTTTCTTCTTGAAGGAAAACCCAGGTCCCACTGGAATACCTACAATACTCATGAACAATTTTGCTCTTTTCTCCTCGATTCGCGCATGGTAATCATATTATCTGCGTGTACAATGATTTAAAGTAAGCACGAATATATTTTCATGGTTTTTCTAATACAGAATTGTTTTCTCTCATTTCTTCTTTTTTATTATTTTTCTTTTATCAGATGCAGGCCTGTATAGCGATTTAGGGAATTAAGCGTCTCTCGCTGTACAAATACATTGATTAATATACGCCCGTCAAAAGACGAGACATATTATGTGATCACCTCGTCGGTGGGCGGGAGGCGTCGGCTTCGTTAGTGGCTTAATGTCACCTTCTCTTGAACGCATTCCAACTTATCAGTACTTTCAGTACTTTGATTATACGAATTTAAGGCTATTCACTGTTAAAGGTAAAGTGTTGGTTTTATGTCAACATTTGTTGCTCAACTTCAGGAAAGAATTGAAAACTGTTTTAAAACAGTCTTCAATTCTTTTCTGAAGTTGATCCCCAAAGGGTCTATTTGACACACATGAGATAGTTTCTAGAGGCCCAGCTACTAATATGTGAGTCTCATACTCGTAAAAGCCGTGTCCCTTTTAACCCTGATACAGTGACTGATATCCCAAGACAACATTAAGATCTTGTTGTCAATGTGGGAGTTTAAGGTAGTGGACAGTAATAGTTTCGCAACATTTCGGAACTTATGATCTTTTTCAATGTCGACAGAGGTTTCCTAATGAAAATCATTAGGAAACCTCAATTAACACTGTTTAAGTTCATTACTTCAAAAAAGTTGCAGAACTATTACGGGTCCACTACCTTAAAACAACATTGGTAGAGATGCCTATATAGATGTTAGGAACTTAACCCTTGTCCTGCTGGATTTAAATTTTGGTTTCAAGTAAATTGCTAATTTTTTGGAAAAACTATCGAGCCAAGGTCAAGTTTTTCCAACAACAATTAAGTAGAATTGTGAAAGCAGACAGTGTTGGTTAATGTCAGACTGCAGGTCTGCAGGCTGATCGTAATCAATATTTCCTGCCAAAGCTATGAGGACAAAATTGATAAATAGTGGCCCCCCTCTCTCACAGTATTCAGAAATTCTCCATTTTTAATGTAAATTCCTGTAAACTATTATTAGTAAATATTAGTCAAACCTGTCTTAGTGGCCACCTGTATTCAGCAAGCAACCTGTATTCAGCAAGCAAACACTGAGTTCCCAAATGACAAAAAAGCACAGAAAAGTGTCTTGAGAAAGTACTTTATGAATGTCTCTTGGCTGCTTACTTAATACAGTTTTGACTGTAATTACAATGGTTGTTCAATGTGTGTGTGTGGGTGGGTGGGTGGGGGTGGGGGTGTAATAATACTGAAATGAGATGAAATCAAAATAGAAATATTTATTTTAATTGTTACTATAAAAATTAGTACAAAGTAAGACCTCTGTTTTAAGATTTGCTGTGGGAGAGTTTAGTAGGGCAAATACAGTAACAGCTGTGTACAATGTTCTAATTGATGATGTGAATTAAGGTTATGGACCAGTAATAGTTCAATGTTTCGGAAGTAATGAATTTTGACAGTGTTAATTGAGGTTTCCTAATGGTTTTTATTAGGAAACCTTGGTTAACTTTGTGAAAGTTCATGAGTGCAGAAATGTTGTTGAACTATTACTGTTCCACTACCTTAAGCAAGGTCAAGTACATGCTTCTGGGAAAAGACTAACAATTTGAATCAAGGGGCCAAGACTGCCCAAATTTAATATTTAACATAAGGGATATAGGCATTTTCTCAAAAAAAGATTAGGGGCCTAGCCCAAAATCTAGGTCCAAGGGCAGCCAGGCCCCTACTAGTCTTTTCCCTCTGATTGTTTTCATAATTGGATGAGTGTGACAATATCTATGTGGTTCTAATGATATCATGTCATATTTTTTCTCACAACCAGCTTATTAAAAGATATATTTTCACAATGATGTCTTCTTTCTTTGATTATTGAGAAAAAGTGATGGATTTTCACTTGGTAATTTCATCACCAAACCAGTGAAATTACCAGGAGATTATACCATTCTTTTTTCATTTTGCCTACTTTGATGTTTTCAAAGTGGGGTTTATTGGTGTCTTCCTGATTCTCCTACATTTGAAAATACGCTGTTATTTACCTCATTTTATAAAGGGTAGGGGGCTCACGGAATAAAATGTGAAAATAATAAAGTTCAAATTATATTCCATAATAAATTTGTTAGAGTTTGATTAAAGTTTGTTGGAATTTTTCATTTCAAATAAGAACTACATGTAAATGGAATAGAATCATTTAATAATGATTTTATTCCATTTAGTCATTAACTTGAATTAAATAAAAACTTTGATAAAACTGTAATGAATGAATAGTTTGGATTGGAATTAATGTGCTCAAGGGGAGCTTTTAGGATCACCCTGAGTGCATCGTCCGTCGTCAACAATCTTAAAAATTCTTCTCCTAAATCAATGAAACTTAGCCAGAATGTTTCTTGGGTGACCCTTTTCAAAACTTGTTTGTGAAATCCTGATTGGCCCATAAATATGGGCATGGCACGGTGGGGCATTTTCACTTTGAAATCTTTGAACGACATCTAAACAACTGGGCCAATTTCAATGAAATTTTACAAGATTGTTTCTTGGGTGACCTTTTTCAAAATTTGTTCACAAAATTTTGATTGGGCCAAAAATATGAGCATGGCAGTGCAAGGCTTATTTTGAGCAAGAAATATTTGAATGATATCTCCTGAACCACTGGGCCGATTTAAATAAAACTTTAATAAAGTGTTCTGTGGATGACCCTTTTCAAAAATTGTATGCAAAATTTTGATTGGCCCATGAATATGAATTCGGCAGGCTGGGGCTTATTTTGAGCCTAAAATCTTTGAAAGCATCTCCCCCTGAACACCTGGGTCGATTCCATGAAACATTTACAGAATGTTCCTTGGGTGAGTGCTCAAGGGGAGCTTTAAGGATCACCCTGAGTTCCTCCTCGCCGTGTGTCGTCAACAATCTTTAAAACTTCTTCTCCTGAACCACTTTGCCAGAATGTTCCTTTTGTGACCCTTTTCAAAAATTGTTTGCGAAATTTTGAATTGCCTATGAATATCAGTGTGGCACGGCACAGCTTATTTTGAGCCTAAAAACTTCGAATGACATCTGTTGAATCACCTGGCAAATTTCAATAAAACTTTACCAAATTGTTTCTAAGGTGACCCTTTTCAAAATACTTTCCTGAAATTTTGATTGGCCCATAAATATGGGCAAACAGGGCCTTAATTTGAGCCTGAAATCTTTGAACGTCATCTCCTGAATCACTGTGTCAATTTCAATGAAACTTTCCCAAAATGTTTGTTGGGTGACCCCTATCAAAAATTGTTTGCGAAATTTTGATTGGCTCACAAATATTGGTGTGGCAGGGCGAGCTTATTTTGAGTCTCCTCATCAATGAATGGGTGGGCAGGGTCTATTAACACTTTAAATTCTTGGAAAAAATCTCGTCTTCAACAATAAGGCAAATGAAACTTTGCCAGAAAGTTACTTTGATGAGATCCACTGGATCAATAAAATTCAGGTGAGCAGTTTCTGGCCCTCTTGTTCAGTGTAAGATAGATGAATGAATCTTCCATTTTGTGAACAACAAAAGCCATGTTCACTTTTACTTTCACTTGAAAAAAATAGCTTATGTTGTTTGCTCAATGAAACCCTAATGGATCTTACTCTGGAACAAATGATTATCCTCTACTTGTCTTTTTTTGGTAACTAGAGTTGTTGTGTGTAGGTTTTGGCAAGAAAATTTTAGCTTAGCTGTTTTTAGCTCCACTGGCTGAAAGCCACTGGGGCTATTGTCATGGCGTTGTGTCCGTCGTGCGTCCATCCGTCCGTGCGTGCGTCCGTCCGTCCAGTCGTAAACTTTTCTTTAAAAATCTTCTCCTCAGAAACTATCGGATAGATTTCAACCAAACTTCACAGGAATGATCCTTGGGTGACCCTCTTTCAAAGTTGTTCAAGAAATTTTGATCAAATGAAAAACATGGATTTAATGGGCGTGGCTAATTTCCAAATATGGTAAAAAGTGAGTTTTCTCAGATTCTAATCAATGGATACCAATGAAATTTTACATGAATGATCCTTGGGTGACCCTTTATCAGTCTACAAAAAATCATTGTGATCGGATGGAAAATATGCATTTTATGGGCGGAGGTCATTTCTATATATGTTATATAGTGGAAACTTTGAAAATCATTTTCTCAGAATGTAACCAATGGATATCAACCAAATTTCACTGGATTGATCCTTAAGTGACCCTTTATCAGTCTACAAAAATTCATTGTGATCAGATGGAAAATATGCATTTTATGGGCGGAGGTCATTTCTCTATATGTTATTTAGTGGAAACTTTGAAAATCAGTTTCTCAGAATGTAACTGATGAATATCAACCAAATTTCACTGAAATGATCCTTGAGTGACCCTTTATCAGTCTACAAAAAATCATTGTGATTGGATGAAAAATATGCCTTTTATGGGTGGAGGTCATTTCTCTATATGTAACATAGTGGAAACTTTGAAAATCATTTTCTCAGAATGTAACTGATGGATATCATCCAAATTTCACTGGAATGATCATTGAGTGACCCTTTATCAGAGTACCAACATTTAGTTTGATTGGATGAGAAATATACATTTTATGGGTGGAGGTCAATTCTCAATATGTTAAATAGTGGAAATTATGAAAAACATTTTCTCAGAATGTAACTGATGGATATCAATCAAACGTCTTTGGTATGATCTTTGGGTGACCCATTATCATGCAGCCAAAAATTATTTTGATTTGATGAAAAATATGTCTATAAATAGCAGAGGTCATTTCTCTATCTGTTATATAGTTGAAACTTTGAAAATCATTTTCAACATCAGTAGAACCCCAAATATCTAAAAATCTAGTCAAACATTTATTTGCTTTAATTTACAATAATTTCAAGCCTGTGGAGCGACTCAAGCCATTCATGGCTTTCTAGTTGGAGAAAAACCCAAGGTATTTTTAAAGCCTTGGTGATGTGATGTTGCTGTTGCCATCAGGCAAAAACTTTGACATTTAGGTGGTGCTCTTGTTTTCACTATTAAGCAATCTGTGGTCGCACATATCCTTTTTCTGACATTGGTCACCCACCAATAGATAGATAATTGTAAATGTAAGTTAATCTTATTTTTATGTGGCTTGTTCCTGGTGGCCTACCATATCCTTTAGTACAAGTACAAGAAATACCAGGGATCCATACTTAGGTGCTCCAGCCATCGTGATATATCCCTGCCCCCAACTGTTTTGTCTTTGTGATACATTTCCAAGGATTTGTCAACCTAATAAACAAAGAATCATCAACAATATATCCCTTTTAACTTTCGACTTCTCCAATTTGAAAGTTGTTTCAAATGTTAATACAAAGAGGGTTCAATTTGAAAAGACAATATCCTATGGTTCAGGAGAAATTGCTTGTTAGCGAGCAATTTTTCATTTTTAGCTCCACTGGCTGAAAGCCACTGGGGCTATTGTCATGGCGTTGTGTCCGTCGTGCGTGCGTCCGGTTGTAAACTTTTTCTTTAAAAATCTTCTCCTCAGAAACTACTGGATGAATTTCAACCAAACTTCACAGAAATGATCCTTGGGTGACCCTCTTTCAAAGTTGTTCAAGAAATTTAGATCCAATGAAAAACATGGATTTTATGGGCGTGGCTTATTTCCAAATATGGTAAAAAGTGAGTTTTCTCAGATTCTAACTGATGGATACCAATCAAATTTTACATGAATGATCCTTGGGAGACCCTTTATCAGTCTACAAAAAATTATTGTGATTGGATGGAAAATATGTATTTTATGGGCGGAGGTCATTTCTCTATATGTTATATAGTGAAAACTTTCAAAATCATTTTCTCAGAATCTAATTGATGGATATCAACTAAATTTTACTTGAATGATCCTTGAGTGACCCTTTATCAGTCTTTTAAAAATAATTGTGATCGGATGAAAAATATGTATTTTATGGGCGGAGGTCATTTCTCTATAATATGTTATATAGTGGAAATTTTGAAAATCATTTTCTCAGAATGTAATGGAAGGATATCAACAAAATTTCACTGGAATATTCCCTGATTGACCCTTTATCAGTCTACCAAAAATTATTGTGATCAGATGAAAAATATATATTTTATGGGCGGAGATCATTTCTCAATATGTTATACAGTGGAAACTTTGAAAATCATTTTCTCAGAATGTAACTGATAGATTTCAATCAAACTTTTTGGTATGATCTTTGGGTAACCCATTATCATGCAGCCAAAAAATATTTTGATTGGATGAAAAATCCGCCTTTTTGGGCGGAGGTCATTTCTCTATATTTTATTTAGTTGAAACTTTGAAAATCATTTTCAACATCAGTAGAACCCAAAATATCTAAAAATCTAGTCAAAACTTTTATTTACTTTTACAAGAATTTCAAGCCTGTGGAGCGACACAAGCCATTCATGGCTTTCTAGTTTCTACAATATTTTCTCAAGAACAAAACCACAATGACTTATAACCCTTGAAAAGGGCTAAGTTATAGTATCCTTCCTGTTTTCAAGTTTGTAAGAGAATAATGCAAGACTGTTGTAAATGTATTTATTTTATAGCCACTTCAAACATGTTTTTTCGTCTTCAAATTTTTTTTTCAAAAAAACTTCCCAATTCTTAAATAAAATTTGATAACAATATCCTCAATTGATTAAACTTAACATAAGGAAGAAATTGTTAAACCTGCATGATTCATGGTATTACAATTTGAGCCTGTGTGTGACATATTCAACAATTTTTACATGTGGAAAAAGTGAAGCTTCTGGCCAACTTGTGCAAACGCACAGACTGACCCGAGTCTTCACTGAGTGCTATGTAGATATTGTTCTCTCTGGGCTGTGAGTGAAAATTCTTCTTGCATAAGGTGTCTAGACTGGTCAGTAGTTTCTACTCGAGCACATTTTAAATTGTTGGAAATGTCACGCATAGGCTCATTTATTATTTTCATAACACTTCATCTGATACAGTATGAGAAGTTGGTATCATGGTGTCGGAAGCTGGACCAATACAGTGACCAATGTTCCTTTCGATTGTCTCTTACCAATATGATCAATCTAGAACCCTTGGTGATTCTACAGAAAATCAGAAAGCGAGTTGAATCACAAGTGGGTTACATAATTTCATAAGTGTTCCTGATAAATGGCATCAAGTCAAACAAATATTAACAGCGTTCAATTATAATTTGATGCCAATTAAAGCATAGTTTTACTGCATTTCATTAAATTTATTTTACATCCAATGGTATACAAGTTCTTACAACTCAGATTTTCCCACTCAATTGTACTTCCTGGAAATGAACGTATACTCACAATTACCAATAATGTCAGATCAAAGTTGCCTGAGGTAAGGTTCAATGTCATGATCAAAGGATTGAAGACCAATACGATGCCGACTGCTAATCTATCTCGGCCGTTCCATTCAGGCCTTCAACTAATCATTCACTTATTTGGGCAGGACTTTTTTGAAAGACTTTTATCAAATGATTGATCAAAGGTTGCAGAGTCCATGATCAAACTCAAGACCTGACAGCTCATCAGTTACCATCTGAGCTAACTGTTTTTAGACTTTACCGCATTTATCCTAATAATGACCCATCCGTCAAATTAACACCCTAAATCTTTAACTTTCTTACTTATTTTAGTAAATAATTTAGGATTCCATTAAAAGCACATTCTTTTCTATGGAATTTTTTTTACCTTAAATCGTTTAACATTAAATTTTATTTTCAAACAATGGCACTGCTCATGGGTGCTTATTCTTGGCTGTTGATTGCTGGATGATGGAAGAATGGCTGGATTGTGAATAAAAATCTAAGCCAAAAAAGGGCATAATTTGCACAAATTGTATCTGAAGTTATCCCCTTTTATAGTATAGGTTGCTCTTTTGATGGTGAAAATGGGAGCCAAGTTCAAAGTGCATACCTTCAGTAGAACCAGAGATATCAAAATGTCAAAGTTTTCGCACAATGATGCTGACACCAAGGCTATAGCAATATCCTAGGTTTTCTCCAAAAACTGCCGAGCTAATTATATACAAGAGGGCCATAGTGGCCCTTAATCGCTCACCTGAATTAACAATCTTAAAATGTTTTTCTAAGATTTGACCCCGTGACCTAGTTTTTGACCCCACTTGACCCAATTTCAAACTTGTCCAAGATTTCATCAAGATAATCATTCTGACAAATTTTCAGGTTGATTGGGCTAAAAATATGGCCTCTAGAGTGTCCACAAGGTTTTTCTAAGATTTGACCCTGTGACCTAGTTTTTGACCCTACTTGACCCAATTTCAATATTGTGAGTGATTTTATCCAGACAATCATTCTGAGAAATTTTCAGATTATTCGGCCAAAATACATGGCCTCTAGAGCACATACAAAGTTTTTCTAAGATTTGACCCTGTGACCTAGTTTTTGACCCCACTTGACCCAATTTTGAACTTGTCCAAGATTTTATCAAGACAATCATTCTGGCCAAATTTCAGGTTGATTGGGCAAAAAATGTGGCCTCTAGAGTGCATACAAGGTTTTTCTAAGATTTGACCCTGTGACCTAGTTTTTGACCCCACTTGACCCAATTTCGAACATATCCGAGATTTTATCAAGACAATCATTCTGACCAAATTTTAGGTTGATTGGACAAAAAATGTGGCCTCTAGAGTGCATACAAGGTTTTTCTAAGATTTGACCCTGTGACCTAGTTTTTGACCCTACTTGACCAAATTTCAAACTTGTCCGGGATTTTATCAAGACAATCATTCTGACCAAATTTCAGGTCGATTGGGCAAAAAATGTGGCCATTAGAGTGCATACAAGGTTTTTCTAAGATTTGACCCTGTGATCTAGTTTTTGACCCCACTTGACCCAATTTCGAACTTGTCCAAGATTTTATCAAGACAATCATTCTGACCAAATTTCAGGTGGATAGGGCAAAAATTGTGGCCTCTAGAGTGCATACAAGGTTTTTCTAAGATTTGACCCTGTGACCTAGTTTTTGACCCCACTTGACCCAATTTCGAACTTGTCCGAGATTTTATCAAGACTATCATTCTGACCAAATTTCAGGTTGATTGGGCAAAAAATGTGGCCTCTAGAGTGCATACAAGGTTTTTCTTAGATTTGACCCTGTGACCTAGTTTTTGACCCCACTTGACCAAATTTCGAACTTGTCCGAGATATTATCAAGACAATCATTCTGACCAAATTTCAGGTTGATTGGGCAAAAAATATGGCCTCTAGAGTGCATACAAGGTTTTTCTAAGATTTGACCCTGTGACCTAGTTTTTGACCCCACTTGACCCACTTTCGAACTTGTCCGAGATTTTATCAAGACAATCATTCTGACCGAATTTCAGGTTGATTGGGCAAAAAATGTGGCCTCTAGAGTGCATACAAGGTTTTTCTAAGATTTGACCCTGTGACCTAGTTTTTGACCCCACTTGACCCACTTTCGAACTTGTCCGAGATTTTATCAAGACAATCATTCTGACCCAATTTCAGGTTGATTGGGCAAACAAGAGGGCCATTGGCCCTAAAGCGCTCACCTGATGCATGGCTTAACAAAAGTCAAAGAGATCAAGAAGAAAACATTTCAGTTAAAAATGTTGCCTCTAAAGTACTAAAAAACGTTTTTGATACTCTATGAAACTTGTGTAAGATTTCAAGGCAATTTCAAACTTGACCTAGGTTTCATACAAACATTCTGATAAGTTTCGAGATATTTGAGTAAACATTCTTTTTTTAAGATTTGACCCCAATTTTAACCCCACTTGACCCAATTTTGAACTCAACCAAGATTTGAAGGAGACAAACATTCTGACCAAGTTTCAAGACATTTGGACCAAAAATGTGGCCTTAGGATTGCACTGCAAGGTTTTTCTAAGATTTGACCCCCTGACCCCATTTTTGACCCCACTTGACCTAATGTTGAACTTGACCGAGATTTGATGGAGACAAACATTCTGACCAAGTTTCAAGACATTTGAACTTAAAAAATGGCCTCTAGAGTGCACACAAGGTTTTTCCAAGGTTGAACCCTTGACCCCATTTTTGACCCCACTTGACCCAATTTCGAACTCAACCAAGATTTGAAGGAGACAATTATTCTGACCAAGTTTCAAGACATTTGAGCCAAAAATATGGCCTCTAGAGCGCACACAAGGTTTTTCCAAGATTTGACCCCTTGACCCAATTTTTGACCCCACTTGACCCAATTTCGAACTTGACCGAGATTTGATAGAAACAAACATTCAGACCAAGTTTCAAGACGTTTGGAGCAAAAATATGGCCTCTCGAGTGCATACAAGGGTTTTCCAAGATTTTACCCCTTGACCCCATTTTTGACCCCACTTGACCCAATTTCAAACTCGACCGAGATTTGACGGAGACAAATGTTGTGACCATGTTTCAAGACATTTGGGACAAAAATGTGACCTCTAAAGCACACACAAAGTTTTACTAAGATTTGACCTCTTGACCCCATTTTTGACCCCACTTGACCCATTTACGAACTTGACCAAGATTTGATGGGGACAAACATTCTGACCAAGTTTCAAGACATTTGGACCAAAAATATTGCCTCTAGAGTGCACACAAGGTTTTTCTAAGATTTGACCCCTTGACCGCATTTTTGACCCCACTTGACCCAATTTCGAACTCAACCAAGAATTGAAGGAGACAATTATTCTGACCAAATTTCAAGACATTTGGGCCAATAATATGGCCTCTAGAGTGCACACAAGGTTTTTCTTAGATTTGACCCTTTGACCTCATTTTTGACCCCACTTGACCCAATTTCGAACTTGACCAAGATTGGATGGAGACAAACATTCTGGCCAAGTTCCTAGACATTTGAGCCAAAAATATGGCCTCTAGAGTGCACACAAGGTTTAACTAAAATTTGACCCCTTGACCCCATTTTTGACCCCAATTGACCCAATTTCGAACTTGACCGAGATTTGATGGAGACAAACATTCTGACCAAGTTTCAAGACATTTGGACCAAAAATATGGCCTCTAGAGTGCACACAAGGTTTTTCTAAGATTTGACCCCTTGACCGCATTTTTGACCCCACTTGACCCAATTTCGAACTTGACCGAGCTTTGATGGAGACGAACATTCTGACCAAGTTACAAGACATTTGGGACAAAAATGTGACCTCTAGAGTGCACACAAGATGTTGACGGACGACCGGACGACCGGACGACGGACGACGGACGCCGGACGACGGACGCCGGACACAGCGTGATCACAAAAGCTCACCTTGAGCACTTCGTGCTCAGGTGAGCTAAAAATGTGGCCTCTAGAGTGCATACAAGGTAAATGTTGACGACACACGACGGACGACGGACGACGGACGACGGACATCCACCTAACCACAAAAGCTCACCTTGAGCACTTCGTGCTCAGGTGAGCTAAAAAGTAAGCCTGCATGTTGTTAAGTTTGTGTATATGCCATGAACATTAAATACAAACAAGGGATATTTGTTAAACATTTATACCCCCAGAAGAGCAGATCAATGACCTTGTCAATCAACAAAGGGCGAAAACTCAAAAAATAAAAGAAGATTTATGGTTCCACCTGAGAAGTTTTATGATTCTACCTTGCATACTTTTTGAGATATGCTACGGACAAAAAAGTCTATGCACGGACCAACTGACCAAGAAGTGCAAAGCAATGAACCCCCTCTTCTTGGAAGGGGGACATAGCAATCAGATTTATATATTATTTAATAACTGAATATAATTTTTTGCAGTACTACTAGTCAAGTATCTTTTGTAAATGTCCTTATTACAAGAGACATAAAGGTTATCTATTTCAGACAAAATTCTGTAATGTGATTCATAGGTTTTTCTAATAATTGTCCAACTTCTTCAAAAGCCATTTATTCTATTAAAACCCTGGGCTTTTATTACCTTGTCTGTTTTCAGAGGTTGTCCTTGTCATGCGAAAACTGACATTTTGTTATATCACTGGTATTCATTTGAAACTTAGCACACAATGTTTACTATCAGAAGATCAACCTTTCTTTAATGCTTTTCGGTGGTTTATCGAGAAATAACGGTAGATTATCACTTGATAATCTCACCGCAAAAGCAGTGAAATTATCAAAAACTTATACCCTGCTTTTGTGCATTTCATCCCTATGACATCATCTATGCGGGGCGAAATAAGTGACGTCACAATGAACGTTGCATAGCAATCACGCGCAAAATGACGCACTAAAGAAAATAATAATGTCCAATAGATGTCACATTTTGTCTCTTTTTTGCATTGAAGAAATAGAATAACCATTTGTTTTTTGTGCAAGATCAATAAATATTTCATTTTGTGAACAACAATAGCTATATTTTCACTCGGGAAAATATAGCTTTTGTTGTTCACTCAATGAAATGTAAATCAATCTTACATTGAAACAAACAAATATCCTCTATACACTATCAAGGGGCTTACCCTAAATGCATTTTGTGCAAATTAAGTCCCTTTTTCTACTTGAATTTTTCATCGACTATCCTGCACCAAACGGCCAAGCTTAGGCACCCAGAGATAGTGATTTCCTCTGTTTTTGCCCAATTCTTTTGACCTGTGATGGAAACTTTAAACAAGCACAAAATCTCAACATAGTTTTCACATTTTAATCTCTGATCCATTTCGTTGTCAGTTAAGATCTGTTCATTCCATATATGTACATAAAAACACAATAAACCTATTGCACACATAGTTTAGCACAAATTGTTAATAAAATCTTTACACACAATATTTCATTGACATTACTGACATGTACATTAATTTCACGATAAAAGAATATCTACAATAGTCTTAGCCAATGTAATTTGTTTGTTTGAATGGGATTTATGCCACTTTTAACAATCTTTCAGTTATATGGCGGTGGGGGGAGTAACTAACAATGAACTCCCAGTATTTCTCACACAAATACTACCATTACATGTACATTTTTCTTAAATAAAAAGTCATAGCCAAAATCTCTGATAAAGTTCATCATATTTCTACAAAACCATGATTTTGTATGATCATGAAAGCTCATAAAAGGTCATTTTCGTGCCACCAGTTTGACAGACTAATAAGCCAGGGTGATTATATGTAATTCTAGTACTAAAGGTTATATATTCTTGTATAGAAACTTCTGACCCGTTAGAGCATTTGGACATTGATTTACTCTTTATTTCTTCCCAATACAAAAATTATCCCTCGTCATGCTGATCCCGGAATATTCCTGCTCTGGCAGGAGGTATAGACAAACATCAGTCTGCACATATGTGCAGTCTGATCTTAGTCCAAACAACCTGATTTTCCTTTTTAAACCAGAAAAGTTTCAGAAATTATATTTTCAAAATCAAATGCTGAGTCACAATAAGGAAATATAGAGATTTCAGCACTTTGATTTATATATAAATGTAATTTTGCCAAGGTTTTTTTATTCAGCATAACAAGGGTTAAACAATATTGATGGCCCAGCTGGAACAGTTGTAACTGCCTATAAAACATATAGGCAGTTACAACTGTTTTGCACTGAGTCATTGATATGGTGTATTAATATTGTGGCAAGTGATAAACTGATGTCCAAGTAAGAAAGGTCCCAAAGTGCCTGTATATGCAAACCCAACCCTTTAGTGGTTAGTAGCTTGATTTTTTCTTTATAAAGTTATATTCTTGAATCAGTCATGAATATATTTATGGAAAAATGACACTTGCTTATAAAACCAGCCCTGCGTTCAGCACAACAAAACTGATGAATTTTTATAGCAAATTATACCCCGAATTTCACATTCACATGAGTCCAAAGCAGGGTATAATTAGCAAACAGTTTGCACCTTTTAGCCATCTCAAACACAAGGCATGACCTGATTTTGTAAAACTTTCTTCTTGCTAAACTCAGAATTTTCTCAAATTTTGAATGCAAATATATCATGTATGAACATAAAAGATAATATCAAAGTTGTTATTTTATAACTACTTATTAAGATTATCTTTTATGTTCATAGATTTATATAAATATTACAACATCAGAGTTATAGCTTAAAACAAGATGAAATTTGTGAAAATTCTCAATTGAACATGAGAAAAGAATTATTATCTCTGGCAATGACTTACAGTAGTGTCTTAAAACAAAGTTATAATCATTGACAGTAGACATTTATTTTTATAACTATACAAATACCCCTGTATGATAACATCCCATATCATATCTTTTATATCACATGGATATTTTTAGAACAATGACCTTCTGCTGTTATTTTTAGAAACTTGCATTTTTGTTAGAAACATTGACGAAAACAAGGCAAATAGAGGTTATAAGATAAATATAGTAAATACTTAGTGTATTGTATGAAAAAATATCTAACTTGGTTTTGGCAATTGATGATTGTCTCGGAAGAGCCTCAACAATTATCAATTCGCCCAACCTTGTTAGATTTTTTTTTTTCATACAAAACACTAAGTACACATATATTACTCTGACATCATCATTCAAATGGACTTATTAGAGTCTTAATCTACAGTTATGTTAATTCAAACTGAATCTATTTAAATGACCAGATTGAACTTTTGTACATTGCTAACGGGTAAAATGATTTGTTTATAATATGAAAATATGATTTTGTATATGAAATTACAATGTATCAAAAAATACTCATTTCCTAACAAATATAAAATATGTAAAATACAAAAAAAGAAGTACAATTGTACCAAAAACATTTTGTTGCCCTTCTTAAGCTTTTACAAGTGTGGAAGATAATTTCCATTCAAGTTAATGAATTATCCTATTTTTCCCAATTCTTGTAATACAGTTCTACTCGTTTATAGCCAACAACCCTAGTTCAGAAAGTAAAAAATAAAACATAGGCTTATGATAACCTAATTTCAAGCAGTGTCTGATGACAAAGCATGTCACAGAACAGGTCTGTTTCTAAATTGCTGGTGTGACTTTCCCCTTCTCCACATCTGAATAAGAATGCTATGTTCACAGTATACACCCCTACAAGGCCCCCTTTTCCTTTCCATAGCATAGTATCACAAAATCCTAATGATATGTGCATGGTTACAAGAAATCTTCATGCAAATCCATCCATAATTGAAGGAGGAGTTGTGATGACAAGAATTTGAAGTACTGACAGATAGAAGGACAAAATTATATCAATGTACGTCTATCTTTAGCAACCTATAAAAAACATTATAATTTACCTGGTGTGATAAAGGGGGCGGTAGGTGGTAAATGTGATTGAAATTAGGTTCAAACCCAAGTCCATGACACTTTAATCATAGGTTCATTACAGTAATTTAAATCAACAACCAAATGGAACAAAATCGTTCAATAAATGTCTTTTAAGACCTTTTCCATTGAATTTGAGGTGATTTTCCTCTTAGCAATAATATAAATGATTGTTTAGAGGAAATTCATCTCAAATAAGAGAAGAAGTCTCTATAAGTTCCTAAATTTCACGCTTTTCTAGTGGGTTTTCTTAGTAAAAATGTAAGGATGTCACTAATAGGGAGGGTTCTATTATTGGAGGAAATATGGTATGTTCACATTTTTCATTGAAAAATACTTATTTCGGAAAGTCACCAAATCCTCCTATCTAGACCTTGTTAGGACCAGCATAATTTCTGTTAAACTGGAAAAGATGACCAGCATAATTTTGTTAAACTGGAAAAGTTTATTTCCAGTCTATGTAAAGTTGTAATTCTTCTCTGCTATTGCAGGACTCCATTTAGAATGTTACTTCAGTATAGGGTTTACACTTCTCCGTTCATCTGTACTTGAGGTATAACTCTTGGTGTAAGCTGAAAGTATACATAAAATAAAATATGAGCCTATGTGTGACATTTCCAGCAATTTGAAATGTTTGTGAGTTGCAAACATTTAGCAGCAAAGAAAGCCAAATACTGTAAATATAAAGTTACCTGATGGTCTACAGATACTTTGAGACCGTATCTATTTACTAAGCGCATAGGAAAGACTCTGGACAGACTGTGTGGATGCACAGACTGGTCAGAGTTTTTGCTTTGCACATATTTGTAATTGTTTGGAAATCTCAGGCACAGGCTCATATCATTATTAAAGTCAATCAAATAAAACCATAGGAAATCAAAATTACACTCGATAAAACAAGGAAATTGAGTCACTATCAACTTTTTAAAATCGTGTTTAAACAAAAACTTAATAGCTAATAGTATAAAGAAGATTGTGAGATTTTCTTTGATTTCATCATTTCTCATAACTTTCGATTTCTTTGATGTGGTATTTTGGATTTTTTAATTAGATGTATTAGCGCCAATTGTTAGATATCAATAGAAAAAGAAGAACAGTAGATCTGCATCCAGTACAGTATAAATGTAACGTAACCCACCCCTAGTAAATTCTTTGGAATGTAGCCCTCCTTGTCATTCTGTCTGGCTAGCCACCAGTCCTTCTCGACATCGTCTCCCTTCTTCAACACAATAAATTTATCTCCCATGTGAAGATCAAGTTCATCCGGGTTTTGTTTTACATAGTCGAAAACGGCATACACAGCTCCACTGTTTATTATGCCAAGTTTTTCTTGAATACCTGTCGATGAAATAATTGAACAATTCAGCAAATTAGACTTTAAAATATATATATCGCAGTTACTTCCCTTGGCACAGAAAACATCCACCACCTTTCCAACCCTTGTGCTATATAGAGAATAACATGTTAGTGTCTAAAAATAATGTTATTTGGTCGAGGTTGGGAGTATTTATCATGACGAGGCTTTGCTGAATCATGATAAATTCTCACAGCCGAGACCTGATAACATTGATATTTTATGACACTTACATGTTATTCTATTTATCATGAAATCATTTTCAAAAGCTTAGGTTTGATAGACCCTTAAAAATCAAGGAAAAATTCAGGTGAAAGTGTATGCAAGTTGTTTCTAAAAATAGACTGCCTGTTATGTTATCAGACAGGTGATATCAGGTCAATACAGGCTTCATTGCATGATAAAAATTGATATTTGAGCCATCCTTGTTCAAGTATCTCATTAATTAGCATAATTTAATTACTGAAATTACAATTCATCAGAATAAGGGTTTAAAGGGAGATCATCTTTATATGGGACATATATGTATCTCAAGGATATTGGTTGTTTAATACAGCAGTTAAGAGTACTTGTTTGAGCATCATACACAGATTTGGATTTTTTTCCAAAAGAAAATTAAAATTTTCTTAAAACATTTCGTAGTGGACACTGGACAAGCAATAAATAATTACTACAGCTTAACTGACATAATTCTCATTCACTGACAAAATAATACTGTGATGTTCAGATTGTCCCATCATATATCTATAAATGTGTGCTTTTCAAATGTGGATCTGGACCCCTGAAAACCTAGCCATATCTGCTCCCTTGAGTATTTGTCAGAAATCAGTGGTAGAGGTAAGAGGGGATAAAGCCAGTCTAAAATCTTTTTTCCCAATGAAACCCTATGTTGAAAGTAGTCGTTGGAATTGTCTCAATGAGACGTATCTAATGAGGACCAACAACATAGGGTTTATGTTACAATAATTGAAATACTTTGATCTAAAATCCAAAATATCCCCTCTATCTGTAGCTTTGTAAATCAAACAAAACTTACTATAGAGATACTCGGAACATCCATCATAACCGTCCTCGTCCTCCTCACATTTCTCCGCTGCCGTCTCCTGGTCACTGATCGTTGTCGCAAAGATACACGCTCCATGTTCAACCAGGAACTTAACCATGGGTAGGTTGTTACATGATGCAGCACAATGGAGAGGGGTCCTGAATTTGAAATCAAAATAAATAATCAGTTTGTTATTCATTACTAGGAATAGGTCTTATGGTTGTAGAAGAAGGAAACTGATTTTCACAAGCATTTCCTCAGAAATTACAATCAATTTGAAAAATAAGCTTTATCATTAGATTGAATTTGCATTGTACATTCACCTACAATTTGTTTTAGTTTGGTCCAATATGAATATTTGTAGAAAATTTGGGCACCATGTATTAAACAATTCATTTGCTTTAGATATAGAGGATAATCGTTTATTTCAGTGTTAGATCAATGAGTGGCAAGCCACAAGAGAAAATAAAGCTTTTGTTGTTCACAAGATGAAATATTAATCGATCTTACTCGAAAACAAATGATTATTCTATTTCTTTTATGCAAAAATGAGACAAAACATTAAATTTCTGGGACATGTTTTCGTAAAGCTCGTCATTTTGCACATGATTGCTATGCAATGTTCATGCACAAAAGCAGGGTTGAAGTTTTTGATAATTTCACAGCTTTTGTAGAGAGATTATCTCCTGATAATCTACTGTTATTTCTCGACCAACTATCGAAAAGCACTAAAGAAAAATTTATACTTTAGACAACCATGATGTGTTTGTGGAACACTATTAACTTCGTCAGATGACCTTTAGCTTGACATTCCATGATGTGTATCAATGTTTAGCCAAATATCATCACTGTAACTCAAATAGTGTTGACGTTAGGGGAAAAGGTTCAGTTTGCATGTTTAGTTTTTGCAGACAGACAGACACCAGTAAAATAGGATACCTTGATCTTAAAATGCAGGGGCATAAAAAATACATGCAGTTGATTTTGTATTATTTTACAATTAAGCTAAATTTTGTTAATCAATTGTATGTAACTGATATTAACACTTGTCATGCTGAATAAAAATCTATGCAAAATAAATGTAAAATCAAAGTGCTAAAAGCACTGGAAGTTACCAAATGTGAGAGAGTATGGATTTCGGAAATTATTTCACACCTTTCTGGTTTAAAAATAAGCTTCAGGTGGTATGAACTAAGATCAGACCGCACATATGTGCAGGCTGATCTTTGTCTATACCTCCTGTTAAAGCAGGAATATTCCGGGTTCAGCACAAGGGTTAATGTTAAGCAGTCTACCACTTGTAAAACAAGTGAAGCAAAGTACAGATAAGAGGGGCTAAAAGACAGTCTACTTTAAATTCTTTATACCTTACTAAAACCCTAAATTGTGGTAACTTATTTGAATCATCTTGATGAAGTAATTTCTTCATATTAAAATTAAGATTACCTCCTCTATCTCACTTTCTGAAGGGTTTCATAGAATAAAAATACTAACCATCCATCACTATCAGGAGAGTTAACATCACAACCAAACTCTACAAGGAATGTTACAATATCGTAGTGTCCAGCACAGATGGCGTTGTGTAGTGCCGTAATTCCCTCGTCATTAGATGCACTCACATTCTCCACCTGATGGGCGCAGCGCCTAACGAGGTCAACCTCTCCTTCCAGTGATGCATCCAGTAACAATGCCAATGGGTCGAAACTTACACGATTCTTATGTTTTCTGTCACCACTTTTAAGATTACTTTTCTTTCTTAATTTCACATCACTTGACTTCACTTCTATTTTAATTTCTGGCACTTTTTCACTTGATTCATCGGTTTTAATAATATTATTATCTACAATATCTTTACCAGGTCCTTCAGACACCTCAACAATGTTACCTTTACTGTCTAACAACACTGTTTCTGGAATGTGGTCACTAAAGGTAGTTGCCTGTATTTCAACAGGACCGTTCCCTGATTGCTCTAAAATTCTCATCTGATTCTCCTGCGATGGCACATTTTTGTTCGAGTTTGTATTAATGTTATATTTATGTAAGGCTTTACCGACCTCCTCATTGTCACTATCTGAATGTCGTCGACGAATGTTTTTAGGAGTATTTGGTTTGTAACTTACTTTATCTGATGCCACATCAGCATGTGGGGGAGTTGTCGGAAAGTCAAAAGGATAGTTTTGTTGCTGTGATGGGCTAGCAGGTGACACTGATGAGGCTGTTGATGCAGGTGAACTCACGCTAGATAAAGGGGATAACGAATCTTTTTCTTCATCCTGTAATGATTTTGAATCTGATGGAGGCTTTAAAGTAGATTTAGTGTCAACTTGAGTATCACCTTTTTTGTTCATATTTGCATTCAGATCTCTGTGTAAACTTAAAACATTTTTCTGATATTTTTCTAAAGCTTCATTGTCCAGCCTTCCCAGATATGTATTTGCTATAACACTTTTAGATGCGTACCTATATGTAGGTGCAGACCGCACTGCTCCATGAGCGGATGCATGATTCAGATTAGAAAATCCTCCTGAGCCTGAATTAGCACCATGTGATTTAGAACCGTCTGTCTGATTCTGAGCTATTAGTCCTGAAAACTTCTGAATACCCTTTGACACTGAAATACTTGTAGGTTCTGTTTCCTCATCAGGTTTATGATCTGTTGAGTTACTTGTAGGAATGTTTGAGGTATGCAGTGGTAGTGATGTTGGCGGTGTGGGCTGGGAAACGCTGTTTGGACCATTAGTACTTCTAACTGGGACAGGAGGACCCTTGTTTTGAGGCATCTCCTTAATTTGACCCTTTGGTTGAGGGTCCCTAACAGGAGCCTTTAAATGCTGTTGGTTATCAACCAGTGGAGGTTTATTTTGAGAACTATCTCTGCTATGATAGGGAGGTAATTGTTTAGCTGTTCCATTCTGCAAACTTTCCACTGATCCAGGAGAGCTCTGACCACTTCCTGCCTGCCTCACTTCCTCCTGAACATCAAAGTGAGGCTGATCATTTGGAACACCTCCACTTCCTTTGTCTGGTAACACTGATGTACTGTAGGTACTTCCAAATGGTTTTGGTGCGAAATGTGACATGCCAGATCTGGGAGGGACAACTTGTCCTACTCTTGGATTGGCTGGATGATTATCAGGCATGTTTGGTTTATTCTGTACTTGGTAAGGGGGGTAATTCTGTCCATTTTGGCTGACTGGTTTTGGAGATGGTAAATTATTTGTATGACCTTTGTTTGAATTCTCTACGGAAACCACAAGAGGAACAGAAAACTCATCAGATTTATCAGCCTCGTATCTTACAAAGTCTACTTTGTTATTGTTAGCTTCTCGGAGCTGATTTTGTTTATCAGGGTTGAGGAACTTTGAGTTAGGAGGCAAGGACTGATATTTGGGATCATTCTTACCAAATCCCATTTTACTATCATCATTAGTCATAACTAATGGTTCTACTGGTGCTACATTAGCCACAGGTCGATTGATAATCCTATTATTCAAATTTTGTGTGTTGTTAAGCTGTTGTCGTTTGTTTCTATCTGTCATCTCAGCATTTTTGGCATTTTCTGCCCGTTTTTTCTTCAACCGAGTTTGGAGTTCATGAATCCTGTTATCCATTCTGGCCAGCTCATCTTTCCTTTTCATCAGCAACTCTCTGTTTGCGCTCATTTTGGAGTTTTGCTGTTCATTCAGCTTGTTTCTTATCTGAAATGAAAAACGCAAATAATTAGTGAGCATGCAATCTTCTTCAATTTTTAGCCTTGAAATGTATTGAGTACTAATTTTTATGCAAATCCCAAAGTAAGTAGGAACATAAATAGCAAAATTAAGTGTTTCAGCATTATGGGTGACTTTATGTGTCATTAGCTTCCAGTAAGCCTCACTGAAGTCAAACACTCTAAATTCTTTATCCCATACAAAAGAAAATTTCAGCAGACTTATGGTCTTTCCTGTGTTAAAAAACAAGCATAAAGTCTAACTCAATACTGACTAGTTGTTGAATGTAGAGATTATGAACCAGAGCTTAAGATAGAGAGAGTATTTTGGATTTAAGATCTAAGTATTTTAATAGCAATTGTACAAACCCTATATTGTTGGTACTCATTCTAATCATCTTGTTGAGATGATTCAAATGAGTACCCACAACATAGAGTTTTATTGAGAAATAAAGATTTTAGACTGGCTTTATCCCCCATTTATCTGTACCTCTGATGAACCTTTCTACGGTCAAATTCAAGACTGTTCTATGTGTATATACATGGTATATCCAAATAGTACAGTCTTACACTGAACCATGGATATAGTAAGTCATCAATAATTTTTGATTACCATGAGTTCCTTTTTCAGTTTTTCTAGTTCTGCCATTGCTGCAGGGCTCTGGTTGTTGGTGTTAGCCTTGACCCGTCCACTCCGTATGTCCTCCAACTGTCTCGTCATTTCCTCAACCTTGGCCACTGCCATGGCTAGCTCTTTCTCTTTCTCATTGAATAAAGATTTGATGGATTCAAGCTCATAATCTGAAATTGAATTATGACATCCTTTAAACCTAATGTACAAAGGTTAAAGGCGATAATATAAAGTTGAGTAGAAGTTGTAAATGAACAACACTGTTTGGTGGAAAATATTGTAGAAAAGGGAGAAATTGCTTGTTACGAGTATTTTCTTCAATTTCCAAATCATTGGCTCAAGATAGAAATCAGACAGACCTCAACTGTTTGTAAAAGGTTCAAATAGCCATGTATACAAGCTGCTATCATATTTTTCTATTTCTTTTTTTCCACATTTTTTGCTCAAGTTTAAAATCGCTTTGAGGTGAAACCAAAAGTAGTGCAGTAAAAGGTTCAAATAGCCATGTATACAGACTACCATTATGTTAATTTCTTCATTTTCCACATAATTTGCTCAAGTTAAAAATCACAAGAATTTGCAATCCCAAGACTGTTTAGTAACAGGTTTAAGTTGCCATGTATACAGGCTGCCATCATGTTTTTTATCCATTATCAATATATAAGACAGGTAGAGTCTGATCCTGATTGATAGATGAGGTTTTAATAGAACCTAATCTGTTTTTGAGCCCAACTTTTATTGTGTATTGATGCTTTCATCTTTTGTGATAACATTACAGAGGATGGGGCTCTATTGTTTTTACTGACTGCTTACAATAGACCATGGACAACAGACCTGTATAATTGGAATGGAAAAAAAATGTTCTGTGAATTTTCAAAGATTGTACCCGACTTTACACATGAGACTTTACACATGACACGGCTTGTGCTAGCTTTTCAATATCAGGAGTCATTGACCCCTTCAAGGCTTGACTATGAAATTGAGGGGTCAAAACTAGTTTTTAAGGGGTCAAAAGGTGTAACTAGAAAGCCATGAATGGCTTATGTCGCTCCACAGGCTTGAATTTCTTGTAATAGCAAATCTAAGTTTTGAATAGATTTTTAGATATTTTGGGTTCTACTGATGTTGAAATGTTTTCAAAGTTTCTACTATAATAACATATAGAGAAATGACCACCGCTCATAAAAGACATATTTTTCATCCAATTACCATAACTTTTGGCTGCATGATAATGGGTCACCTAAGGATCATACTTATGAAGTTTGATTGATAACCCGTAAGTTATATTCTGAGAAAATGATTTTCAAAGTTTCCACTATATAACAT
Organism: Fragum whitleyi; assembly: GCA_948146395.1. NCBI lineage: Eukaryota > Metazoa > Mollusca > Bivalvia > Cardiida > Cardiidae > Fragum > Fragum whitleyi. The sequence goes on from OX411544.1 coordinate 43,341,632, forward strand.
ATAGAGAAATGACCTCCGCCCATAAAATACACATTTTTCATCCGATCACAATAAATTTGGTAGACTGAGAAAGGGTCACTCAAGGATTATTCCAGTAAGATTTTGGTTGATATCCATTGGTTAGATTCTGAGAAAATGATTTCCAAAGTTTCCACTATATAACATATAGAGAAATGACCTCCACCCATAAAATTCATATTTTTCATCCGATCACTATAATTTTTGGTAGACTGATAAAGGGTCACTCAAGAATCCTTCCAGTGCAATTTGATTGAAATCCATCACTTACATTCTGAGAAAATGATTTTGAAAGTTTCCACTATATAACATATAGAGAAATGACCTCCGCCCATAAAATGCATATTTTTCATCCAATCTCAATAATCTTTTGTAGACTGATGAAGGGCCACACAAGGATCATTCATGTAAAATTTCATTGGTATCCATCAATTAGAATCTGAGAAAACTCACTTTTTACCATATTTGGAAATTAGCCAAGCCCATTAAATCCATGTTTTTCATTGGATCAAAATTTCTTGAACAACTTTGAAAGAGGGTCACCCAAGGATCATTCCAGTGAAGTTTGGTTGAAATTCATCCAGTAGTTTCTGAGGAGAAGATTTTTAAAGAAAAAGTTTACGACCGGACGCACGGACGCACAGACGGACGCACGGACGGACGTACGACGGACACAACACCATGACAATAGCCCCAGTGGCTTTCAGCCAGTGGAGCTAAAAACCAAAATATATTATCAGTTTAAAGGTTTTAAATGATCTACATATATGAATCGACATAATCAATAAAGTATCCTATGATACTTTATTGTTATGTTGATTCATTCTTATGGATCCCTTATAATAAAATGAAGAAAACAAATCATTTGTGTAATCTTGCATAGGTTGCATTGATGGGAATTCAATAACAAAATGACCCCCTTAAGAAATTTTTTAGGGTCAAAATTGAACTATTTGGGGTCTAAACCCTGATTTAAGGGTCATGCACGAAACCCTGCATGAGTACAATGTGCAAAGAGCTTTCCTAACCTGAACAGTGTGCTTGCTTGGGGTGCTTGCGAAAATCAGCCAGCAACCTCATGAGGTGACTGTCTCATCAAACAAAAAATAGCGGACAACTTTTCGTTTTGTTTGGATATCTAATCTGATGGGCAGATTCCTTGAAAAACATTTTTTTTTACTTCATTGTATAAAACTTTAAAATATTTTCAAATTAATTTGGAGGGAATAAGCTTCTTATCACTTTTGTTGCCTAGAAACAAGTCATTTTTGGAAAGCACTTGTGGAATGTGCTGTAAAAACTGTAAGCGAGCGCTTTCATATCCAGAATGCAAGGGTCAAATCCATTGTCAGGTGCTCTAGCAGCCGCCATATAGCTGAAAGATTGTTGAAAGCAACGTAAAACCCTATTTAGACAATCAAAAGGTTTTAATAATCTTTAAGTAACAATACCAGAATGTACTCTATATAGATAGACCTCAATACTGGGCTTGGGGCTAAGAAATGAATTTTATTCCATTTACAATAATGAGCTTCTCCATACATTTTTGGACTAATCTTGATTTTTTTCCCTATGAAAATGGGTTAACAGATTTAAGATTCAATAAATAGTGTAAACATGATCTAATAAGCACTACAAAAACACTGAACTAATAAGAAAGATATCATTTATTTTTAGTAAAGAGTTATATTTTGTACTTAAATAAATCTTCACTTGAAATTGAAAATTAAATGGTAGGAGAGGCTAACAGCTGTGAATCAACACACATAGATAATAACACCTCACAGGTGTGCTTAAGGAGCATTCCACAATTATTGTAGAAACAATTATCCCTTTTTTTTTAAAAAAAAAATCATAAAACTAGAGATTGAGATGGGGTTATGTTTGGTATTGCTCTTGTTTTCTTTCCTTTTCAGAACCCTTTACTCAAGTAGAGTTTGGCAGAACTTGGCAGCCTAAGCCTAAGTTAAAGACCTTCATGAAACTCCATGTGATTGTGCAGAAGTGTTACAATGCAATATCAGAAGGACAGATAAGAGGGGGGTAAAGCCAGTCTAAAACCTTTTTTTCTCAATGAAACCCTTGGTTGTAGGTACACACTGAAATTGGTTCGATGAGACAATTCTAATGAGTACCAACAACATAGGGTTTGGATTATTGTTTTTTATTGGTCTAAAATCTGAAATACCCCTCTATCTGTATTAACCAAGCTACCTTAGACTTTTTTGGACTACATTTCAATGGAATAGCCAAGACTTACTCAAATTTCCATTGCTAGCCTTCTGCTGCTCAACCTGTCCTCTCAGGGCGCGTAGTTTTTTCAGTTTCATCTCTTGGGTCTCCACTTTGTCTCGAAGTTTCCGTAATCTGTCGTTCTCCGACGCCAGATGTTGCTGCTTCTGTTCCTGCTGCTTGAGGTATTTCAGTCGTTGTTCCTTAGCGACCAGTATTTGTTGTTGAGACTCGATTTGTTGTTGTTGTCGAGCGGCCATTTCCTGGAGCTCACTCAAGGTCATGTCTGTGCCACCCCCAGGCAACTGAAAGTATAAAGATTTTCATTTATGTATTATTTCAATTTAATTATTTTAATGTTTTTCGGTGGTTTATCAAGGAAAAAATTAGATGATCATTTTGATAAACTCATGCCCACACAAGTGAAATTATGAAAAACTTGTACCCCACTTTCGAATTTATTTCACCCTATCTGACATCGTCTAAGCAGAGCCAAATAGGTAACGTCACCATGAAGGTTGCATAGTAATCACATGTGCTTTAAAAAACTTATCTAAAAATTTTCACATTTTGTCTCATTTTGGAATTTAAGAAATAGAAAAATCATTTTTTTTTTTCGAGTATTATCAATTGATATTTCATTTCTTGAAAACAAAAGCTATTTTTCACTTGTGGCTCTATGAAATATATTGATCTTACACTAAAACAAATGATTATCCTCTTTACATTATTTTCTCAAATTTTAGTCATATCCAAATTTGAATCAGGGTTGAAGATGACAATGAAAAGTTGGGGAATATTAAAATTGAAACCATCATTCATTATATAAAATATTGTGGTTAAAGAAGAAATAGCTTTTTTCCAATCAATTTCTTCTTTTTTTAAATAGCTGGCTTGCTCAACATTGAAATCACAGGCACATTGAATTCAGGAACTGTCCAAGAAAGGGTTCTCCTATTTTTTTTCCCAACAAATTGCCTTTTTTGTGGGATGGGGGGGGGGATATTTCTACAATTCATGCTCAAGCTTTTCTCATAAAAAGCAGACTAAGGTATAAGGGAACTAATTCATTTTCCGTTATCGGCCATTATAACCTTTCCGGTCATAGCTCAGTCCAAGAGAATGCGAGAGTGTTCAAACCTGTCTTAAATTGAGGCCCGTTCATTTGCGCATGAAATGAATTGAAAATTAGTATGGCATGATCCCTTTTCTCTACGACTTTTTGGGCCATTTTTGAGATGACCCTTACCGCGAAGCGGTTTTTACCGGCCCCTCAAACAAATATACCCATGTTTATAAATAGCTATTGGACCGGGAAAAAAGTTTAAAATCTTTAATTTTTCGATTGTATTTCATCAACAGATTATAATCGCTGAAAAATATATAAACAATTTTGAATTTCAATAATATTGACCAATCAGAGATCACCTTCAACATTTGAGTATATGGACCGGAGTTTCCCTAAAGTTTTCTACCAGAGTTGTTGGAAATGAATTAGTTCCCTTAGACCTAAAGAAGAAATTTTTTGCCAATGAAATATAAAAATTGCACATATTTACGTACAACTACCTTTTTTGGATTAAATCTGAAAATTTCAGGCGCTTACGTGTTATAGTTAATGAGTAATGGTCGTTACCCTTAACCCGGTCGGGGAAAAATTCACATCAAATATAGTCCCAAGCGAAAATTTGTTCTTTGAAAAACGTGAGTTTTCTATACACAAAAACTGAAGGTTGTTTTCTATTTAGGAGTACTTTTTCATCACAATTTAAGTAAATATCTTCTTTGCAATGCATTTAATGGTGTTTTGCGGGTGAAAATTGTCATTTTCTATTTTTCATGGATTTTCTTTTGTCGTAACCCTTATCTTTCATAAGAAACTTACGAGTTTTCGCCTTTTTCAGCCTACACGGTGTTTGTTTATCAGCTAATTCCCCAATGTAACACATGGAATATTACACAAGCATATGCCTGATAATCATGCAAAAAATAAAAGAAATCGGTCAAATAGGTTTTGAAAAATCAACGAACTCCCTTAACCCTGTTAAAGTTAAAAAGCTATCTCTCTGAGCGGTTAAAACGCGCCGGACATAACCCCATAATATTCAAACTGTGTTTTCTTTACATGATAATGTTTTCCAGAGTGCATTTCACTATTTTAAGACACCTCGCGCAAAATGTTTGTTTTCGGTTGCAAATTATTATCAAAAAACCCTTATCTTTTTGTGCAAAAAAATCTTGTTTTCTCTTATTTTGGGGTTAATGATATATTTTTACAGTATAACTAATCCAAATTAAGAATATAATAACATAAAAAAATGTTGTTTGCCACATTTAAGAAAAAAAGTGCAATTGGTTGAGTAGTTTTTGAAAATTAGCGCTTATCTTTCACTCCAGCCAGGCAAACATGAACTTGGTTGACCCCCCCCCCCCGGCAAAAAAGCTGAAATTGACTAAAAATGTCCAAAAATACCATTCTCTTTTCACTATTGTCTATTATTTTGTTTCAATGAATACTTAAAGCGCATATTTTGCAAATCCGATGTAATTCAACACGGATTTATTTGTAAAATTAACCCTAATCTTTTGTTGAAATTTTATTTTTTCATATATTTTTTGTCAAAAATGTTAATTTTTTTCAAATGTTTCTGTCAAAAAGTGTTAAATTAGACCGGATTTTGTTCGGTTTTCTTTAGTTCTACTCTTAAAATAAAGTTTTGTTGTTTGTGACTTAAAGATATCCAATCAATATCAAGTTACGACGAACCAGTGGAGTAGATTTTTCCTTCTACAGACGGCCCAAGATTAAGTTTATCTTATTACGTAATAGTCCTAATTACTTCCGGGTACAAAAATCGACCGTCAAACTGAAAGAAAACTATTTTGCAATATATACATGCAAAGAATGCAAGGCACTGACACACATTCAATGGCTAAAAAAAAGCAAGAAATGGGTGCTATTGTCTCGCGAGCGTGGTGTTTTTACTGTCAAAAAGCACTAAATGAATACCGAATTGGCCCTTTTAGCTTGACATATCATTTAAAGAATATTTTTCTCGATAATTGGTGATTAAGTAACCTAAAATAAAAACTCTAAGCGGACGAAGTAACTCTTACAAGACCATTAATAAGAGAACATGCACTTATTTGCACATTTACCATTTAGGTATAAGGGAACTAATTCATTTTCCGTTATCGGCCATTATAACCTTTCCGGTCATAGCTCAGTCCAAGAGAATGCGAGAGTGTTCAAACCTGTCTTAAATTGAGGCCCGTTCATTTGCGCATGAAATGAATTGAAAATTAGTATGGCATGATCCCTTTTCTCTACGACTTTTTGGGCCATTTTTGAGATGACCCTTACCGCGAAGCGGTTTTTACCGGCCCCTCAAACAAATATACCCATGTTTATAAATAGCTATTGGACCGGGAAAAAAGTTTAAAATCTTTAATTTTTCGATTGTATTTCATCAACAGATTATAATCGCTGAAAAATATATAAACAATTTTGAATTTCAATAATATTGACCAATCAGAGATCACCTTCAACATTTGAGTATATGGACCGGAGTTTCCCTAAAGTTTTCTACCAGAGTTGTTGGAAATGAATTAGTTCCCTTAGACCTAAAGATCATACTACACATTATATGCAATTTGATCTTTGTCTTGGCTGTATGCCAAATTGCATGTCTAGATTAAGGTATAGAATCATACATACAAAATACAATTTTCTAGATTCCATCAGTGTGTGCATTAAACAGATGTCAGCCATTCAATGTAGAACTCAATTAGGAAATTAGCTATACAGTACCGTCTCTTTGAGTTTTCACTCAATTTAATTCATTTCGCATACCGAGGGTTCGGTGCAAGACTGCACTAAGTGTATATACAATGTATATACACTTAGTACAGTCTTGCACTGTACCCTTGATAAAACAGTTACCAGCATGTCTGGCATAAATCCATGGTACATGTCAATGTACTTTTCAGAAGTAAAAACTTTATTTAATTACGAGATTAAAATGATTGATTGAATGGAGTTTTACGCCGCTTTCAACATATTTTTTTTAGTTATATCGCGGCAGCTGGAGCAACTTAGGGCAGCTGGAGCAACTTACGATGGATTCCTGGTATTTCTCTCACCACTACAACCATCACATACTTTCCTAGCCTCCAGATGCTATCTCACATAAGTCTACAATTATCAACCCATTGGCAAGAGACAAATAGCCAGAAAGAATGAGTGCTGATGTCCGGGATCGAACCCGGGACCTCTAGATTGACAGTCTAACTACGAGATTAAAGGAATAAATTATTGGGGTATTAATGACACTTTCAACATTTTTGCAGTGGCTTGATCACCTTGCTATCCTGCTTTTTCAAAACCAGCGCCATCGCTACATTTCATTTATGCTAAAATGTCAGAAAACAAGAATTTCTCCATTTTACCCTTTCCTGTTTTTCAAAATTTTGGACCTGTCCAAATTCAGAGGTTTTGCAGACGAAAATTTAAAGGGGATTCAATTTGAAAAATAACCATTCAATAGGGTAGAAAATAGTGTGGAAAAAGAAGAAATTGCTTGTCAGAAGCAATTTCTTCTTTTTTCACAATGTTTTCTCAATCATAAAATCACAGGCACGTAAAAAGCAGGGATTAAACAGCAAAGGGTTAAATGATGAAGAGGGTATCTGTTGTTTTCATTGAGGTATGAGACTTTAAACCTTATCACACTGTATGATTACTTGAAGTTGATAAATACATTTTTGTGATAAGCTTTTTAATTCCATACCTCTATGAAATCAATAAATATTATCTTAATATCTTGTAATTTAATTTCTTGAAGCAACAATCTACAGATTTACTCTCAAATATGTGGATTGTTTATTGAACTCATTTCAGAGGAAGCTTGCTAAAAAGCTGCGTAATCAAAATTGGTTTCATTGAGAAATGAAACCAATTTATCAGCCAATCAGAATGCACAAATTATAATGGAAACAACTAGATTTAGATTATAATTTATTAAAAAGATATCTAAATTTTAAACGTGGGAAAATTACATTCACCTGTAAACAATTTGTACATGATAAACACATACTCTTTAATTGAAAGTTCTCAAAAGGCTAATTCAATATATGGTAGATATCTAAAATAGATCTTTGGGCCAATAACTTAATGATTAAGAATAGCAGTGTATTTAAAACTGATTTAAAGTTTAACCTTTTAAAAGTTCAAACTTCATTTTTAGAAATATCAGGTACACATGGGTTTACTTCTTCATTAACCCTTTGCTGTTTAATCCCTGCTTTTTACGTGCCTGTTATTTTATGATTGAGAAAACAGTGTAAAAAAAGAAGAAATTGCTTCTGAATAGCAATTTCTTCTTTTTCCACACAATTTTCTACCCTACTGAATGGTTATTTTTCAAATTAAATCCACTTTAAATTTTCGTCTGCAAAACCTTTGAATTTGGACAGGTCCAAAATTTTGTAAAACAGGAAAGGGTTAAAGATTGTTTCATGGACAAAATTGTGATAATTGATGGCTTTGACTTATTAGCTGACGAAAAAAGATTTTAAAACTATAACACTGGCCAAAATGAAAAAAGGGAGAGAAACTTCTGTTAGTCAAAACTGGGTTTTATCACTCAAACTTTCAATGATGTACAGTATCTTGTATACTATTAACGATCTACTTATTAATTTTTCCGTTTATATTATGACAACAAAATGTTATTTGACTCGAAAACCTGTAAGATTCAAATCACAATTTGCCCTTTCTGTTGTTTTGAACCAATATGATTGAGTTTTGACCCCACTGATTTCATGATTTAGGATTCAATGACTCGTTAATTTCAAACACTAGCATAAGCCCTGAAGTAATCAACATTCTCAGTTTTGTCAGATTCCAAAACCCTGATAGCCTTGTGTTAACCCTTTTCTGTTTAATCCCTGCTTTTTACGTGCCTGTGATTTTATGATTGAGAAAACATTGTGAAAAAAGAAGAAATTGCTTCTGACAAGCAATTTCTTATTTTTCCACACTATTTTCTACCCTACAGAATTTTCGTCTGCAAAACATTGAATTTGGACAGGTCCAAAATTTGTAAAACAGGAAAGTGCTCAGTAATATCGGTAGTAAGGTTGATCTAGCTGTCACTTTTTCCGGGCATGGGGATATTGCATTGTGACTTAAATCTTGCTTCCAAACATATTGCTAGATTACAGAAACATATAAAGGGTTTCCAAATCAAATCACTAATAGTTGGTCATTTATATTCAAGTTAGCCTAGTGCAATCAGGTAGTTTGACAGATTTATCACTTGTTCTGACATCTGCTCTCTGTTTTACCTGTACATTCAACTATATAAGTGTCATTTGTAATGATATTGATCTCTCCCCACACACCCATTTTGGCCCAATCAACTGATTTTTCACAGTGATAAACACTTTTGATATTCTGCCTTGCCCAAAGCATTTGGGTAAGGATATCTATAGTGACTTAGTAGTTACAATACTTTGCGCTGACCCCTTGATTTAACTTAAAACTAGTTAATGGTATCGAACCCTAGCAATGGTATTAAATAATTTATCATGATGCATATTGATTGATTGAATAGAGTTTAGAATCCCACTTTCAACAATTTTTCAGTTATATCGCAGCAGCTGGAGCATCTAACAATGGTTTCCTGGTATTTCTCTCACCAGTACAACCACAACATCCTTTCCTAGCCTCGAGCTGCTAAATCATTTTTATGATGCATAAGATATGTTAAGTCAGTCCTTGCCATGCTGACCCTAGAATATTCCTTTTTTGATAGGAGGCAAAGAAAAAGATCAGCCTGCACATTATGTGCAGCCTGATCTTAGTCTTTGTAACCACATGGTTTTGCTTTCAAATCAGGCAAATTTAAGAATTATTTTTTCTGAAACTAATACTGACCCACAACTTGGTGCACCCAGTGCTTTCAGCACTTTGATTTTCAAGCAAATTTTGCCTAGGGAGTCATTCAGCACAACAAGAGTTAATTTCAGTTTCTGCTTCCTGGAGAACCACCAATACAATATACTGTATTTTCTCTAAAAAAAAAGTGCCATCCCTTATAGTAGCACCCCTATGTATTTTACTTAAGAAAACCCATTTCAAATGCCTAAATTTAAAGAACTTGTTGAGACTTTTCTCAAATTTGATGTGATTTTCCTCCAAACAATTATTCGTAGGATTGTTTATAGGAAATTTACCTCAAATTAAATCGCAAACAACACACTCTTTAAATTTGAAATTAACTCTAATTTGGTGCATACTAAAAATTTGGATAAGGATCGTAATTTTTGAATACACTGTTGAACAAATACTTGTGTAATGGAGCACATGTAAACTGAACTGTTGAAATATCCCATCTGTTAAGATAATACAAACATCACTTCAAATGTACCTGAATCATATACAAGGGTGAGTCCAGACTGTGTATCTTCTACATCAGTCTGCACTACCTTGTGTAATCTGATCTCAGCCTTCACTCTGTTTTAACAAGAGCTCCAGATATAGAAAACTGGGAATAATTTTAAGATCACTTTTACATCCTATCTTTGATTTCTACAATTTCAAACCCTTTTATGTGGGTACTTATGGATTCAGAATGAAACTTTCTTTGGAGTATCACTTACAAAGGAGTTGTAGACAGAAATGGACAGATGGAAATACTCATCCAGTGGCAGATCAAGAGGTTCAGGTGTTCAAATGGCCCCCCCCTCTGAAGCACCTTTTTTTTCATTTTCATACAGAATTACGATTAGCCCTTTACTTGCTGTTCAAGATTATATCCAAATGTGATCAAAGCTTTGACAGACAGTATGGACTAAGATCAGCCTGCACAGTTAAGCAGTCTGATCTTTGAATACACTGTGTATCTTCCTATTCATTTTTAAAAATACTTGAAAGATATATATTCAGGGGTATGTCCAAAATTATGAAATTGGTTTAAGTTAACCCTTTGCTGTTTAATCCTTGCTTTTTACATGCCTGTGATTTTATGATTGAGAAAACATTGTGAAAAAAGAAGAAATTGCTTTCGACAAGCAATTCTTCTTTTATGACACAATTTTCTACCCTACAGAATGGTTATTTTCAAAGTAAATCCACTTTAAATTTTCTTCTGCAAAACCTTTGAATTTGGACAGGTCCAAAATTTTGTAAAACAGTGTTAACCAGACTGTAAATTCAGCAGGATAAGGGTTTTAAAAAATTGTCATACAAGGAGACTCCCTACTCTATTTTAAATGTTCCTGTACAGAAATCCTGGTTCTTTTACTGTCATCCACTAAATAATGAGCAATTTTCTAATGAATAATTAGACACTTATAATTAGTAAACATTGAAGGGGGAAAATGACCTGTAAACACTCAGTCAATTAAGTTACAGAATTTATGTTAGAGAATACTACCATTTTGAGATACGATTCTAACTGTAAATTTATGTGATAAAGAGCGGTCAGATCCCAGTCTTCTTCGGCACTGTCATAACTAAAGGTAGCTGCCATATTTCCCCCTTCCCATCTCAAACAGCATGATTCATCACTTAGCCAGGTAATCGCTCTGTCCGAATACAGGTGTAATTCATCCACGTTCAATTTAATTCCAATTATCCATGAATGTTTAATTAATTCAATATCAACTTTATCACATGTAGTCACGGATTAGTGAATGTTCTAAGTACGAAAAAATCCTTCTTAAGATATCAGCGATTTAATTGAACCAATTTTCCCAATCCGAACACACCTGACCTACATTTGACTCGGTTACCTGTAGACTGTCATACGTTTTGGCTATTTTTATCCCACGAGAAATGTCATTTTACCATACGCGAATAGATTCGTACACAGTCTGTCATTATTGAAATAGTTGAATGGCTGAGTAATTTGAACACACCTGAGGCCATTTCGTAGTAAACAAGTGATGTACATCAATTGATATTTATGTGCCCGCTTTCATGTTTCAAAATATTTTTCATACAAATTACATTGCTATAAAAGCGTTATTTATGAAATTATGTTACACCAGAAAACATATATTTTATGTTCACATTCAAGCTTATTTTTCTCAATCTCTATGAAACGATGGAAACTTGATGAGAGAAAAAATGTGGCTTGAAAACTTTCTATTAAGGTAGTTGTACCGTAATAGTTCCGCAACGTCAATGACTTTAACAGTGTTAACCGAGCTTTCCTAATGGTTTTCAATAGGCCGAGATGAGTTTTGGTTAACATTGTGAAAGATCATGAGTTCCGAAATGTTGAGGAACTATAACGGGTCCACTACCTTAATAAAACTAATGATCCATTATCCAGGAAAACTTATCTAAATGAAAACAAAGATGACAATAGAAATAAACTTGAAATCTTGGGAAACGTAAAATTTATCAATCGAAAAAAAAAGCTAAATAGAACCTTTGTGTCGGATTTGGTAACCATTTTCTCCATACCGAATTTTTATGCATTGAAGGCTTTTAAAAGGGAACACGTTGTGGGAAAACTTGAAGAGAAACCGATAATTTCAAGCAAGTTCTCTCTTTTCCTCAGTCACGGTTTTCTGTGGAATTTTGCAGACTCAAGTCCAATATTTCAGTAGGCCGCGCACATTGAATTTATGGTAGAATTTTTTTGAAATTGGATTAATTCAGTGTTTCTATGGAATTTTGTTAGACTCTAGTCCAATATCAAAGCGCACATTGAACTTATGTTTGAAATTGGATGAATTTAAAATTGTTCGTTTTGTATAATCCGGACAACACAGACTGAAATTACCCTTCTTGTAGTGTTCGAACCACAGGAACGTATAATTCTGCATTAATAAAAGATATCTGTTAAACATGTTTTGAGCACTTAGTCTCATATAGTATCCCTACCTATATAGATAAGGAAACTATGGGATTAATGACTCGAATTCTAGGCCGACACCGAACTCCCTTCATAGAAACCGTCCGGATCCGCCGCTGCTCCGCTGCTACGTTTGGCCTTGTTGCTTGCGGATTGAATATACAGCTATTGACGTCAGTCGTTTTTGTTTTGCATTTTCAAATATATATATATATATATATATATATATATATAAAAACAAAACGAGATAGAGGAAAATACCAACGTAATAACTTTCTAACACACCGGATCCCTAAGGATGCATGAATACTGAATATTTTGAAATAAATTTGAGATAAATTGTATTCAAACAGTGTAAGTAATTTGGATTATTGCTAAAAGCATAAATAACCCTAGCGCTTTCGAAACTCAATGTTTCTTCATCAGGGGTTCAATGTTCGCATTGAACCCCTGATGAAGAAACATTGAGTTTCGAAAGCGCTAGGGTTATTTATGCTTTTAGCAATAATCCAAATTACTTACACTGTTTGAATACAATTTATCTCAAATTTATCTCAAATTTATATATATATATATATATATATATATATATATATATATATATATATATATATATATATATATATATATATATATATATATATATATATATATATATATATATATATATATATATATATATATATATATATATATATATATATATATATTCTGTTGTAGTTCTAAAACAAACCTCTTCAGTATATCCAAGTTCATATTAACAAGTGCTAAACAAACAAGAGGCCCAAGAGGGCCTGTATCGCTCCACTAGATTAAAAATCTCAAGATTTGAAAGAGAGATATTGAAAATAGAAGGTTATGAGAGTGAACAGCATTCAGAAGGAATTCCGACTTTTTCTAAGTTGAAACTGACTTATGAAGGAATGAACTTATTTAACTAATATGTAAAATTACAAGGAAGAAAACTATTTAGATATCACTTTGAAACAAGGAGACCAGAATGGCCCTAAACCGCTCACCTAAATTTTATTGGTCCAGTGGATCTCATCCAATCCAAATTTCTTGAAAAACTTTGGAAGAGGGTCACCCAAGGAACATTTTGGTAAAGTTTCATTGAAATCAGCCCCATGGTTCAGGAGGAGATGTCATTAAAAAATTTCGGGGTCAAAAAAAGCCCCGCCCTGCCACGCCCATATTTGGGGGTCAATCCAAATTTTTTGAACAACTTTAGAAAAGGGTCACCCAAGGAACATTCTAGTAAAGTTTCATTGAAATTGGCCCAATGGTTCAGAAGGAGATGTCATTCAGAGATAACCAGGTCAAAATAAGCCCCTCCCTGCCACGCCAATATTTGGGGGTCAATCCAAATTTCTTGAAAAACTTTAAAAGAGGGTCACCAAAGGAACATTCTGGTAAAAATTCATTGAAATCGACTTCATAGTTCAGGAGGAGATGTTGTTCAGAGATTTCGGGGTCAAAATAAGCCCCGCCCTGCCATGCCCATATTTGGGGGTCAATCCAAATTTCTTGAACAACTTTAGAAGAGGGTCACCTAAGGATCATTCTGGTAAAGTTTCATTGAAATTGGCCCAATGGTTCAGGAGGAGATGTAGTTCAAAGATTTTGGGGTCAAAATAAGCCCCGCCCTGCCACGCCCATATTTGGGGGTCAATCCAAATTTCTTGAACAACTTTAGAAGAGGGACACCCAAGGAACATTCTGGTAAAGTTTCATTAAAATTGGCCTCATAGTTCAGGAGGAGATGTCGTTCAAAGATTTCGGGGTCAAAATAAGCCCCGCCCTGCCACGACCATATTTGGGGGTCAACCCTAATTTCTTGAACAACAATAGAAGAGGGTCACCAAAGGAACATTCTGGTAAAGTTTCATTGAAATCGGTCCAATGGTTCAGGAGGAGATGTCGTTCAGAGATTTCGGGGTCAAAATAAGCTCCGCCCTGCCACGCCCATATTTGGGGGTCAATCCAAATTTCTTGAACAACTTTAAAAGAGGGTCACCAAAGGAACATTCTGGTAAAGTTTCATTGAAATTGGCCCAATGATTCAGGAGGAGATGTAGTTCAAAGATTTCGGGGTCAAAATAAGCCCCGCCCTGCCACGCCCATATTAGGGGGTCAATCCAAATTTCTTGAACAACTTTAAAAGAGGGACACCCAAGGAACATTTTGGTAAAGTTTCATTAAAATTGGCCTCATAGTTCAGGAGGAGATGTCGTTCAAAGATTTCGGGGTCAAAATAAGCCCCGCCCTGCCACGCCCATATTTGGGGGTCAATCCAAATTTCTTGAACAACAATAGAAGAGGGTCACCCAAGGAACATTCTGGTAAAGTTTCATTGAAATTGGTCCAATGGTTCAGGAGGAGATGTCGTTCAAAGATTTTGGGGTCAAAATAAGCCCTGCCCTGCCACGCCCATATTAGGGGGTCAATCAAAATTTCTTGAACAACTTTAAAAGAGGGTCACCCAAGGAACATTCTGGCCAAGTTTCGTCAAAATCCACTTATTGGTTTAGGAGGTGAAGATGTTTAAAGAAAAGTTTACGCACGCACACACGGACGGACGGACGGACGGACGCACGCACGACGGACACCTCGCCATGACAATAGCTCGCTGGCCTTCCGCCAGTGGAGCTAAAAATGACTCTTTTTAGCGGACAAGGAACTTAAATGAAAGTTGTGTAATGACCTATCGTATTTAATTCTCTTAAAAAATACCATAAGGAAGAATCTAGCGGCCACATTATATAAGCACGGGCAAATTCAAAATCTTTAAATTCATTACAAACTTGACAAAATGCGCATCTAGATAGGCTATAGGTTAAGAAGGAAAAGGACCGCGCACCCAATATAATGAGATTCAATTGTCTTTGATGTCAAAGTTAATAAGTAGGTTTGATATATTTCAATAAAATATACTCGACTTTGATCCTAGACATATTAGAGGTTGACATTTAAAACCCTTTCATGAGCGAACAATTTGAAAGTGCACGTTTATAAAATACTGTTCAAAATGCGACCCGGTCTTCCCCGTTCACTTTGTTTGGGCCTATTGAGTTCTGAATAATTTTTGAGAAGGATCATCCAGAGAATTTACTACTTATGTAAAATTGATAAAAATTTGATCAATCTTTTAAGAAAAAAAGAAGATGTTTAACCCTTTGCTTTTTAATCCCTGCTTTTTACGTGCCTGTGATTTTATAATAGAGAAAACATTGTGAAAAAAGAAGAAATTGCTTACGACAAGCAATTTCTTCTTTTTCCTCACTATTTTCTACCCCACTGAATGGTTATTTTTCAATTTAAATCCACTTTAAATTTTCGTCTGCAAAACCTTTGAATTTGGACAGGTCCAAAATTTTCTAAAACAGGAAAGGGTTAAAGAAAAAAATACGGAAGGACGAACTGACGGGACGACAGATACAGTGCCGTATGATAGTAGCCCAGCAGGACTTCAACCAATCATCGGGAGCTAAATCATCCATAAAGTCCACTTTGATTTTGTCGAAATATCAACATTTTTCGAAATACTGTTTTCGACGATCATCATACGTATCATGCCCTGCGTTCGGGATGCGAAAAAGTCCATGTACGTTTAGAAATGATGGGCGCTAAATGCACGAAACGTTAGCTGTTAGCCCATGAACGTCAGTACAGACGCAGGACAACATTTTGCAATCGTTACGCGAACGTTTATGCATCCTGAACGCAAGATCGCCCTTTTTAAATTAGTTTAATAGAATGTGATAGGGCCAAATTAGAACGTTTGATCTTATTTCTAGCCGCGAGGGCTCATTTATCATAAATGTTATCATAAATAGACATATGTTACTTAATAAAATGTACATATGTCATGGGTCAAAGGGCAAAGTGCATAGTGCAAAGTTATCACATAAATCAAATATTTACGTTTGTTGATATATTCTGTATGTATTGCGAATAGATGTTTACTTAGACAGTTTATTTGAATCAATTTAGGTCGATCTGTTCAATATTGAAATTGCGTCATAAACCTACGAACGTGTGTGAGAGCCTTCGATCAATTACTTTAACCCGTATCCTGCTGTTCACGTCATATTCCTACTAAAACAAGGCTTTGTCAGACATTATAGACTAAGATCAGCCTGCACAGACGTGCAAACTGATCTTAGCATAAACTGTCCGCTAAACAATGTAATTTGTTTAAAATGATTTTTAAAGTCAGCATGGTACGGTTAATCTTTTAAAAAATAACAGGCCGCATAAACAAGTTACATTATCATACCCTATGAACTAAAGTATGTTTGTGCAAATTATGGTCCACAATAACGTTCAAAAATTAGTAAAATACGCCTTTTTTATCGTCAAATAGTAAGGAGGAAAATAAGTAATGCTTTATTTCCAATTTTGGGCCCAAATGGGCATACAATTTTCGGATACATTGTTCTCAAATATGATTAGATTTATCATCAAATCATAAGAAATGGAGATTTTTCAAGTTCATGAAGTTATGCAACCGAATCCTTTGACCGTATGAATCAGTATTAATATCTGCTTCGCAGTTCTATGCATTCTAGTGATATTCGTTTTATACCTGTATGTAAACGAACAATATTCCATTCATTTCCTGGATGAAATTTTCAAAATTACACGGTCTGATAACACAGGATTCAAATACGATAATATCGCATAAATTTCATGAGAAACTTAAGCTTTTTTAGACAGAATCTGTTAAAGGTAGTAGAACCGTAACAGTTCCTAAAATTTTGGCGCTCAATAACTTTCGCAATGTTAACCGATGTTTCCTAATGAAAATCCTTAGGAAACCTCGATTAACACTGCTAAAGTACATTACTTCCGAAACGTTGCGGAACTATTACGGGTCCACAACCTTAAGTAAAAATCGCGACGCGTGCCATGATACTAATTGAGCTATTTGCTTCAAATGGATATGTACAGTCCTTGATTTTTTACGCCACTATTCTTGTTTCCGCTTCAGAAAATGTAAAAAAGAAGCACTGCTTTGCAAGAAGCGATTCATCTATTTCCACAATATTTTCTACCACGTAGGATGGCTCCTTAATTTTTTTCCAAGTAGTATAGTCGACTGCAATCTTCTCTAAGTTTGGACCATTCGTAAATTTCGGGAAAAAATGGGCAAGCGTTTATTTAAACGACGCTGTCGATTCCGATATTACACGACGAAGATAATAAAATGTCTAAACTTACCATAGTTTCGATTGTTAAATCCGTTTCAATTTTAAAACAGTACCCAGATCAAATTCTTAAAACTAATATTTTCATTGTTTAAACACTAAAGATCGATTTAATCCGCTCATTCAGATATCGACAACTAGAACTACTCTCCCACTGTTTCACAACTGACAGCTTAAAAATAAATAAACCTTGCACTTCAACCTTGATATATACAGGTGTATAGGCAGAAGCTACGTGCTGTTTTAAGTAAGTGTTCATGAGCCCCCTCCCCGCCCCCTCCAACAAAATAAAAAAAAATAAATTAAATAAAATAAAAAAAATAAACAAATAAATATATATATATTAAAAACGTTTCATGCTGTTCAGAGCAGTGCAGAACAGTTTCAGGAAACATAGACTAAGATCAGCCTGCACAGACGTGCAGTCCGATCTTAGCCTACATTGCCTGCTAGTCTCAATTTTAGACGTTACATATATCATTTACGCGACCAGTCTAAAAATTCCGGGGACAGAAATCTGTGACAGTACATCTCCGCTTACCCCTTAATTATTGTGAAAATAAATAAATAAATAAACCAAACACGCGAACATTGCCAGTTTTAACCTTTCGCTGACTTTCTTTTCCCAGCGCAACGTCATCTCGAGTATTGTTTTTGACGCCACATAAACCCACGTGCGATGTGACGCGCTCTCATGGCTGCGTCCGTAAATTAATCCCGAGCCGTAGAATCGCCGAGGGCTCCCGATTGTGATTGAAGCCGAACTCCCCCCCCCCCCCCCCTCTTAACCCCAAAATGCCAATTTCATTACAATGAGACAAAATTCAAATTCAACAGGATATGAGTTTAAACAGTATGCAACTCTACTAATTGAAGTACCTTCTTACATTTCAAAAGCTTTTTACACGAGCTTTCAACCGTATTAGTATTAGTACTATACGAGTATCAATGTTTAAATTCAAAGAAAGCTCGGATACACCATTTAAAACAACACCATAAACTAATCCTCAGAAACGAACTTATTACGCTTCACTGATAGAATGCAAACAGTCATAACAATCTAAAACCCAATACGAACTCTGAAGCACTGCATGTTATTGAAAGCTCTGTTGGAATGTAAGCTAGGTAAAGATAGTTGCTTTTTTATTACCTATACAAACCCTTCACAACTATCCACTGAAGAAAAATCAGGAAAACTCACACCTTAGTTCAACGGTGCACTAAACTAACCCCCAGGAACGAACTTACTGCGTTTCACTGTCAAAACGCAAATAGACATAACAATCTAAAACTAAGTCCGAACTTTGAAGCACTCAAGTTGTTAATTGCCAAAAGCACAGACTGTGCTGATTTGCTGAATAAATGAAATGAAATGGCATGTTATTGAAAGCTCTGTTTGAATGTCAGCTAGGTAGACGTACTTGTTTTACAAACACTGTGCACCTATCCACTGAAACGATTCCGGAACGAGAAAACCATAAGCGGACGTTGACGCTCGGCTGTTAAGTGTTGGACCGTGGATAAAAACTCGAAGTCGAAAAAAGAGCATAATTCATACAACACGCAATTACATGCATAGTCATCCCTCTACATGGTATAGGTTTCTCTTTTGATTGTAAAGATATATTTCAAGTTTTCAATAATAGCTCCCCAAACAGCCAGCTTTAAATAATCATTAAAACTACGCTCCCTTATCTCGAAGTGTATGGGTACAGTAGATCCACAAATCACATATGCCTATATATAATACGTATGTAGTGTTTTGTATGTATAAAAATATATACGAGGTAGGGGGAATTGATAATTGTCGAGTCTCTGCCTCGACAATTATCAATTCCCACAACCGGGTTAGATATTATTTCATAAAATACAATAAATACGTATTATATTTATCTTATAACCTCTTTTTGTCTTGTTTTCGTAGATGTTTGTAAGAGAAATGCAAGTTTCTAAAAAATAACCGAATTATGTCATTGTTCTTAATATATCCATGTGATATCATAAAAGATATCATATTGGGTGTTATCACACGGAAATTTGTATAGTCATAAGATAAATATGCCTACTATCAGTTTTAGTGAACAATGTTAAGTTAATTTTGACTAAACAGATATAAACACAATTCGAGATCAATGGGTGCTCCAAACTTAGGGTTTTGTGAAATAATGATTTTTATAATGACGTTATTCCTTATAACACCAAAGATGAAAGAACGGCAAGCCCCGTTTTCTAACAAGCCTCCCCCTACTTGACCACTATCTTGGTTGTAACGGGACACAATTGAAGATATGACCAATTTATCTACGTTATGGTCGGACTATGTTTTGTTTTATATCAAACGAATGTTTAAAAGGTTATCAAAGGCCACCAGCCTGCCAAGATTCATTTGTAGAATCATTTTGTATTAAATACCATACGGCTGGCTGTCGCCAAAATAATGCATAGCTGTAAACACTATCCGGCTTACCTTTACAAACTTGGCATAATGATATCAAGGTCCATAATATACATATACTTATTTGTCAACCGCCAGACGAAAAAGGTCAATCTGGGTTGTGCGTAAAGTGTCGACCCTAGTCAGCCTGCACATTTTGCGCTGGCTGTTTAGGGTCGACATTTTTCACTAATTGTACATTTTCTGAATAACAATTGGTAATTCTACGTCCCAATATAATTATATTTGAAATTTGACCTCTGGTTGACTTATTCTGGATCAAATACCATTTTTCAAATATTCCTTTTGCGGAGTTTAAAGATTTCCGTCTGATTGGTCACAATTATTTAAGATATCCGTCTGATTGGTCACAATTATTTAAGTCCGCTTGCATCAAAAGCTTAAGCTCTTAAAACTCAATCCAGATATTTTTGCGTCCGCGAAAATTGCGTCCCTTTCGGCACTGTAGCTTGAACCCACTGCTACCCAATCGGACAACTCGGTCGGCTAAGCCTGGCTATTTTAAAAACGGTTTTCCGATAAACACACCAAATGATGGTAGAGGAACAAACCGCAGACTAAGTCAGCTCATAAATCGAGCGGCTAAACCACTCGGCCACCAATGCAGTCCTTTTTGGTGATTCATGGAATTATTTTTCACTGTAATTTCATTTAATTCGACTCTCTGAGAAAAATTTATGAATTCATGATAAATCATTGCTTAAATATTGCTTATAAAGTGAGCTGTAGCTACTTAATTCTGGTCGCCAAGCAACATGAGTTGCTAAAAGCAGACTGACGCTTGGGCATCCATACCACAAACAAGCAGAGGTACAGATAAGAGAGAGTAAAGTCAGTTTAAAATCTTTATTTCTCCACGAAATTCTATGTTGTTGGTACTCATTTGAATCGTCTCGACAAGACGATTCGATTGAGTGACAACAAGATAGGGTCTGTACTATCATTTCGAAATACTTTGATCTTTAATCCAAAACACGCCTTCTGCAGCTCTGATGAAGTATTTTCCCACCGATATACGTAGACATGCATTGATTGAAGCCAATATTGTGTTGCATTTTTAACCTTTAATGTGGGAGAATATCGAACAGTGCTGCATCAATACGTTAATAGAGAACGTCATTCATCAGGTGGGCGGTTTATAAGGCTAATATACTGTTATATTATACCACGCAACTGTTAGAATATCGTTAACGAGTTTCTAAAACAACGTAAACACAGTTTGAATAAGTTGCGATATAATCTGTAGCTACGTCATTTTTTTAAATTTGCTGATCGAATCTTCTGTTTAAAGTTGTTCGATGGGAAATTTACACTGAACATTTTCCCAAACATGTGCGTATAGGAAGATTTTGTCTCTCCCCTCCCCCGCCCCCCCTCTCTCTCTCTCTCTCTCTCTCTCTCTCTCTCTCTCTCTCTCTCTCCCTCTCTCTCTCTCTATCTCTCTCTCTCCCCCACTCTCTCTCTCTAACACACACACAACTCTTGCTCGTATTCTTATTCTTGTTGCAATACTTCATGTTTAGCTGAAACTATTTTGGATACATATCTGTTAAATACGAAATGAAATTGATACAACAGGTTGAGCGTGTGTGCAGTCTCCATTTGATGGATCAATTTGGCGTTATTAAACTACATAATGAACTGTGTCGCCTTGAAATTCTAGATTTTATTCACATTTGATGACAATTCTTTGTTCGAATAGTCATGAAATTGTGACATGTAATTGTATCACCCCCAACCCTACTATCTCTGTCTGACAGCTTCCCGAAAAGCCCTGCCATACACTTAGAGGATGACAAACGGTTCTTATACGTTTTAAAATCGTTGCCTGTTTTGCGCCATTTTGGATTTGGATGAAATATAAGATCGTTCTTTCAAGTAGAATACAAGAATATCAGTAGTCGACAAGTGACCACAAGCTTTACCTTTTTTTATGACGAGTAATATAGTGAGCGACTTTAAAAACTCAACAAAGTAAAATTGAAATTTGAGTACGCAGTTTAGCGACTATGTCCTAGCCAAGTTTTTCTCCCCCTGCCATAAATCTAATTTGCCAGTTATAAGGTCATATGTTATCAAATTACTGTTGGGCTTATCAGGGCAATAAATTTCTTCCTTCCCTGCTCAACACCAGGTGTATGACAAAGAAGTATTTCAAGGTAATTGAAGTTTTTGGTCTTCAACACAAACACACATCTTCTGAACTAATTGTATATTTAAAGTTACTTTCAACATTTTTTTCAATTTTTTCTGTAATATCTACATCTTTCTTTAACCCTTTTACTCACAAAAAAAATCTATCAATGACTAATTAAACTGAAAGGTGACATAAATAACAAGCCAGAAAAACTTCTTTTCATGAAAAAGAAAATAAGAGGACCTTGATAGTCCTAGATAGCTCACCTGAGCTTCTTTGACTGGGACATCACATTTATTAAAAAGGCAGATGTCAAAATGGAGATTATTTCAACATAAGATCAATACCATGGAATGTTTTCAGCCAAGAGCAAGACGTACATGCCTTTTTGCTCTTTGATTCTATGTCAAACAGGATGCACCCGGATGGAGCCCAAATGTGACCACAGGGTCTTGCTATGAACAAACTTGGAAGAGGTCCACGAGTTGATGCTACAAATAAAATATGAAAGCTGTCTGACTTCTGGTTTCAAAGTAGAAGATTTTTTAAGCTTTCCTATTTTCACCCATCGTGCTCAGATGAGCTAAAAGGGATGCGCCTTGGTGGAGCCCAAATATGATCTCAGGGTCTTGATATGAACAAACTTGGTAGGGACCCACTAGATGATGCTACATACCAAATATGAAAGCTGTGTGCCCTCTGGTTTCGGAAAAGAAGGTTTTGAAAGATTTTCACTCTTTGATTCTATGTAAAAAGGGTTGCGGCCAGATGGAGCCCAAATATGATCCTAGGGTCTTCATATGAACAAACTTGGTAGAGGTCCACTTGATGCTGCTATATACCAAATGTTAAAGCTGTCTGCCTTCTGGTTTCAGAGATGAAGATTTTTAAAGATTTTATTTTTTTCACCCTTCGTGCTCAGATGAGCTAAAAGGGAAGCGCCTGGGGAAAGCCAAAAAAAAAAAAAAGTGACCCAAGGGTTTTCATATGAACAAACTTGGTAGAGGCCCACTAGGTGATGCTACATACTAAATATGAAAGCTCATTGCCATCTGGTTTCAGAGAAGAAGATTTTTTAAGATTTTGACTATTTGATTCTATGTAAAAAGGGTTGTGCCTGGGTGGAGCCCATATATAACCCCAGGGTCTTGATATGAACAAACTTGGTAGAAGTCCACTAGATGATGCTACATACCAAATATGAAAGCTGTCTGCCTTCTGGTCTCTGAGAAGAAGATTTTTGAAGATTTTCATATTTTTACCCCCTTTGTTAAGGGTAAAGGGAAAGCTAACAGTGGATTTCATTTATTTGAACAACTTTGGTAGAGCTTGACCCAAGGAACATCCCTGTCAAGTTTCATCAAGGTTGGCTCACTGTTTTAGGAGGAAAAGATGGTTATAGAAATTTTGGACGACCCACGACTGACGACGGACATTGCATGATCACAATAGCTCACCTTGAGCAGTTCGTGAATCATTACATTTGAATTTGGTGCTTTTTATGCCAAGCATCGATTTCCGATGAGGGGCATCATGTTTTTAGCTCACCTGTGCACAACGTGCTCAAGGGGAGCTTTAAGGATCACCCTGAGTCCGTCGTCCGTCGTCAACTATCTTATATACTTCTTCTTCTCCTCCTGAACCACCGGGCCAAATTTCAATGAAACTTTACCAGAACTCTTTTCAAAAATATTTGATTGGTCCATATATATAGGCGTGGCATTTATTTGGTTTGGAATCTTTGACCAACATCTCCTCCTGAACCACTCTGCCGATTTCTATGAAACTCTTATTAACTTTTAACAGAATGTTCCTTGGGTGACCCTGTTCAATAGTTATTCACAAAATTTTGATTGGCCTATTAATATGGGCTTATTTTGAGCCTGAAATCTTTGAACAACATCTCCTCCTGAACCTGGGCCAATTTCGATGAAACTTTACAAGAAAGTTATTGGGTGACCCTTTTCAAAAACTGTTCGCGAAATTTTGATTGCCTGACAATTATGAGCATGGCAGGATGACGTTTAGAGTCTCGTCAGTATTAAATGGTTGGGCAGGGTCTATTTTCACTTTAAATTCTTGGAATAACATCCACTCTTCAACAATTAGGTAAATTTGAATGAAATTTTGCCAGAAAGTTACTTGGATGACATCCACTGGACCAATTAAGTTCAGGTGAGCCGTTTAGAGCCATTCAGGCACTTATGTATATTTGTGTGATTGACTGAATGTTTGTCTCCCAAAGCCTTTAACATTGGCCATGACTTTTGATTGGTCAGGAATAGAGCCCTCATATTTTACATGTGTAATGCTTGTTCCAAGAGCTTTCTGTTGGTACTCTATGTCCGATTGACATAAAACTTATTAGTTAAATTCCTCTCATGATTGCGGAGTTCATTGCACAAACAGTGTGACTCTCTCTAGCTTATTTCTGGAGTTACTGTCCTTCGTTGATTTGCATACTTGGATTTTATCCGTACAATATCTCTGAAAGTATAATGATCTTGAAACTTATTAGGCTGATAGATCAATGGTATTGATGCAAAGTGTATTGCATAAGAACCGTAACTCTAGGTAGACTTTTTTTAGTTCTTGTGTTTTGGTTTTAACAGCTGGATTTTGTTGGGAGCATATCTCTGATAGAGTATTAACAGTGATTGTGAATTCTTTTAGGTGAAGAACTGTGAACAAGAACTGTAACTCTGCCCAGCTAAGCGTTTGAGTAATTGGCTTTCGTTACTTTTCACCCGACGATCTGTTAATCATTTGAACACGATTAACAAATCTGTATTACGCTCCAACCAAGCCAATTTTCTTTAGGAAAATGACGGCTTTAAAGCCAACTTTCACATATTTAGATATCATGTTATTTGTAAGTTGAAAAGTAACTATATGTAAGAATATACATTAAGAATATGTCTATGTTTATGATAATTGCTGAATCAATTGTAACTCGTAAAGTGTCCTTCAGTTTTGATTTCCAAATTTTATCACCATACAGGCAGGTTTCAACTCAATGGGCGACGCATACCGTCTTGGGAAGCATCATAATTCTATCCCAGACATGTGGCTATATGGTTGTTCTACCAAAAATAGCAAAGAAAGATAAAAAAACATATAAAGGATTTTACTTATTTCAATTTGTAGTTGTGGATGTTTCTTTTTGAGTTAAGTATATGATGATCTAGAAAATTAAATGAATTTATTTAAAATCATTAGAATGTATAGGTCTTATTTTAAATTCAATTTCAAATAAAGTAAAAAAATTCAGATAAGTTGAAAAGTATCTTCACGTGAGCTACTTATCATATTTTATTAAATTAACCTCATAATTCTCTGATAATCATTATCAGAAGATTCATTGGTTTGAATTGGGTTTAACGCAACTTTCAACAATCATTCAGTAGTTTATCTTGGCAGTTTGAGCACCTAACAATTGATTCCTGGTATTTCTCACAAAAGTACTACTATTACATTTTTTTCTTGCCTCCAGCTGTTATCTCACATAGGTCTATGATTATCAAAACATTGGTGAGAGACTAATAGCCAGAAGGGATGAGTGCCACCATCGGGGATCGAACCCTAATCAGAAGATTCAAAATGCAAAAAAATATTTGTGATAAAATATATCAGTTCCATCTAACAAGCCTGGGAGAAACTGCTTTTCATCAAATTTTCTCATGCAACATTGATTGGTTACTTGCAAGATAATGTAGAAAAGCAGTGTCATATAAAAGGAGATGTTGATTTTTTATATATTGGGTATTTTACCAGCAATGTTATCCCGATATGATTATTTAACTATCTAAACGAGAAGAATTTATGAATCATATGTTCAAAATAAATACTGACTCACAATTTGTGCATTTAGTGCCTTTAGCACTTTGATTCTAATGAAATTTTACTACGGTTTTCATTCAGCATCACAAGGGTTGATATTATTTTTAGGGTAATAAGGGTATATATTAAAATACAGAATAATATTAATGTGTTGAAAAAGATGTAGAATCAGTTTTAAAGATCGCGTAATTTCATTAATTTTCCCGTAGGTCTATATCAAACTACTTGTAAAGAATAAAATCTGGTTAAATAATATAACTGTCCTCTGTCAGCAGCCTACCTTAGTTATAATTAAGATTTATGGCCAGCATCAAGTAACAATTGCTACAGGTCGACAATTCTGATAAAAGAGATAAAGCACAGAAACTGTTTGAGTAAAATCTACTCGTTTTCAGGACATAGTCGTCTTACTGTACGGGAAAAAATCCTCCAAACAGTCGGGCTATGGAAAAATTTCAACTTTTCTTGGGTATGTTTAAAATTGTCACCGTATTGGGAATACAAGAGAATGTTTGGAAATGGCATAGGTGTTGGATTAAAGGTAACTTGTTAAGGTAACAAAATAAGTATATTTTAGTCCGAGACTGTTCACTTATATTATTATTTTAGTGATGATTTTAAGTATTGCGGTTTTAAAGTCGCCCAGAATAGTATTCATAATTAGTGTTTCAGCGGTGCTGTTGGGCATTTACTTTCTGAATCTTTTAATCTTGCTGTAATCACAAATAATTAGATCCGCCGAATTCAATTAGTTTCTTATTACAAATAATTACTGAATCGTACTATAAGTATTATTACTTAAAATGTGATCTGTACTTTTTCCGAGGATGTTTTAAATTTAGCCCTGCGTTCAGGATCACAAAACGGTGCAAAAAGTTTTCCAATTATACCCCGCTTTGCACGCACGTGCTCGTGCAAAGCGGGATATAAATGGAAAACTGTTTTCACCGTTTTGTGATCCTGAACGCATGGGCAGGTATTTGTTGTGGTTGATGAAGTTCTCTTATGGACAGCTCGAACCTCATAAAGGATGTCGTGGAATTACTGCAGAGAAAAACACCACCCTACATGAATCCATGGTAAATTGCCCAAGGCGCCGAAATATGACTCGTTGTGACCCTTATACTCATTTTGCGAGAAACATTCAAACTAGACAGAGATATGCCACCTAACAAGCGAAAAGGACCTACTTGGGGTGTTGAAAAGTTTCGATCCTGATCGGACTGCACAGGCTGCATAGCATCCCCATGGTAGATATCTACGACTTGGTGAAGATTTTATGGACAAATGGTACAAAATGTTTGATTTTTTAGAGCTTTTTCCCCATCAAGGTACCATACTTTAAGGAGATTAAGTACAATTGTGTCTATATTATTCTAGTCTGGCCGCCAGACTCTTCTTTACAGTATTTTTTTTTTTCAAAAGGAATTGTGTCAGCCAGTACATGAATTCCATTTAAGTCTCCTGTCTCTGAAAAGAAGAGTCGTTTTTGTTCAGCATTTGTTAATATGAACTAGGATTAAAGAGGCTTGTAATAGAACTACACCAAAACATTTCTGAAAATGCTAACAAAAACGACTGCGGTCCGTCTAATACTTTTCCATTGTTAGCCAAAGTAGATCAGCATTCAGAACTACGTGTGTCAAGGAAAAGAAAGCCACTCGAAATAGGATAATTCGCCATTAACTTATCACTTGTGTGATAGAAACCACCAGGGAAACACTTGACGAAGCTGATAACGTGGGAATTTATTTCACGTCTACATCTTCTCTATAAGGTTGTCATTAGGGATTTTTAAAATACCATTATTATCTTTCATTTGATAAATTGTGTTTAAATCGACTCTTCCTTACACCACAAAATAATGAAAACGTAGGATACCGCCTAAAGTACAGAACAAGAATAAACCAACCTTGCGTTCAGGATCACAAAACGGTGCAAACAGTTTTCCAATTATACCCCGCTTTGCACGCATGCGCACGTGCAAAGCGGGGTATAATTGGCAAACTGTTTGTACCGTTTTGTGATCCTGAACGCAGGGCAGGACGAATCTCTTCTTTAATGCTGTTGTACGTTTGAACCTAAGTGGGACAGCAGCTGGAGGTTATAGGAAAACTGAGATATAATGATAGTACTGGTGTAAGAAATTAAGAAATACAACGAACCAATTGGTAGGTGCCACAGTCACGTAATATGACTGAGGAATCTTAAAAGACGCGTTAAACTCCATTCAGAAATCCAAATTCAATGCTTTATGCAGTCGGACATTTTCTCAATGCTTGTATCCGAATGACAAGAAGCAACCAAGACGAACGTCTTCTTCAATGCTGTTGTACCGTAACATCTTACGACCTTTTTTGCGTAAGTCAAAATTCAAGTTGCTTCTACGGTAGCACGGTCAAAATTCAAGTTGCTTCTACGGTAGTAACTAAATATGAATATAAATATGAAGATATATCGTGCATTATCTCATGGGAATCGTGTTCTACATCTTCGCAAGCCAAGGGTTCTAACTCCACTATGTTCCTTACGAAAGTTTACGAACGTTTGTAAGGAACATAGTGTAGTTAGAACCCTTGGCTTGCGAAGATGCGTGTTCTATAGACGATTCCAATGAGATATTGCTAAGCATAATCTATCAATGAATGAGAACACCAGGTACGATTTCTCATTTTGACTTATGATCATTTTTTACGTAAGAAGTTTAGTAATACCGGTCCCTGGTGTAAGATAGGCAATGTTCTAGGTCAAACGAGTACACTGTCAACTAATGATCGTAGCTAGAACTTTCGTCTTCACACCACAATAAAGAGGATTGCCGTTGCAAAAGCTCTGCAACACTTTTAAATCTCCCAGCTCACTAATTCTGGTAACTTAAATGCTAACAACGAGACGTCTGTGAAGACTAAATATTTATACCCTTCGTCAGAAAAAAGGAAACATTTTTAAACATTCTCATCAACTTCTTTTGTTTCAATCGAGCCAAAATGTTGTCGTCGGGTTATGTAATGGACACGAGCCCAGGTCCATTCACGATTATACGGTACCAGCCTTGCGTTCAGATTGACAAAACGATGCAAACTGTTTTCAAATTATACCCCAGTTTGCACGCACAAGTTCACATGCAAAGTGGGGTATAATGTGCAAACAGTTTGCACCGTTTCGTCATCCTGAAAATAATACAGGAAAATCCTTCCGAAAATATGGCCAGAAAGAGCATCCAAATGTTTAAATATCCTTGCCCTCAAGGTGATTCACAAAAACTTGTTTTTATTGAAGGTAATGAAAGGTCAAAAACCCTAATGAAAAGTTCAAATCGTACGTAAGTTCAATTAAAGAAACCCGATATTATGAATGACCTTGGTTAAAGATTCGCCTTTTTGACCCTTATTCTTGATGAGATTGTTTATAACATCTGGTAAAATTGTATTATAGGCCAAATTATAATTGCGGTAGAGACAAGATTAATTTAATGACAAAAATTCAAAGAAAATGTGTCACAAAGAACAGAAACCCGTTCACGGCGAAGAAATGTTGAAATGAAATTATTGTTGTCAGTATCATTTCATTTGATCCTTTTGTAAAATACATAAAACATGTTATCACGCAGTGAAGCCTGTATTGACCTGATATTACCTGTCTGATAATATATCATGATATCAGACAGTCTAGTTATTAGAAACAATTTGCATACACTTTCACCTGAATTTCTTTGATTTTTGAATGTTTATTATAATCAAGCGCTGAAAAATAAATAACATGTTAATTTCTTAAAATATCAATGTTATCTGGTCTCGGCTATGAGAATTACCATGACTCGGCAAAGCCTCGTCATGATAAATTCTCCTAACTTCGACCAGATAACATTGATATTTTAAGACACTGACATGTTATTCTCTATTTATGAAAAAAAAAAAAAAACATTTTTGATCTTTTCAATAAGTCATGTTTTGTTTGTTTGATATTGAAAAAAATAAGGATGCTGTCACATGACAAATCAATTATTTCTACATAGTAAACAACCTAATTTCGACATTACAATCTAAACTTTGTGATTTATTACCTTAATTTTGTTGTTTGCTCATGAAATTATATGAACATATTTTTGGTTTCTAGTTTGGAAAGATTGCCCTTTTCGCCAAATAAAAAGTTAAAATGCGAATTCAAATTGGACCCTTCCCGCAAAAGGGTGGTGGTGGGCTGGGGATGTACATGTGTGTGTGTGTAGGGGGGGGGATCTCAGGTAAGCAAAAAGTATCGATCCTTGTCAGTGTGGTTCTGACTAACAGAGTCAATGCCTTTCGTCGTTGAAGTAAAATTTATGTCTTTTCTGCGTCTAAAACGACCAAACGCTCACAAGCGCCTAAACAATGTATTAACCTTGATTTTTGTGGTATGTAATATTTGTTTCAAACACAAGTAGCAAAACTAGATCGGATTGAAGACACATGTAAAGATAGTGGTGATATTTGACTTTTTTATTTCATTTTTAATGGTAATTACACCAACCCTTAGTTGTTGTTACTCATTGAATTCGTCTCTTTGATGCGATTAAAATAAGTACTCACAACAGTTTTTTTTATTGAAAAATTAAGATTGGCTTTGGCCCTATCCCTTTAATCTGATCTTCCGAGGGCTTCAAAAGAAGGGTAAATGGCGAAAAGATTGGTATGGTGTTATAAACGTACGGATAAGCAATGACAAAGTGACTTATTTATCCCCACTTAAATGATTGACCAAGCAGAATCTACTTAATAAAACGATAAATATTGAAATATTTAAGAATGAATGAAACCATTTTTATTCGCAAGGTTGCGGTTTTGCCCTTTAGTCATTTAATATGTATAACAATATATAAATATTTTTGTCGTTCTGATTTAAGATTGACGCGATATTATAATAAATTTTGATCATTATCTATATATAAGAAAAAACCAGCAACAACAACAATCTGTTCTACCCTTTGATATAAACAAGAAGCAAATTTCAAGCAAAGCTGTGATATGGCACTGATCCTTCCCATTTTCAATAGGGTTCATCATTGTGACCTGACAAACATCCTGACCAAGTTTCATGAAGATTGGACCAATATTTGAAGCCTCTAGAGTGAAATCAAGAA
The DNA here is from genome assembly GCA_948146395.1 of Fragum whitleyi. Lineage (NCBI taxonomy): Eukaryota > Metazoa > Mollusca > Bivalvia > Cardiida > Cardiidae > Fragum > Fragum whitleyi. The sequence goes on from OX411544.1 coordinate 43,372,515, forward strand.
ATTTGTCACTAAGGCCCCTTTTCCAGTGACATAGCACAGATCCTTCCCATTTTCAATAGGGTTCATCCTTTTGACCTGACAAACATTCTGACCAAGTTTCATGAAGATTGGACCATATTTGTGGCCTCCAGAGAGTAAACAAGAAAATTGTCAGTAAGGCCCCTTTTCCCGTGATATGGCATGGATCCTTCCCATGTTCACAAGAGATCATCCTTATGACCTGACAAACATTCTGACCAAGTTTCATGAAGATTGGACCATATTTGTAGCCTCCAGAGAGTAAACAAGAAAATTGTCATTAAGGCCCCTTTTCCCGTGATATGGCATGGATCCTTCCCATTTTCAATAGGGTTCATCCTTGTGACCTGACAAACATTCTGACCAAGTTTCATGAAGATTGGACAATATTTGTGGCCTATAGAGTGAAATCAAGAAATTTGTCATTAAGGCCCCCTTTTCCTGTGATATGGCATGGATCTTTCCCATTTTCGATAGGGTTCATCCTTGTGACCTGACAATCATTCTGACCAAGTTTCATGAAGATTGGACCATATTTGTGGCCTCTACAGTGTAAACAAGAAAATTGTCTTTAAGGCCCCTTTTCCCGTGATATGGCATGGATCCTTTCCATTTTCCATAGGGTTCATCCTTGTGACCTGACCAACATTCTGCCATATTTGTGGCATCTAGAGTGTAAACACTTAAATTGTTGACGGAGGACGACGGACGACGTCTGACGCACGACGGACGACGCACGACGGACATTCACGATCACAAAAGCTCACCTTGAGCACGATGTGCTCAGGTGAGCTAAAAATAGATACACGTATCTGTGAGACATTTTACTTTTTTCAACCCTTCGATATAAAACATAGACAAACTAATCTTGGAGACATTTACTTTTTTCTACCCTTTGATATAAAAAAAAACAAACTTATCTTGGGGACATTTAATTGTCCGTGGAAAAGTAAAGTAAGTATAAAAAGCCCACTACGGACAAGTCGGGCATGGAAATTCCATACTCTGAATACAGAAAAACAGTGGTACAGTGGAAAACATCGTGGATTTGTCAATATGAATGATTTTGGAACGGAAGTGAATGAGTTTGTGAAGCGAGTTCTTGAATGAAATTCAAGGAAGGTAATCCAACATAGCTAATTTTGTTCAATATGGACAATATAAGCGATATTTATTACCTCCCTTTAATAAGATATACGTACTTTTCTGCTTGTTAGTATTTTTGGACGTATCAGATACATTTTAAAATCCAAACTAGCCAATAAAATCGTAGAATTATTTGATAGATTTGAATTAAACGTTGATCGTCTTGAACGAGTTCGAGATGCATTTCTAATGATTTCGGTGCGTTTTTGATCGATTTGAGTGAGTGTTTGGAAGGAAGGAATGAATGGAGCGCTGAGTGAATGATTTAGAATGCCTTTGATCGGAATTCTCACGATGTATTTAACTGTATTAACTGCTTACACCTGACAAAAATAAACGATTGACACATACATGTATATTTCTTTTATTGTCTTCAAAAACCTGGCTCATATCAAGTGGAGAGCTTTTCGGCCAGCTATATTCTCGATTTTAGGGACTACAATAAGTACAGATATGAAATAATCTTTTTCTTGATAAGTTATGTGTATTTCAAAGAGAGTAAAAACGTGTTTATTTAATTATTATTATTATTATCATCATCTTACTATTTATAAGTGTAAGAAATTATCTAATTTTTACAGCAAAAACTTACCGATCATGTTAAATCCAGCGCAGTATTCCATGTTATTTACAACGTTACTACCACAAATATCTGATTGGAATTCATAATATTGACATAACTTTTGTTAAAACACTTTCTTTATTCTAATTAAACTTTTCTCTTTTTCCTGTAGCTATATATCACAATATTAATGAAACAAACACAAGTTTAGAATGTTACAAGAAACTTACATAATTTATCATACTCTGTCACTTGAGAATGTACGACAAACATACATACATGTTTTTGCTTTGTTACAATTAAGTTTCATAAAATATTTTTCACTTTTGTGGTCCAGAGGTTTTTTTAGTGCTAGTCAGTTCCTTGCTAGAATAGACCAACCAGACTGCTTGAAATTTGAGCACGAGATTGAAACTTTTTTTTAGCTCAACTGTGAATTTACTCAAACTCTTACTTGAGATTATAGCTGTAATTCTGCTATATAACTATGATAAATACGAAAATAATAAAAAAATATAATGTAAATAAGTTATTAATTGAAGCGCTTTTTCATAGAGAGATCTAATGTTAAGACAAACCAAATGCTGAAATTTGAGGAATTTTTTTTTGGTATGAAAATGATTTATAATATTTACTAGGATAGTTTGCGTATGGTACAAATTTCCTGTAATTTGACTCACAGCGATGATCTAAATTTGACACACAGACAACTCAACACACGCGTAAAATGCACATTAGCTCAACATGTTCGACCTGCACCGGAATGATGAAGAAAAATGTACTTTTTGAAATAAGCAATCCGAATTAAGAAAGTGGATCCGTACTAGTTCCGCAACGCTTCGGAAGCCATTAACTTTAACAATGTTAACCGAGGTTTCCTAATGATTTCATTAGGAAACCTCGGTTAACATCGTGAAAGATCATGACTTCCGAAATGTTGCGGAACTATAACGGACCTACTACCTTAAAAAGTTAAAAAAAATAATCCGAAATAATGAATGAATCCTAACCTGTCAGTGCACTCACGGGTGTAAGGTACTTACAAATGACGCTGACAAACCCATTCATTTCTGACAACCGTCAATTACTTTCTCACAATTGGATTATGGATAAATCCTTCAATACATGGCCCATCGACCAGACTCTCACAATAATACCTAGCGAATCTAATGTTTAAACTTTCTGAAAAACCCTTCATTTTACTTAAATTACAAAATACTTGATGAACAGGTTTAAATTTTACATTGAGGTAAATAGGATGCAAGCTTATTATATTACGGTATACTTTTTTTGATTATTCTTTTAAGGAACTACTTCGTGCGAACGAAAAGCTGAGTTCCCAACATAGCTTTCATCGTGATATGAAAAAACCTTGCCATCGCAAATCAGAAAAAACAATTTTGATCGACGATATATAAACTAAACTTGAATTGAATTATTGGGGGTTATTTCCTTTTGCGGATACTAAAACATTCCGATCGGTGAAGTAAGTTTACATCTTCCTATTTTCTATAAAATACTCGACCGACCCTATGGAATGAGCTTCTTTGCGTGAGAAAAAAATAAAAAAGGAAACAGTGGCCCTGAAGCGGACTGATTGGATAGTCGACTTCGTGGTCGTTGGATTGAGCCCTACCGCCACATTAATTAAGGCAGTGGCCGTGTAATGCACAATTTTGAAATTGGCTAAACATCGTCAAACCTCCAAATCATGGAAATTGACCGGCTGAAACACGTGACGTCATAAAACGTCATAACGGCGCCTAAATAGGTAATATTCGGCGATCCCGAAGTCTAAAGACGTCAGCATAGAGAGCCCAAATCGGCTGATCTGATAATTTCTATCAATATAGCTGTTAAAATTGGATAGCAGTGGGTTAACGCCAATACTTCTTTCGTAGGGACGTGAAACATCTGCCCTGCGTTCAGGATTTTGAAACGTTTACGTGCAAAGCGAGGTATCATTTCGAAAACGTTTCGCTGACGTTTTCATCCTGAATGAAGGGCTGGAATGAGTGTTCGATGGCCGACTCTGTAAGCTTCTTAAGCTTTCGACGCAGACACACTCAAACTAACTAGTGTAAGCTAACCGGCCTTGGCGTCATCCCGTGCATTATTTATAACAGTCGAAGGAATGTAGGGTTCATGGTGAAATCCAATTAAACCTGTCATTGCAGATTCAAGTTTTTGATAAAACTTCTCTAACTTGGACAATTAAAAAAGAATGGAGAATTCGAGATTTGACTCACTAGGAGCTATGTAAACATGGATTTCATTTTTATAAGATCTCTCAACCCTTACATTGTATGGGCATTTGGTTAATAATCGCTACATTTTAAATGTGGGGTCCTGGGGCCTGTTTCACCAAAACATTTCAGATGCATCTTTGTTTTACCGATGCCTTACCATATTTTTAGGACAAAAATCACGTATCACCAATCTATCAATACCTATGAAAAGTGATTGTTGTTGTTACTGTTTCGAAAGTAATCAGTAAGACAAAACTACGTCTTACATGTTTTTTTTTTAATTGGCCCCAGCTATATTTTAGTTATTGAGGCGGTGGTCCTGTGATCCGAGAGAAAGAGACGGTTTGAACTCCTGCCGAGCCACTGGTAATGCGGGTTGTCCTTGGGCAAGCTTCTTCAGAGCCCCAGCCTAGACTTGTGGTCTAATGACTGGCAGATTTTTAAAAGCGGCATATAAAACTGTAAAACTGATGATAATGGGATAAGCCAAAACGTTGATGCTCTGCCAATTAAATTGGGTAAATTGGAAAAAGGAAACAAAATGATAAACTTTTTAAATATCGAGAATGAGTCAAACAGTATGTTTTGGACATTTAATGTCCAATTGTGCGACAGACCAGTGTCAAAATTAATGGGAACGGCTGACCTCTTTGTTAAAATGGCAAGATAACTTTTAAATTTGCCTTTCATTAAAATGATTAATGCTGAAAACGTGACCAAGCGTTGCGATCATCTAGGGACAGCTTCGAATCGAAGCACTGTTGTAGACCGCAATGTTCGAAGTGTCTCCGGAGGAAATGTTTCTGACCCGTCATTTGAAAAGGGGCCATCTTCGAACTCTATAAATACTTGAAAAAGTGTTCGGGTCCATCATAGGTCAACCAGAGGTCGCATTTCTAATTTTTTTATTCAAATGGTAGAACAATCATTCCAGGTTCCGAAAGTCAGCGATCACTTAATGATGTATTACCTTGGAGTAGAGCATGTATCCATACACTTGAAGGTACAATGATCATTCTAGATTCGGTAACTAAGTCTGTATTTTGGACCCTTGTCAGACCGCGCAGTCTGGCCATTAAAGTTACTCTTCGCACTATCCAGATAATCTCTCAACGAGTAACGGATCACAAATTAATAAATAGCCACCCTTTTAATTAAAAAAGAAAATATATCATCAACAGTATCTGGTTTAATTCTGTTTGAATAGGAATTAACGTCCCTTTTGCGAATCTTTTAGTAGCGCATGGTGCACCTAACAATGGCTGGCTGGAATTTCTTGTACTAGTTCTACCATTACAAATTTTCCTAGCCTCAGGCTGGTATCCCACTTGGGTTTACGCTTATCAACCTATTGGTGAGCGACACATGTCGGGAAGGATAAGTGCCGACGCCGGGTATCGAACTCTCTCTCATTGTATTCTTGTTTGTTTGTTTGTTTGAATGGGATTTTACGCCGCTTTTAACATTATTTCAGCCAAAGCTCGGCGGCTGGAGCACCTGATAATGAATTTCTGGTATTTCTCACACCAGTACTTCCACCACATCCTTTCCTTGCCTCCAGCTGCTATCTCACATAGGTCTTCGATTACCAACCCATTAGTGGTAGCCGGAAAGGATGGGTGCTACAGTCGGGGATCGCACACAGGACCTCGACATTGACAGTTCGACGCGCTACCAACTGCGATATGACGGCAGCCTTAGTATTCTTGTCAGGGTTCTCTATAATCTCTACGAAATTGTTTTCAAATGTTGCAAATTTTGAAAATGTTAGACATGCTACCTCCAAAAAGGTTCAAGTTTCTACTCGTATCCTTAAAGCGTTTGAGTGACTCATTCCTCAGATTTAATTTGGATTAAACTTTACTTTAATGGCCCCTTTTTATTCAAGTTTGGGGACAATCAAACCCCTTTCAGATCTCTTTTCAGATAAAATATTTTATTTTGTATTTAAATTGTTTCTTCATACATAAAATCGTCGTTTGGCGACAAAAATGTTACACCTAAAAAGCTGTTTTCTTATCCCTATAATTGTGAACCCGAGATATTGTTTCTTTGACAATAGGTATAGACAAAGATCAGCCTGCACATATGTGCAGTCTGATCTTTGTCTGTGCCTCCTGATTTTCCTTTGCATACCAGAAAAGTTTAAAAATTGTATTTTCAAAATAAATACTAACAAACAATCAGTTTCGATTTTGCATACATGTGTAAAATTTCATTTGCTTGTTTGAATTGAGTTTAACACCGCTTTCAACAATCTTTTCAGTCATGTCGCGGCGGTTGGAGTACCTAACAATTGATTCCTGATATTTCTCATACCAGTACTACCTTTAATCCTTCCCTAGCCTTCAGCTGCTATCCAACATTGGTCCATGGTTATCAAACCATTGATGGGAGAAAAATAGTCGAAAAAATAACTGCCGCCGTAGGGGATCGAACCCGGAACGGCGAGATTGACAGTCCGACGCGCTACCATCTGCGCTTTTACGCCGGCATTTTATTTCATTCCCAATGCTGTCAAGTTGGAAATAGCATGGCTTACGAGGGCAAAACAAAATCTAGTTGTAGCGCTCTTAATTTCGAGAGGCCAGCGCTAAACTATTGTAAGTGCCTATCAATTTATAGGCACTACAATAGTTTTCGCTGACACCTAGATTTACAAAAACATTCAAGTCGGTAGAGAAAGGATCGGAAGTGATATTAAGAGAACTAATCCTAACCTAATATTTTGACTAACAATACGATTTGCCCACATGTTTGTATGAAGTTGTCATAATCCTTTGTGTGCGGTAAATACAAACAGGGGGACTTTTTAACAAATCACCGAAATACCCAATAAACATACACAGTCGGATACATGAAAAGAACTGTGGACACGGCACGTCAAAATTGGATCACCCGGAAAGAAATTCTCCAAACGGGTAGGGAAGCCATTTTAGTAGGCTTCATATCGAGGGGTCAGCGCAACACTATTGTAAGTGCCTATATATTTATAGGCACTTACAACAGTGTTGCGCTGTCCCCTCGATATGTCTCCCATCAATTGGCAGAAGACACGCCTATGTGAGAATGGCAGCTGGTGGCTTAGATGAAATGTGGTTGTACTCGTGCGAAAAACGACAAGAAACCTTGGATAAGTGCAACAGCCGTCGAATTATTGCAATATTGTTGAAAGCTGGGTAAAACCATGGGTCAAAACGTAGCAAACATGTCATATCCATGTGAAAAATGTATGTTGAAAAGAAGAGAAAAATGCGAGTTTGCAAGAAAAATAAACGATTCATATGACATAGCAAAGTTTAACTATTAATCAAAGAAAATACTTTTATCAAGGATAATCACATTTGACAGTATCAAAGAACTTACAGGCAAAGATATTAATATTTAAATAATTGATATTTAACTGGATAAATATTTTGTTAAAATGTTTTGATACTGTCACATCTGGGAAAAACTTGCTTGAAACAGGCAAATTTACTCCTTTTCTATATTGTTCTGTTCTTATTTCTATATTATGAATGTCATCTGCAACTAAATGTAGTAGTACGCCCGGTCAAAAACTCATTGAATACGTTTAGGAAGCTATTTTTTCGGCTGAATTTTATAATGTCTTGGTTATAAAATTATCTAAAGTTCAACAAAGTTCTTCAAGATTTAAATTTTAAATTACCTTAAGAAATTAAGATATTATCATAGTATTTGCAATATAATTTAAACAATGATATCAGCATATTTCAATATTGTATCCTATTTTTCCTATATAAATAAACTTTGAATACAGCTTTAGAAATTTCAATGTATATCAATATACTCGTATATTAATCAAAATACAAATTTGAACTTGGACCATTTTTAATGATATCGCACAAACCTAATAATAAAATTACCCTGATGATATTGTTAGACATGACTCGAGGGGTCGGCGCAATACTATAGTAATTGCCTATATATTTATAGGCACTTACCATAGTTTTGCGCTGATCCCACCATATGCAGAAAGTCTACTTGTTCAATTTGCTTCGTTTTGGTTGAAGCCAAGGTTGAAAATTGGATTTCCCAGACAATAATGTCACATTAAAAACCGTAATCCTTGTCATGTTGAAACCATATTCCCGCTTCTTTGCACACGCTATATACATGTACCAAGATCAGCCGGTATATATGTGCACTGCACATGTGATATCAGTCCCCACTCCCTCTTGTCGCATAAAAGGTTGAGTTCCATATTTGGCTTATTTGCTAAATGATTTCCTGAAGAAAAATCAAACCTCAATCATATATTCCAATGCTTTCGGTCCTTTGATTTAACTGCATTTTGGGAAGATGGATTAAGTCCTAGACAACTTAACAAAGGTTTAAAATGTCTGGGTCTCCATCACTAAATCCGTTCTTTCCTTCCTTCTTTCCTCCCTCTCTCTATCCCTCTACCATGCTATCTCGCCCCTCTCTCTCTCTCCCTCCCTCCCCCTCTCTCTCCCTTTCTCTCTCTCTCTCTCTCTCTCTCTCTCGCTCTCTCTCTCTCTCCTCTCTCTCTCTCTCTCTCTCTCTCTCTCTCTCTCTCTCTCTCTCTCTCTCTCTCTCTCTCTCTCTCTCTCTCTCTCTCTCTCTCTCTCTCTCCACACACACACGGATTAGACAGCAAGTGCATTTTCGAGCGACGTGTTAATAAGGCAGCAATATTACAATGTTTCATATAACAAAGAAGTTTCCGCAATAAAACAGTAGGCCCTATACAGGTTTTTGTACCCAAAACTATGAAAGGTATTTCAAAAACTGATAAAACCATTATTCGGCGCGATAAAGCGTTTTGTTCGAATTATTAACTCCTCAAAAGACACCCTTCATATTCAATAACATACTCTGATTTAAGTTTGTTGTGTTTCGGTCGTGACAAAGAAATTAAGATTATTTAAAAACGAAACTATGTAATATACAGAAAAAACAGCATTCAATGATCAAATTACAATGTACAGTTGATATTGCTCGAGCGACCACGTCTATTAAGCGACCTTTTGTATTAAGCGACCGCTTTCAAAATCCCCTTCTTTAAATTGAAATATCTTCAGAATAAGACACAATTTGTCTAAAAATTATTGTAAATGAATTATGTGTTGTTAAAACTCAATAGAATCGTCACGATGACGATTCTATTGATTTTTACCAACAAAGGGTAATTGAGAAACTCGCACTCAGTACATACATATTTCAATTGAAATTATGTTTTCTTATTTGTAGACAAAACGTGTTCTAAGCGACCATTCTCTTTAAAGACCGCTATTTGATGGTTGCGTATGTGGTCGCTTAATACAATGTTTACTGTATTTTAAACCTGTCGTGTCCTATGTTGCAGCTGACCAAACGATATTTACCAAGTTTATCATGTAACGTTTTGCGTACATTTACTTCTTGAACGCAGTAATAATTCGTTGCATTGCCCACATTTAAACGTTTGTGACCCGTCTCGTAAAAAGAAACCATCCGGTAAAAAGGTTGCACGAACTATTGATCTCGGTCAGGTTGCGTAAGCTAATCAGGGTCGATACTTTTCGCTTTCATGCAATTTTCTGTCGAATAATCATCACATTTCCTGTGAAATATTTCGAAAAGCGACCCCTGTTTAAAGAATGAAAAACGACAATTCTCTGTCCGTCATAGGCAAATTTATTATAATTTATTATATCATTTATTATAATGATATATAGTTTGAAAAATTAACTTAGGATCGAGTTTTGTTTGACGTTAAGAGGAAACAGTAGTTAACCCTCTGCTGTTTAATCCCTGCTTTTTACGTGCCTGTGTTTTTATGATTGAGAAAACACTGTGAAAAAAGAAGAAATTGCTTCTGACAAGCAATTCCTTCTTTTTCCACACTATGTTCTACCCTACTGAATGGTTATTTTTCAAATGAAATCCACTTTAAATTTTCGCCTGCAAAACCTTTGAATTTGGACAGGTCCAAAATTTTGTAAAACAGGAAAGGGTTAAATGTCAAGTCACGTTATCGAAACAAACATTATTTTGAAATAGACAGGTTTTTCATTTGACAGTTTCTCATGTAAACAGGATAAAAACGGTCAGCGATAAAAGCTTTGCGTTAAAGCTGCTCTTGCACAGATTGGGAAAATGTGAATTTTAACATTTTTCGTAAAATCAATCGGAATAAACTACCCCATCATGTTGAAGCCTTTAAAATAACAAGATTCGATCTGGTAATGCATCGAAAGAAAGACCGATATACCCGAATTTAGGTTAAATTCATTCTAAAAAATAAAGTGACTACTAACGCTAAAAAAATTATTCTTCAATTTCGAGCCAACTATTTTTGCTTGACATTCGGCATGTTTGTCTTATTCAATCAAAGATTAAGGTTAAAGTATTTGACAGCTAGAAACTTCATATCAATACAGGCAAAAAATGAAAGATTATTCACGGAAAATAACGATTTTGTAATAAATAGACTAGAAATAAATAGACTGGATACCTTACTGAGCTTACCACTTCGAAAAAATAAGTTACAAAATTATTGAAATATGTTGTTTCTAGTGCCAATGCTTTGGGCCATTCTTCATAGTCTAAAAATACACACATTTCCAAAACTTAGAACAAGTTTTGTATTTTTTCTATGAAAAACTGTGCAAGAGCAGCTTTAAGATTTGACCAAATTTGTACCTGTGGTTTAGTTTACATCGTTTAGGAATCAAGTTCTTATTATTTAGATTAATACCTCCCGATTTGTATCTGCAACGACCGAAATTTGCCATTTTTAATTCATTATTATTGCCCTGGCAGAGCGGAGCCTAAGTAACGAGTCGTTTCATTTTTAAATTCTTAGGTAGATCAGCTTTTATTCATAATTAATTACTTCTATAGGTACTGGACATAAATAACTCGGGACCTTCAATCGTAAGTTGGAACCCAAAATATTAAAAAATGTAAACTCGCCAAATTACGACAGTACCTAGCCACGGCCTGCCTGTTGAATAATAACGCAGAAAAATCATGTCGAAAAGAGGCATCCTCACAGGCTGATCACAGTTTACACGGTGCGCTCAAGAGATCTATCGAGATTGACACAAAATGTCTGATCACAATCTCAGAATATTTTTATTGCCTTATGTGACTGCCACTATAAATATCATTTCTTGTCTAACTACTATCTAGTCCCCAACCTCTTTTCAAGTGACAATGTAACAAGTTTTCGTTCCCGTAAACATGAATGTTACAAACAGTTTAAACTGAGCCAAACAAACCAAAACGAATTGACTTGCCATGTTAATCTTAAAACTGACTGACAAGTCTCCCTATATCCCAAAAATTTTAAAGACAGAAACCCTATCCGCTTTATTTCATAGTAACGATTCGTAGTTTATCTAGATTTTAATTGATATCTTCATACAAACTCCAAACTCGTTTCTCATCTAGGCTTACCAGAGACTCTCAATATACATTTATATAAAAGGTCCATGGTTATCGAAGAGCCAGCGAAAAATAACTGTAAGTGACTAAAAATATATAGTAAAACTTGCGTTAAGCGACCACTCAAGGGATCATTAAAAAGCGGTCGCATATGGAAATGGTCGCTTAATACAATAATTCAAGATAAAAAAGACGTGTTTTTTGATAGAATGTAAAGATTGTAATATAATTCTGTCTGAATCTTAGGATGTACGAACCAATAAGAATCGTCTCAATAGACGATTCTATTGGGTTCTTACATCATAAGATTAAACGAAAAACATTTTTTTGTTTAAGAATGTCCACTTTTTCGGAAATTTCTCTTACGGTGAAGGGCTTTTTTACGATGGTCGCTTAATAAAAGTGGTCGCTTAATAGACGTGGTCGCTCGAGCAAGATTGACTGTATAGACACTTACGAAAGTTTTGCACTGACTCCCTGCTAAACGCGGCATTTCCAACAAATGCACAAATTACGACATACAGGCATTTAGCATCGAAGATATAAGATAATCAAATGCATATATTTTGAATCAGTGGACCTTGCGTACTGTGGAGACAAACATGAAAGGCAAGAGGTTCACATGAAAGGGAGGAACTGGTTTGAGGGGAAGAAATTTTGAGGAAACTGATATTTTCTCGGGGACGGGTAGGAAAGCTAGAAGTTTTGCTGAGACGACCATGGTACGCACAAATTTGACGGACAATGTGCTGCCTAGCTAGCAACTTGTTGCATTAAAAAGTTGAATGTAATTTATGAAATTTTGACCTTGTGTTTATCTACAAAGCGCAAAGAAAGACCTCTGATCAGACTGTGCCAGCGCACAGGCTTACTTGACACGCATAAATGGAATCGTTGGAAAATTCAAGCACAGACTCAGCATCATTTTCTAACGGATCAATCTCAATAAATATATTCTTTGGCGATATGGGACTCTTTTTTTTTTAATACGATCTCTTCTTTGAATATTTACTTTATGGAATTCTTGGGTGGTTTCTTATAGCTTTATATGACAATTACATATATGTTAATAACTTACCGATCCATGGCTTCTATTAGCCCCAGGACCGGGGCTCCCATGATCCCCTCGGTGTCTTCTTCCTGTTGAATTAAAAAGAGAAGGCTTTAAAGAACCGACGAAATTATATAATTTGAATTCATGGAGGTATTCATTTAAGAAATTATTTGAATGAAGAAAATAGTTTTATTTACGGTCTCTAAATTATTTGAGCCTGTACATGATATTTCCAATTATTCGAAATGCGCACTAAGCAAAGACTCTGGCAAACATGTGCATCTTCACAGGTTGGCCTGAGTCTTCACTTTGCACTTTACAGATAGATCAGGTCTGGATGTGTCTTCAGACAGACAGTCAATCTCTCCGTTGTACCGTGAAACTATCTATGCTGCTCGATGTTTGCAACTCGCGCATGTTTGAAATTGTTGGAAATGTAGCGCACAGGCTCATTTAATCTGTTTAGCTTGGTGAAATCAAATCATAACTCATTCAGTTTGGTTAGATTTTTAGTTTGATGCTTCCATAAAACCTTTTTTGCTTAATTAAAAAAAGTTTTAACTCATTTTTTTATCATTTTATCAATGATAAAAACCGCAAATACAAAAAATATTCTGTATTAACCCAAAACGTGAAAAGGTAAAGTGATTTGTACTTTTTATAATTACTCTTAAAATATTATACATAAACTTAATTTTACCTGGTCTCATTTAAAACTAGAGAAATATGGATTTCAAAACAAATATATTCCACAAAAAAGTTTGAAATCCAGAATAAATGAAAACCCGACACCAAACAATCACAAAATCGTAATTATAACACCAAATCACAAAGAAACACTAAATTAATGCTTTTAATCAAGTACCAAAATCAATAATCTACTTAATCGAACATGTATTTCATTTCACCCATGATACATTTCTGCTCAGGTCGCGGAAGAAAAGACAAATAACACTGATGGAAACATTAACAATTTTTTCCCAAAGGTGATCGGAAATCAATAAACTTCGATCTTAAGCTACAAAGACCCGAGGATGATAAACTAGCGTCCACTCTAAAAGTATCCTGATAAGAAGAAGGTAGGGTATATAACAATGGGTGCAGCATTATTGGGCCACGCCGTAGTTAAATTGTTGACTTAAAGTGTGGTAAACAATACATAAACCCTTCATTTAAAATAGGATAAAACCTACAATAACATTACCATATATCAACATTTTGTCACAAGAAAGAAAATGACCAAACGCAAAACTTTAACTAAACACCGAGCACTAGCGAAATCTAGCAAAACTGTTCGGAATCAGGGTTTTTATACATCTATTCCCCCTCCCAAGTCCTGACCCAATCCTCTGAAAAAACGCTCTCCGGTGGAATTACCCCTGACATGTTTCGAGGTTATTAACTTAAACGTTTAAAATAAATGAACCCCGCTTTGCATGTGCGTACACGTGTAAAGCAGGGCCATTCGGAACATCGCTTGGACTTTTCCGTAAACTGGAAAGTACCTCGGACGTAACAGTGTAGTAATTTTTGGTCATTTTTGAGGTAATTCGGCTTCTGGTGGTTAATACGCTTGAAGAATAGTTTATTCCTTTAATGTTTTCCGATCGTCTGTAGAGATCATTTTGGCATGTTATAATTTGAAAGCAAAACGCAGTAAAACACTGCGTTTTGTTTTTAAATTATAATATGCCCACTTCTAACCTTACGTTGATTTTATTTTTCGCAACGGTATCCTTAGTTATGTTTGTGACGTCATATAAACCCACGTGCGATATGACGCGCTTTCATGGCTGCGTCCTTATTATTCCCGAGGTCTATTCTGTAGAATCGCCGAGGGTTCCCGAGTGAAGAGGGCAACATTTCTGAAACGTTTCGCAAGCAATCGCATCATAAACGCAGGGCAGTTCGGTACCACCCCCCATCTAGGTTTCAGAAAGCAACAGGCGGTAGAAAGTCGGTCCGAAGCAAAGATTAGTCCAATACAACGAGCTGTTTATTGGGGTCACGTTAATTTAATCAACTTTTCCTTATATGGGAATTTGCGATTTAGGTTCTTGATAGCGTTTCCATTAATATTCCATCAGTCACCTTATGAAAGGCGGACATAGTAGCGGTATTTAACACTTCTTCCTTGAAAGGAATTGATTTAGGCTCCACTGAAATTTGGTGGGAAAATTATACATAACCTTTACTTGTCCTTTAAGTTTTATCATGAACCCCGTGTTCTGACTGACAAAACAGTGCGAACTGTTTGCAAATTATCCCCGGACCAAATATATGTCGAGGGTGCAGACCGACAAACATACACAGATAAAGTAATATGTAATAAGCCACTTCTTATATTTCATGGGTTAAGGGGACTGGATAAATTTTCAATGCGTCTTATTTCATAAATTTTTGTTTGTGGTCAAATATTTGTCGAAATTGTAAATGGCAAAGCCAGAACACATCATATAATCCGCGCGAAAGCTTCATTTCCGTGTAACAGTGATCACTTTCGTTTGAAGTTCTGAATACTTTTCACGCATTTAAAATATCTTAATACGAAAATCACTGAAAACTAAATGTCCTATTTTCGGTTGTTCCAATTGTGACCCATCACGCGAAAAGGGACCATCTGTGAACTTCGTAAAATAAATAATTAAAAAAAAGACATAGCTTCTAGAACAGGCCAACCAGAGGTCGCATTTCAAAAATTCTCTCAAAGGAAGGTAGATTAATTATTCTAGATGCAGAAACTAATAAAGTGTGCGAAAAGCCTCGACCCTAGTCAGTCTGCCCAATCCACACAGTCTGACAATGATCGACACTTTACGCGCTTCCTAGATAGTCTATTTTCGCGTGACAATTCATGATTTCATATCAAACATTTGCGTACGCAACCTGCATGCCATGCTGAAAAAAACACTAATGCAAACACACCGTTGCGTAAAAAGAGAGATAGATAGGAGGAGAGAAAGAGCTTTGCAGATATGAAACGTTTGAATGATATATCTACAGAGTAGCTAGATTACACTCTTTTGCACCCTTTCCAGTCTCTGGGCTTTGTATCTTTTGGATGATGTCTCTTGCATCACTCCTCGAGAGAACTTCAACAAGCTACTCCCAGCAGCAAATAAATCAAGAGGACCATAGTGGCCCTAAATCGCTCGAGCACCTGAATGAACTGTCAAAAATTGTGTTAAGATGATTTAGAAAGGATGAAGAGTTCTTACAAAAACATTTCTGGTTAATTAGACAAAAAAACATGCATCTACACTGCATACAAGGTTTTTCTGAGATTTGACCCCGTGACCTCATTTTGACCCAACTTGACCCAATTTTGAACTTGACCTAGATTTTATCTAGCAATTCATTCTGACCATGTTTAGGTTGATTTAGCAAAAACAAGGCCTCTTAAGTGTCTACAAGGTTTTTCTTAGATTTGACCCCCGTGAACTATTTTTTGGCCCCATTTGACCCATTTTCGAACTTGTCCAAGATTTCATCAAGACAATCATTCTGACGAAATTTTTCAGGTTGATTGGGGGAAATGTGGCCTAGAGAGTGTCTACAAGGTAAATGTTGACGATACACGACGCACGACGCACGACGGACGACGGACATCACTCGACCACAAAAGCTCACCTTGAGCACTTCGTGCTCAGATGAGCTAAAAATGAAATGCATAAGTTCATTATGCGCCTTAGTTTTGATAGGAGATTTTGCTAGGGGTCTTGTTAGAAACGATCCTAGGAGTCTTTGCTTATACTCCTGAAGGAAACGATCCTTATAGTTATCCTACCATAAAACAATGATTGAGACAAATAACTAGAAATATTCTAATGAAATATAGTATATAGATTTTTATTTACGATCGTACCGATATGTGTCGATCAAAAACCGCAATCGGCTAACCGCATTCGGATTACGTGTAATCCTTCTCGCGACTAGTTTTGAGCATTTCAACATAAAAACAGTTAACAGCATTACGAAATTGACAAGAGGAATGATTTTGGAATTATTTAAAAATTAATGTGAATGAGTGTGTGGAGCGAGTTTCTCAAGAAATGCAAGGGAGGTAATTCAATATCGCTAACTTTGTTCAATATGAACAAAATTATTTATATTTATTACATCCCTTTAAAACTCTTCTGTTTGTGTGTCTTCGTGGACCAATCAGACACTTTAAAATCCACAGTAGCGAATAAAAATGTAGAATTGTTTGATAGACTTGAATTAAACGCTGATCGTCTTGAACGACTTCGAGATGTTTTCTAATGGTTTCGGAGAACTGATCGAATTGAGTATTTGGAATTAATGAATGGAACGCTGAGTGAATGATTTAGAATGATTTTGATCGGAATGAGTGTCAATTTCTCGATGTTATTAATTGTATGTGATGCTTATCTGCTGAATAGGCTCAGCAGCCTACGAAATCACAGTTTCCCATATTTTGGATTCTTGCAGGACGCCTTGTCTTTGGAAGCCTTAAATTGTAAACAAAGTTTGCATAAAAATAATTTGAACATCTTTTTAATTAAATGTTGCACAAAATTCGCAATAAGGAAACATCTTAAAATTCTAACATACTTCTGCGCACAAGTGAGAGAAATCCCTTAGATTAAGGTGTTACTATTAATAGAACCTATTTACCTAGCTGATAACTCCTGTTGTAACAAATTACAAACGGTCATAAATAAAATAAACAGTGGGTCCCAGCTGATGGCTTATCAGTCTTGGTTTCAGATTTCCTGTAACTCTCTAGATATATCATGAAGAGGCCATTTCATGAATTAATGAACCCAAGAAAATGAAAAAAAGTCTGAAAATAATTTGGAAAGAAAAAAATCTAAAGATGATCAAATTCAGCATAGTATGTCATACCCAATTGTCTGCCAATTTAACTGTGTCTGACTGTCCATCTGTCTATCTGGCTGTCAACACATTTTGTGTGTGCAAATTCGCCTTAAGATTGCATTTAAATGGCCTATACCTTACTTACAGGGTTACCGGTATCTATGCTGTCTATTTTGCATCTGACATCCGACCCGTTGAATTCAAATCACTGTTGGGAAAAACAACACATTTTACTAGTGTGCGCACCTCATCATACAGTTACATTCAGATTAAATTCAAATCAGGCGTAATGAATCTCGACAGTGTCTATATGTGTGCATGTACCATTTAGGATTCAGGCAACGTCAATCATCTGGCCTTGAATTGAATCAAGAGGGTCAAGTTGGCCATAGATCGCTAACCGAGTACATAGTAAGACCATGAAATCAAACTTCAATTTTTACACTAGAAGTATACCTGGCCGTAGTAAAACAAGTGAATTGATTTTAACAAGACCTTTCTGTTGGTACTTTCCTTAAGATAAGTGTTTGCAAAATACAGATTATATCATTGTTCATGAAAGCGTTCAATTAAATAAGCTAAAGTTTATGTTAAAGTTTATCTTATAAGTCCCAAAGTTGTGCTTGTGACAAGTATCATCAGAACTTTCTCCAAGTACGAATTTATCAGTTTAGTCAGTTATGATCAAGGTTATTTGATATGAAATTAAAGCAAAATGTACACTCCAATAATTGATGACATCTTTTTTTAATTTAAGTTAAAAAACGTTTCTTGATATTTAAAATGTGTACTGCTTGTGAAACAGACCTTGTGCTATTATTTATTCTAAAGTTTAATTTAAAGTCAAAGTTAATTTCATCTCGGTCAGTTAGTTTTTGAAAAAAAATCATAGAAATTATCAAAGCTTTGATGAACCTTTTTTTTTTGCAGCTTTCTCAGGTCAAAGTTTGAATTATTTGACATCTTATGAAATATCTGATTAATTTAAAACTTGAATTAATTGTACATTTTAATTCTCAATAGATCATACTATGCTTGAATAATCTATGTGCATTTAATTGTGTTAGCTCACCAGAGCACAATGTGCTCAAGGTGAGCTTTTGTAATCACCTTTTGTCTGTTGTGGGTTGTGTGTCGTGCGTTGTGAGTTGTCAACAATTCTTTAAACATATTCTCAAAACTTGTTCGTGTAATTTTGATTGACCCCAAATATAGGTGTGGCAGGGCGGGGCTTTTTTGGAGCCCAAAATCTTTAAACTTCTTCTCCACTGTAACCAATGGGTTGATTACAACAAAACTTGGCAGAATTGTTCCTTGGGTTGCCTTCTCAAAACTTGTTTGTGGAATTTTGATTGAAACAAATATATACGTGAGGGGCTTTTTTGAGCCCGAAATCTTTTAACTTCAAACTCATCACTTAAGAAATCTGAGGGGTTATTGAGATGTTTTTCACATTTTTTTGTTTCATGTAATTAAGTTATAAGATAAGAAGAGAACGCCTTTTTTTTAATTCAAGGAGGTATGAAACTAAAATCTTGTCGCACATTGGTTTTTATCTGATGTATGTATTCATTTAGTTTGATTATGATTCTAGTTTCATACCTAAATTAATAAATATTCTCATCATCTCTTCAATTAATTATTTTAAGATCTCACTAGATGCTCGTGCTTCAGTTAATTATGCGAGTTGTTACGAGGAGCCATGGTTAGTTACATCATGTGTTACAATGATACCATATTAATGTTCAAAGTAGTCTCAAACTCCATGGAGCAGCTTAATTCCAGAATTGTAAAAAAGTCAAAAGAAAAGAAAACCTGAAAAGTTGCACAGAAAGATTCAAGACATGAGCGCGAGAAAGTTTAAATGTCCTCATGATATATAAACATATATCACAGTCTCTTGATCACTGATCAAATCAATTGGTAAAAGACGAAACCAGAAATTCATTCTAATTTGTGACTATGAGATGGGAATGTGAACATGACCAGAGTATCTAAATAAACCAATTAATATTATCTTTCACAGTGGTTCACACTGGGGAAAGTTTATGTATGTTACTGTTAATATCTAATCAGAAGTCAAGTGTTGGCTATCAAGTTACTGTGGTGGAAAAGCTTGGAAAGGGGGGGTATTTTCACTTATTCCTATAAGTAAACATGGTGTTACGTCCACCTGTTTACTTAAACATGTGTCAACTCGTTGACAGAATAATAAACAAGGACGTATAGGTGTATATTCAAACTGAGCTCGGGAATCCATATAAGAATATAGGTTTCACGGCTCACCGCACAAAATCTACCAATAAATTGTCACAAGATACGCCCCTTACACTGCTGGGTGTGTAAGTATGAAAATCAACAAAGGGAAATAACTAACCAAACAAGGTAGGAAGAGTTTTGGTTCTTGTGCTCTGCACTCTGTAATCATGAGAGGAACATTACTGCAAAGATTCAGGTCAAAGGAGTGGACGCCGCCCGCCCGCCGGACGCCGGAAACCGGACGCCACGGGTGATCGGCGGGCGTATAAAGAAGAAATCAGTGCATGCTCAAACGGTTGTTTCGAAAAAATGCGTGTCTTCAAGAATTAATCACGGATTTATCTCGATTTCTCGGAAAGAAATTATCACTTTCCAACTTGGAAATTAGATGGTATGGTATTAGACGGGTTAACACCGGGGCTAAAGAGCGCTACCCAGCACCATGTATACGTCTGTGAAAAGACTTACTTGGAAATATTCCTTGTTTTCTGTGCTTTAAGGTAGTTGATCCGTTATAGTTTTGCAACATCTCAGAAGTAATGAACTTAAACAGTGTTAACCGAGGTTTCCTAATGATTTTCATGAGGAAACCTTGGTTAACATTGTGAAAGAATATATGGTCCGAAATGTTGTGGAACTATAACGGGTCGAAAACCTTAAGTGTTCTTCAAAGTGACTTCTTGTTTGCTTGTACGGTGAATAAAATAATCCAAGTCGAGACCAGAGCTGATGGGGGAAAAGATTTGTATTCCTTACGGTATGCATAGACCATTCAAAATTATTTTTGGAAAGGAACTTGCTTCCGTTCTAATCCATTTTATATATAAAAAAAATCTCTATATATGATGTAGTCTCCTTGTATTTGTTTGTTGTACATTTTGAAATGGATAAAATATGTTAAAACTACAACTGTTTACGTGGTCACGCATACCAATGGTATCATTGAGCTGATTGCTATTATTTTGCCCTATTTAGGTTTATTAGGTAGGGTCTAGTTTTCATTATCAGTTCTATATTTTATGACAGGTATTCTACGTAATTATTCAACTGGCAGGGCGTGGCTTAGCCGTTACGTAATTAGGCTAGTTTACTTTTCAATAGCATGGATTCTTACAAAACTAAGCAGACAAATGTCGCGGACGCGTGTAAATATCTCTTTCTCCAAAGGATACACGTGATAAGCGAAAGTGAACACATTTCATCGTTTGGTTACCAAATTCTCGTCCAAGCTGAAGTTACGAGGGTTTGGTTGCCAGCATTCGATTTAAATTTGTTTACCTTTTTAACTGAGTAATTATAAATGAAAGCTGATTTACCCTAACCATAAATGCAACGAACAGATACTAAGGCTCCTCCCTGCCAGGGCAATAATCTTGGATTATAACCCCCACCTAACGTGTTTGGTTTGCGTGTTAAAAGATCGTCTACTAGTATCATTTTCATAGTAAATTTGCCCCATTTCTGTACTTGAGAATAATACATATCTTTAAGTACTAAATTATGTATGGGATTCTAGATCTAGTTGCTTACCGATTTGACCAGAGGCTTTACAAACACACGTTTACTGTTAGTAACATCGTGAAATCAATACTCGTCTAAAACAAAACCTTTCGTAATCGTGGAATCAGAGCTCCATTATTCCCTACAAACACTCATCCATTCATAAACTCACCAATATCTTAAAACAAGAGGACCATAATGTTCCTATATCGCTCATCTTCGTTTCTTTATCTCAATTAATGATTATCAAATTTTCCATCAAAAGTCATAATTGCATCTTTATGGTTTGTGGCCCTTAGAGTATAAACAAAAAATGTGATCAAGGCCGCTTTCCCCATGTCATGGCATGGATCCCTCCCATTTTCAATAGGATTTCATCCTTGTGATCTGATGAACATGCTGACAAAGTTTCATGAAGATTGGACTATATTTGTGGCCTGTAAGGTGTAAACAAGGAAATTGTCATTAAGGCCCCTTTTTCGTGATATGGCACAGATCACTCTCATTTTAATAGGATTCGCCCCTGTGACCTGTCAACAATTCTGACCAAGTTTCATGATGTTTGGACTATTTTGTGGCCTCTAGAATGTAAACAAGAAAATTGTCATTAAAGCCCCCTTTCCCGTGATTTGGCATGGATCCTTCCCATTTTCAATAGGGTTCATCTTTGTGACCCTGATGAATATTCTGACCAAGCTTCATGAAGATTGGACTATATTTGTGGCATCAAGTGTGTAAACAAGAAAATTGTCATTAAGGTCAATAGGCTTCATCCTTGTGAACTGACGAACATTCTGACAAAGTTTCATGATGATTGGTCCATATTTGTGGCCTCTAGAGTGTAAACACCTAAATTGGTGACCTCTGATGATCGACGACGCACGACGGGTGACAGACATTCAATGATCACAAAAGCTCACATTGAGCACTATGTGCTTAGGCGAGATAAAAACATAAGATCAACACATTCATTCAAAATAATTGTTGCTATAGAAAAATCGCGATTTCACTGACTTAATTGAAATGATAAGCGTCTGATTGATTCTTGAAAAGATGGTAAGCTTTTCATAGACTTTGCGTGCATATTTTATTTAAGGGAGGCAATAAATATCGCTAATTTTGTTCGTTCTGAAAATAATAGCGATGTTTGTTACTTCCAATTAATTTCAATCGACACCCACTCATTCAATTTCATTTCAAAATCATTCACATTGTCAATATCACTAGGGTTCGAGTTCGAACATTTATTAATTCTAGTCAACAAAATTGACATAAGAGTATAATTTTCAATTTAACAAAATAAAACTTGCAAACTTGCAAACTTGCTAGGTTGTTTTTGCATGACACTTGGTAAGTTTAAATTTAAGATGTCCTAAACTCTTCTCATGCTGTTTGCGAAAAATCCAGCTGTGTGTTCAGCTTTTTGCCAGAGAGTATAGGCTAAGATCAGACTGCACGTCTGTGGAGTTTGATCACAGCTTACACTGATGGCTTTCTACGTAATTTGAGGAGAGAGACTGAGTAAACTCTTAATTGGCTTTATCTAGGTTATGCAAATTGCCATTTTTGATATTTCAACCAGTCTAGCAAAACAATCAAGAACAGTATATAATTTACTAATAGTACTTGCGTCAAAAGTTTTAAAAGTCGAAATAGCCGATAATATATGGAAAATTAACGACTTTTTAGCACTACGACTACGCAAAGCAACTGGGTCTGCACACCTCTCTGAATTATGTCTAAGAAAAGAGTGTATCATCATTGCGTCACGTTCATTAAAGATACATGTGTCTAATTATGACGTTTTTATTGAAGGTTCAATACGGCGCGCCAAATCGATCACCCTTTTTTAGAAAATGTAGATGTATGTCGCTTATCAATTATGTAATTTTCACCATAATCAAGTTAATTAACTTTTATTTTTGACGCGAATTTTGCCCAAAATAAATCTGTATACCAATTTGCCTGTGTAACTATTTGCCTTAAAAGCGCAGTCTGACCTTTTTGTACCACATTATTTTCCTTTTGTATGAAATGAATTTTATTGGGGTAATTAGAATTAAACGCGAGTTCTGATATTATACTTAGACTATTTATGAACAACTGAAGTCGTGATCATTCAAAATAGGTCTAACAAATGTATTCATGTCATCAAATTGTTATTTCCAGAATATGAACAGTTTGGTGTAAGCATTTACTAAAACTACAGTACGCTATTATTTTAACGACGTTGAATGTAACGCTTACTGGTACGAACATCGTGCGCGACGTCATGAGCATAGTCAATCATGTGGCATCGTAGAGGGTAGCATTTGACAAAACTGAATCTCACAAATCACCAAAAACGTTAAATTCCGTAAGTACTATCTGAATATCATTGAAATAAACTTATAAGTGTAGAGATGTTAAAATAGAAATTAAAAGTTCAATAAAGAGACATAAGATTGATATTTTAGTCGTGGCAACTGATCCGAATGATTACTTCACATCAAATATTCAAAAGTAATTCACTGTCGATGTGACACAACGGTTGAATAACAAATAATACAGCGGAAGTAAATCTTCACAACTGAATAAATTTGTGACTTGTTATTCGAAAAGGAGTCAGGTCTGTTCCGAGTCAGGATGCAAAGATGAGTAACATTTCTAAAACGTTTCACGAATGTTTTCACCGTTAGCGTAGGGATGGTATACGGGATTTCCAAATCTATGAAGGGGTGTGGAAATACGGCTTTCCTCCAATTGTCCATAGACAAGTAAAAGTCGATTTCCTGCTTGTCCAGGATCAAACTGAACTTGCCCACAAAAATGAACTGATAAATATTGAAAAAAAAAACCCGTTTATTTTTAATGAAGAAAATGCTGTAATCCAGCATTTTCTTCATTAAAGACAATGTTTTCTCCCCTTTCATACAAACAAAAGGATGTATATTCCTCCATGATCTTTTAGTAACTGTATCAAGATTTGCTCTGGTATTTCATTGTTCACAGACAAGTGGCTTAAAAAATGTACTTGCCCGCAAGTGGAAAAGCCCGTGTCGGACAACTCGGGCATGGGAATTCCACACCCCCGTAAGTTATGTCAGCTGAAAGGAAACAACATATCGAGGTCTGATTGTGCAGGCTTACTAGGGGTGAAACTTTAAGCAAATGGCCGATTATCTTAATCTAGAAAGACCATCCATTACAAGATTTTCTACCTCTGGGATGGCTTCTACTGGATTCAATCTCTTTTCAAATATTTATCTTATTGAGTTTTAAGATGGTCTTTACTCAGTGACTGGTCACATATAGATAACAAGAGGGGGCCAACGCTTGGCTGTTGGTGCTGGATGATGCTAAAAATCTTATTCGAAAAAGGTGCATAACTCTTACGAATATGGTTTCAAAATTATCCACCTTGATAGTCTGGATAGCTCTTGTGATTGTAAACATACATGCAAAGTTTCATGAGGATATATTCATTAACAACAGAGTAAGGTTAAAGTTTTCTACGCAAGCGCCAGTGCCTAGAGCAACGCCAAATCCAACAAAAAACGCCACACAACGACACTATGGGTATCACAGGACCTTGGGTTTTCTCCGAAAACATACGAGCTAAAAATCTAGAATTTGCGCTCACTACTAAGAGCTCTAGTGACTAAATTTCACGACAGATTGAACCTGAACAAGAAAGTATGCTGTGGTATTTGTTCATGAAATTATGAATTAGATTTCATGTTTCTTTAATTTTGAGTTCTAAGATCTCAAGCTTGATTCAGAATTGTAAGACCAATGTACGTATAATTTACAATTTACACAATTTTCTTTGTCAAATGCGGTTTTTATAACCTATACGGAATCGTTGTAAATTTTAGAAGTATTGATCGCAGAATGGACGGTCAGAGAGACCAATGCCATTAATAATTGATCAAAGGGAGACAATTAAATCCGGTTTAATGGGCCGGATTAATGGGCGATTTTATTACAAACTTGGTGTGTGTATTGAGTAGCTGAGTTAAGATCTTTGTTCCAACGATATTCCTTTTAGATAATATTCTAGTCATGGTTGATGAAAAGGTTCAATGAAAAAGTTTCATGAAAGTTCGGAGGTCGCACGAAACCGCCTTTCAAGCAACATCAATTTAAACAATTTAGAGGGATAAATCTGTAGAAAATTTTGTTTGAATCGTGCCCCCTTTCATATATTTTGCTTACATATGTGACAACATTCTATCTTGGCTATATCTAGATAATCATTGAAGATATATGTAATTCAATTCTAGTTGTGTAAACCAAGATTCGTGCACTCTGATTGGCTGAAAAGTTGGTTTCCTCAATGAAAATAATTTTGATTGCGAAGCTTTTTTTTGTAAGCTTCTGCGGAAAGTAGTCCCATAAACAATCCACGTATTTGAGGTTAAAATTTTACATTTTTGCGTTAAGAAATTGCATTACAGGTTATAAAGAGAATTCTTGTTTAATTCACGGAAGTATGAGCTTCAAAACCCAATCAAACTCATGTGTGAATCCGCTTCGCGTATTCATACACGAGTGTGATTAGGTTTTAAGTTCCAATCCTCCATGAAATCAACAAATACTCTCTACATCTCTTAAATGCACGAAACTTAATATGTTATTTTTTCTAACTCAACAGCAGCTCATACAATTAAGGGAGAAACTATTAATGCATCATTTGTAAAATTATATCCCTTTTATCCGCTCTTTCTTTCACTATCGTGTACTACATGGCAAAATGGACATATGCTTGAAACTTTGATTGTTGCCGCGATTGCAAAAGCAACTCATTGTGTTTTGTGAGAATTAAGCCTCTGTTTTAGTTGGATTTTTTTCGCTTTATCCAGCCCAGTGTACAAGATGATAAAACAGTGAAAACTGTTTGCGAATTATAACCCGCTTTGCACACACGTCTACGGGTAAGAATTGCAAAACAGTTTGCTCCGTTTTTGTCACTCTGAATGCAGGCCTGAATCAATGCTGCGCAGCCTGAATCCGCTTGCGTTTCTCCTGTAAAAAAACTACTGAAAAGCATCGATCATTCTTGGATAACGCCATTTCGTTGAGCTACATGATATATGTGTGTATTATCAAGCGTTGATTAAATATAATAAAAGCTTATGATTTCATAGATGGGAAATGGAACTCAAACACCATGAAACTCACCAAGTCTACGTGAAAGATTTTTAATGAATATCGTCCTTTCAATTTTGGATGAAAAGGTACGTGTAGGCCTACGCGCAATCCTTTTTATTCCCATTTGTCTCAAAAACGTGTATTTTTAAGTCATCGGTGGGTTGGCCCTGGTTACTCACATTAGAAAATGGGTTCCATTACCTAATAATTTAATTAAAGTTATGTTCGCCAAGATTCGTGCATTTTGATTGGCTGAACAATTGCTTTCATTTTTCAATGAAATCAATTTTGCTTACACAGCTTAATTTCAACTTTCCGCAGATAACAGTCCAAAAAACAATAACTGTTTTTATGGATGAATCTTAGGACCTTTGCTTTAAGATATTTAATCATAAGAGAAAAGGAGAGTTTATGATGATTTCATTGAGGTAAGAAACTAAAAACCTTATCACACTAAAGTATGAATCCACTTCGCGGATTCATACAGTATGATTAGACGTGTCATACTTTCATATCAAAGAATCAACAAATACATGTACTCTCTTATTTCCTCCAACAGCCGGCTCTGTGACTGAAGAATCAAGGTTAGTAACTTCTTTAAGCCGATGAACTGATGCTTCGAAAAATTTCAAGTCCTATACTAGGATTATCGTTTCAGGAGGAAATAAAAAGGAGTTTAAAATTTTTCTATATTAGTTTCTTAGACCTTTTTATTTTCATAATGCATTTTCTCTAATTTTGCATATTTTTGTTTTTTAATCTAATTTTAATTTTGCATGCAGTCTAAAGTCTGTTCATACAGGAATATATAACAGATCTCTGCGTTACGAAATGATTAATTTTAAATAGATCTACATATCCAAAACGTATTTTTCATTTACTTTTCAATGCATTTTCGTAATGATTTTATGGCATTCTTTCAATATTTGACTACGTTGCAAAAAATGTGATGTTGTTATATGAAAAGAAAAGAAAACAAACATTCATATGAAAAGAGAAGCTAGCGTGGCCTGTAGCATGTAAAGGGAAATAACTGCGGAAATCATATGGTCGAGCTGAGTATGAGTTGTCCTTCATAATATCAATCAGTAAGGATTGTTGGTCCTCGGTAACTTTGACCGCAGCACGAATCAACCTTGTGTTCAGGATGCAAAAATTGTTTGAGAACGATTAGAAATCGCACGCCGCCTTGCATTTGAGTACACATGCCAAGCGAGGTACCATTTATGAAACGTTAAGCGACCGTTTCTTTCGTCTTGAAACGACGACTGGAGTTCATAGCAGTAAAATATATGACCAGACACATTTTTATCTGCACGGGTACATCGATGACAAAATGGTGCAAATTGTTTGCGACTATTATTCCCCACTTTGTAATGTGCGCTTGCTTTCAGCGGGAAAACATGTGCAAACCGTTTTGTCATCCTGAACCTAGAACACACGTCTTTTCTCATTAAAGTACCCCGAAAATATGACTCGATTTAGGAAAGACCCCCACTGAGTGTTTATATTCAGTGATGGCGAGTTTTATTTTTTCGTTCAAAATTTTAACCGGCGTGTGTGAGAAAGATATATCATGTATAATTGAATTTTATATTGATCAATCAATGTTAGAAGGCCATGTAGAAAACAAGACGTTGTAAATCGTATCTAAGCAATGATTTTATTTATTTATAATAATAATAATAATAATAATAATAATAATAATAATAATAATAATAATAATAATAATAATAATAATGATAATCATTATTATTATTATTAACAGTTTTTCATGCCTTATTATCCTGAACGCATGGCTGGCGTTTCTGAGACATTATTAAAATCAAGCGTAATTACTTACTTGATGCAGACACGGAAATGAAAAACCATTTAACGGAATACACAGTTCGTGTTGTAATAAAATAAAATGTAACAAGTGGTTTTATTGTAACAAAACTAATAAACGCCCGACCTTTCGTTATAACATGATAGATGAAGGGTCAATCGAAAGTGTTTCATTTACAGATGTACTTTCTCAAACAACATTACAAATGTTTATCTGCACTGGGCGACAAAATCTTCGTAATTACAGTCCTATTTTAGC